>CP139508.1:153094380-153495219 GCA_021014915.2 Artemisia tridentata subsp. tridentata
CCTTTGTCTCCGTATCTCTTCGTCATATGTATGAACGTTCTTTCAAAGAAGATTGATGAGGCTGCCAGAAACCAACAAATTGGACTTCATCCCGAATGCCATGATATGAACCTCACTCATTTATGCTTCGCGGACGATTCAATGGTGTTTGTGGAAGGTGACAAACGGTCTATTGAGGGAGCATTAGCAGTTTTTGATGACTTTGCGATCCATTCGGGATTGAGGATTAGTCTAGAAAAATCCACCATCTATATGGCTGGGATTAGAGATGACGTGAAAGATGATATCCTTACCGAATTTCCCTTTGAGTATGGTGCATTACCAGTGAGGTATTTAGGGCTTACATTGCTGACAAGGAAGATGAGACCCGCTGATTTTGCTCTTTTAATTGAGAAAATAAAGCTTCAAATTAGCACTTGGACCGCTAGGCAACTGTCTTTTGCGGGCCGTCTCCAATTGCTTAGCTCTGTTAAATTTAGTTTAACGAACTTCTGGATGGCAGCTTTTCGTTTGCCTAAGTCGTGTATTAATGAGATTGATAAATTGTGTGCTGCGTTTCTATGGTCTAGCCAGGACCTAAAAATGACAAAGTCGAAGGTCTCTTGGAAAGTTGTATGCACTCCAAAAGAAGAAGGAGGATTAGGCCTAAAATTGTTGGAGGATGTAAACAAGGTGTGTGTCCTCAAACTTATTTTTCGAATCTTGTCTTCTAAGAACTCGCTATAGGTTAATTGGATAAAGTGGCATTTGATTCGTAGTGATTCTTTTTGGGCACTAAAAGACAATATGATTGCTGGATCTTGGATTTGGAAGAAACTCCTAAAGTATAGAGATATGGCTCGAATGTTCTATAAGGTGGAGGTAAAGTGCGGTTATCGGTATCCTTTTGGCATGATTCTTGGTGTTCTCTTGGTTGTTTATTCGGCCTATTTGGGCAGCGAGGGTTTATTGACATGGGGGTTTCGGACCAAACAACTCTTGGAGAGGTAATGGAGAGAAACAGGAAGCGAAGACATCGAAATGCACTTCTTAATCAAGTATAGCATGAAATCTTGATGTTGAAAGAACAACGTGTTCATGGGCAAGCGGATGAGTTTTTGTGGCGTCAAAAGGATGTTACTTACTCTGATCGGTTTCGATCGAAGGAAACATGGCAAATCTTACGTGGTAATAGCCCTACTTGGGACTGTTATCGAGGTATTTGGTTTTCTTTCGCTACTCCAAAGTTTGCTTTTATGTCTTGGCTCGCAGTAAAGAATAGGCTTGCCACGGGTGAGAGAATGGAGTGTTGGAACACAAATGTACACATTGGCTGTTCTTTTTGTGCGGAATCGAAGGAGACTCAGGAACACTTGTTCTTCGATTGTCTTTACTCGAGGCAAATATGGGAAGCGTTGGTTTGGGGGGGGGGGGGCTGATGGGTTCTGATTATACGTGGGAATGGACGAACATCTTGAACCAAATCTCTCGGAATGCAAGGATCGATATGAGCCTCTTCATTGTAAGGTATGCATTCCAAGCTACCATACACTCTTTGTGGATAGAGAGGAATAGAAGACGACATGGAGAAAAACCGATCACCAACATTATCTTGGTGAGAATGATTGACGTTATGGTGCGAAATAGATTAAGCACAATGCGGAGGAATGGTGTCAAGAAATTCGAAGATGGCATTCGTATTTGGTTTGGCATAAGAAGATTGTTATGAGATTTAAGTTGCTTTGTTCTGTTTAGATCAAAACGTTTGAAACTTGTATGTAAATTATTTTTTTCTTTGAATATAATTTAACATTAGATTCCAAAAAAAAAAAAACCAAAAAAAAAAAAAAAAAAAAAAAAAATTGCATAAATATGAAGCATTAGGCTCAGTGGTAGTTTGTGACATCAGGATGGCTTATTGAAGTTATTTAATCCATGGCATTTTAAGTAAAACAATGAATAAAAATATTTAAAGCAACGACACAAGGATAAACTTTTCAATTGATTATTTGAATGAATCAAAGAATTACAAAGTGTCATATGGATAAACACTTAATTGAATAACAATGGAGTTTTGTTCTTTGATCAATCAAACTCAAACAAAGGTTAGAGTTTGCAAGTAAATCCCGAGTCTCTGATCTATCAATGACAATAACAAGTTTAATTGAGAGTAAATGCTATTCTTTAATGGGATATTAAATGTGAAAGAGATAACATTTACTCCGACTAACATTCTTTTTATATAGGAGATAAATGAGAATGTCACGTGAATGTTGTTGACACGTGTCAAACATTTATTGGTGAATACATCTTCCATTAAATTTCTCTATTTTTGAAATATTAGAAAAGTGACTTAAACTTTAAGGGTTGTTGGTAAATCTGGTAATTTGTTTGACTTGTCATACAAGTTTGTTCAGAATTAGGAAACTAATCTATGGCCGGGTAGTTTTGCCTATAAATAGAGATTGATAACATTAGTTTTCTTTGTACATTTGGAATTAAAATTTGGTAACTTTTGAATTAGAATTTTGGTTTTGTACCCTTGAATTTGTCTTTGTATTTGGTTTGATAATTTGAATAAAGCTTTCGCTTCGTTTGTTTGATTTTGTTTGTTTGTTTTGTCTTTGAATTACCAACAAGTGGTATCAGAGCTAGATTCGTTAAGTCATGAAGAAAAGAAAAGAAAAAAAGGGTTTGTTTAAGGTTCGTGTGTATTGAAGTTCGACTATTTTTGGATTGAAGAATTTTTTTGGTGCATCTCAATTTGAAATTCGGTTCAGAAATGATTAGTTATTGTTTTATTGTTTTGCATCCAGAGAATCTTTTAGGTAGATATTATTTGGAACATGTTTTTGGTCGTAGGTTTTTTGATTTCAAAATCGACTTTGTGTTCGTTGATTTAGGCAGATTAGTTATTTTTGGGCCTATTGACTTTTGGAGTATAGTTTTTGAAGTATCGGTCATCATCCTATTGGTTCATTTGGATTCTGGTCAATATCAAGAACTTAACTTTTTAAGTTTTCTTGTGTGAAGACTTTGGTTTGATATTGTGATATTCGCATCGGTTTGTTATTCGAATTTGAATCGTTTAGTTGTTTGAATTTGGACCGTAATCCTTATTATATAAGTGGGTCGTTAGAATTATTACCCGTGTTATATTTGGGACGTTTGAATTATTCAAGTCTGTTCGCCAAGTTACTTATTAGCTTGAATTTGTTTGATACGGATAATAAGTTTGAAGTTGGACCGTGACACTTATTAAATAAATGGGTCATTAGAATTTGAATTTGATATTTAGAATTTGAAGATCGATTTGGTGTTTAAATACTTAATTAGTATTAGGTCGTTTGGAATTTGTTCGATCGTTGGAAATTTGTTAGTTTGAAAATTTTTGGATCTTCGTTCGTCGGGCTTTTGAAGTTGGTTGCCCGAATTTGATTGTGTTTGTTGAAGATCGTTTTAGCCGCTTCGTTTTTTTGGTTAACCGTTTTGAATTTGGCGGTTGACGTTTGATTGTTCGTTTTGAAGTTATCGACGTTTGTTTTGGATTGCTTTTGGGAATCGATCGTTTGATTTGAATTTGGCTAGTATTGCTTGCGTTTGGAACTTTGAATTTGATTTGAAGCAGGTGGAGGAGTTTAAGTCACGGTGGAGATTGTTAGAAAAGTGACTTAAACTTTAAGGGTTGTTTGGTAAATTTGATAATTTGTTTTACTTGTCCTACAAGTTTGTTCAGAATTAGGAAACTAATCTATGACGGATAGTTTTGCCTATAAATAGAGATTGATAACATTAGTTTTCTTTGTACATTTGAATTAGAATTCGGTAATGTTTGAATTAGAATTTTGGTTTGGTACCTTTGAATTTGCCTTTGTATTTGGTTTGATAATTTGAATAAAGGTTCTGCTTCGTTTGTTTGATTTTGTTTGTTTGTTTCGTCTTTCAATTACCAACATGAAAACACAACAACCTTGCTTTGGAGGAAGAGTGATGGCGATTGTTCCTCACATTTCACAAACTCATACTTGCTTTGACTTTCTCGAGGATACATTTTATCCCATTCATTTGCTATCTTAAAAAGTCCCAATTAAATATCTAAGAGCTAAGCTCTTTTGGTTCGATTAGAGAGAGAGCTGAGGATTATCAAGGCATTGTCGATCCTTAATGAACCTTTGTCCTTCAATTTCTAGTTCTTATACATACTAGCTGACTCCCTATTAGCTCGTATATCTTCAAGTTGTATTTGACGCCTTGACGATGTCTCTATACTTAGTATAATTTATGTTTAAATCTAGTTAGAGACCATTGGGCGCTACTGAATTGGCTCGACGATTATCGAATTTGAGAAAGAAAAAAAATAAGTCTATGCATAATGATCTCAATTATAATGGGGTTGCGGGTCGCCCTTTTGATCAGTGTTCATGTATCTTCCGTCCTTGTTATTAGTTGATTACTTCGCTAGCTTGTCGATTACATCTTCGTTAAAAAAAGAAACGAGCATAATCAAACATCAACACTTGATGATTTGCTTTTTTATGGTGTTGACATAATGATTACACTTTGAAGTTACTTTAGTTTAATGTTGTTTTTCCTTTAGTGATAATCAGTGGTTCCTTCTTTTTACGCAGTTCTTGTTCTACCAAACAGCAGATCACTAATAAAAGACACAAGTATGATTGCTATTAGTTGTAACTTTGTTTTAATATAAGCATGTGTTGGCCGATGAGGTAAAAGAGCTTAAGCTTACTGGTGGAGTTGTCTGTCCAATCGAACATCACATCGAAAAGCTAACTTTGTCTTTCAAATCGTCTCTTTAGAGAAGCTTTTCAAATCGACTTTTACGATGCCACTAGTAAAACACTGATAACAAATTTGGTGGAAAACGTTCACTTTAAAGTTAAAACATACTAACATAGGGTGCTGTTTGTTTTTTTTAGAGGTTTTATGTCTGAATCTGAATACCACTTCTGAATCTGAATGAGTGGTTCAAAAGTCTGAATCTGAATTATTTTAGACTGTCTGTTTTTATGTCTGAATATGAATGTCTGAATAAACAAAAAACAATCGTTTCGCTATAAAACAAACCAAACGACCCTCCATTCGTGATTATTAATAAAAAATCAAGACCAAGATGAGGAGATAAAGATTGAAAAGAAGTATCACTAAAGTTTAGGCTTTTCAGATGTAATCAGACGTTATTCAATGTCTGAACGAATCAGACCCTATTAAGATGTATTCAGACTTCAGATCTGAAAAAAACAAACAGTCTGAATCTGATTACGTCTGACCGAATCAGACTTCAGACGCCATTCAGATCTGAAAGAAGAAAACGTTCACTTTAAAGTAAACACAACCTAACATAGGATTCAAACTGGAAAAACAATCAATCTCACACATCTTCCTACGTGTCAGTGAATTTCCATGGTGAGAATACGCTTTAAATTGAATCAAATATAACTGAGAACAAAACTTGGTTACTCTATATGAACTGTATTGTATAATTTGAATCACTAGTCCTAGTTCTTACGCGAAAAATCCAAAGATCTGTTAGATATGATCTTGAAAGATAATAACTTTATGGATAAACCAAAACAACGTCACCTACTTTGGCTTATTCAAACCAACCTGTGCAAACGCCAATGTGATAAACTACCTAAACCATCCTTCTAGGTATACTTTTAGTTTTTTCGCAAGGTACATCCATAGCACAGCAAGAAAATCATCAAAGTGTGAAAATAGGTGATCAGCTAGCATAGGCTTATGCAATATGCTCAAGTATTCTTTGGTTTTTCTTAGCCATAATTTTGTTTTCCTTTTTTATTCAGGTATCAGTTTCTTGATTTTTCATTGACATGTTTACAATCAGCACATATCTGCGCGCACTAAATGGGATTAAATGATCAATATCTCGAGTCTCTTATTTTGTGGCAATGCAAGTGCCTTTCTTTCATTTTCGTTTCATCTTTAACTTTTCTTGTATTACTTTCACTTTTTCTTGAAGGTCCATGCTGACATATTAGATTATGATCACGTGGTTTTCTTTACTAAGATGCCAAATCCAACCTGTTACAGTCTTGTGCTAGGCTGGAAATTTAGAATTGCATATGACTACCTCCATCCCAAAGTAGTCCCCTTTTGACTTTTAAGAGTCAAAATAATTGCTTTTTCACTACATGAATCTATAACAAGAATTTCGAAACACAGCAGAGTTGCATTTAGCATCTTAAAAAAAAAAAGTGTCCACATATATAGTTGCATATTACTACCGCTGTCTGAAAATAGTCATGTTCTGACTTTTAAGAGTCAAATAGATTGTTTTTTTTAACCCAATGAATCTACAACAAGAATTCTACAATGCAAAATTTTGATTTCAGAACCAAAATCATATGAAGATGAGGAATACATACATGCATATATACCATGGTAGATACGATAAAGAAAGAAGGAAACCCTGACTCAACCTTAACGATCACTGTCAATTCATCTACTACATAAGATGGAGGATAGAGATATGAGAATATACAAACATGAAGTATTTATCTGCTAAATATCTTGTAACACCCGTACTAAAGTGAATACCACTAATTTTATCTTCACATCAAGATAGCATAGCGCATGCTATCATTAACCATAAGATGATTCACCTCTGATATCCGTGTGTGTTCACCCGAAACCCAAACTCCATCAGTGGCACTATTAATATGTGGGTGAGAAGATAGGCATGATACAAGTGAGAGTGGAGCTTTAACTAGGCTATGTATAAGAGAAAACCCGTTCCGCCCTTGCCTTGTGTTATGAACTATAATTGGAAACTCGGCTCCATTTCCTTCTATAAACATGTTTTCATCTGCTACTTTTGGACTCTTCTTCATATTTTCGATGTTTTGCCTCATCACGGTTAGTATGCGCCTCATCTTTATGGGACGAGCTGCGTTTTTCTTTGATGAAAAAGGAGAACTATGCACTACAGCTTTTGGGTTATTTAGGAATGAATGTGAGGAAAAAAGGGTTAGAAGGACTCCTTTCTATAATGCTATGGTGATAGTGGTGTAGTTAGCGGTAGTACTTATCACAAAAATGTTTATTGAAGTGCTTCTTTTAAGTCGATCACTTTAGTTTTTTATTGTATTTTGTGGGGTCACTTCTAAGTTTGATTGATTAGAACACTAAAAAGATTACAAATTAGCACCCTAAAATCTAATGAAGTACAAGGGATGATTTTTATTTCTACATGATCCAAGACAAGATTTGATTCTATATGAAGCACAAGAGTTGAATCTTATGAAATCATCTAGATTTCTCACATATCTAAACAGTTTGTTGTTGGATATTTTGCACTATTAAAATCAAAATTGGTATAATATATGTTAAGTTTGTCTTAAACATGTTATGCTTTTGTGATCAATAAATTACGGTAGATTGAAAGAATATTTCCATAAAGAATCAATACTTTTGATAGAAATGTGGCAGACTCATGTTTTTAGTACCACAGAAATTGCTACCTTTTGTTAATAGTTTGATTCTTGCTTGCACTAAAGGTAAGCACTTTAAGAGGAATGGAAAAAATTCCTCACATTCTTTTTCCAGATCTTTGGTGGCTTTTAGTAGCACCTTATCTTGCTGTTGATACTGTCTTGTAAAAGCATACCAGTCGATCTTGGCGAATGGCGCTTGAAATTCATTGTCCTTGTCGTTATTCAACTAGTTTTTTTTGCATAATCTATTTGGGCATGTGGTGTACCAAATGAAGTTGGTTACAAGATCATGAAAGTTAATTTCTTTGTCCTTTCCTGTTTTGGTAAGTGATATATATTGTACACTAATAATCCAATTATATTCAAAAGGGACGGACAAAAGAGATTAAATGAAATCTAAACCATTCAAAACTAATTGGCATATAAAGTTTTTACCTTTAGACCAACTCATCTTTTCTAGAAAGCTTAATTGCTTTTAGAATACCATCTAATGATAATACGGAGTATTTATTTATTTGCTATATAATGATAATTAGTGGTTTTGGTATATTGTGCACTATGTTAGATTTTCCATCAGGGTTGCACGCAAAACATCTATAACTTCCATTTTGAGATGTCTTACGACTTCTGGTAAATTTTTGTAACCCGAACTTGTCGACGTCATTGATTTCGATTGGTAAAATCCACTTAGTTTGTTGTTATGAAAAGTTAGTCAACGACTTGTCGACTTCTAGCCTAGAAGGAATACCATTCATTTGGGACATGAATCTTAATTGCACTTAATTAATGCATCATTATCTTATCTCTTCCTTAATGATTAATTTTTTTTTGAACAGTCAACGGGGCGGCTAGCCTTAGGTCCTGCAGTGACATCCAATTGGGTAGTATGCAGAGGCTCAAGGCGCACTAGCGACCGATGAAGTCACGGAAACCACGGGGAGGGAAAACTCACCAACCAAGCAGCCCGTAGGCACTACACTTAATTGAGAGAAAACCTTGCCTCCTCCAAGATTCGAACCCGCATCAACGAGTCCAAACCCCTTCATTGGGAGACTTGGGTACCATCTGCACTAGAAGCATCATTCATCATATCTTATCTCTTCCTTAATGATTAATCTTTTTTCAAAGAAAGAAGCTTAGTGATGAAAAGGTGGCACAATAGTGTCGACAAGAACAACAGTCCAAATGTCAATGGCAAGAGGTTGGATGTTGTTCAAATGGGAGCCAAACAAGTACCAACTTGTACTTAATACTATTTATGATGGACATTAAGTCATTCTTGATTGTTAAATAATTGCTCCCTCCACTAATTTTTAGGATGCTCTTCATCTCCATGACTAGATGCCATTATCTGTCTCCTTTTATCGCTATTGGTAGAATTTGGATGATACTTTGTGTGCCAAATAAGTCTATGATTAATGATCTTATATGATTGCGTTTATAAGCTACGGACTGTTAAGGAATGTGTTTTGTATAAGCCCGTGTGCGTGGCTCACTGTAATTGTCTTGCCTTTTTTTCCCCGTATCATTGGTTTTCCATGTTACCTAGTTAGGTATTGATGTATTACAATTTTGTATCATCTCTTTGTAATTTTATCATGGAAATATTTACCCGAGAATATGGTTTATGAGCTTAAATAACGCATGTGATTTAATTTGCACTTGCTTGTACATTAAGCGCGCATAATTAGTTCAATAATACCCATGAATGTCCCATTGATGTAGCTTGCTTGTGCTATCAACAAAGACAAATAAAAGGAACTCCATGGATTGCTTTGCTCATCTTATTATTACAGGACTAACTAGGCTAAAGGTGAAAGTTTCCAATCAACTTTTCCAAGAGCCGTGGCGCTGCCATCTTAAAGAGCTTGATTTTTTTTTCCAAAGAAAAAACTTATTGATATGATTTAGATTACGGAGCGAATCAAAGCTATGATGAATGTTATTTATTTATTTATTTATTTTTCTTTTTGGAGCTATGATGAATGTTAGGGAGCTATGTGCAGTAAGCTCGGTCGAGCCATTCGTGACCAACATGGGAATCGATTTCCCTTACTGCAGAACTTAGTCACCTCACTTGGTCATCAACAACTTGGTCACCAACTCGATCTATATCAACAACTTGGTCACCAACTTTTCTCCCTTTATATTTGCTAACTTAGGCCAAGTGCAGTAAACATGGTTCAAAGTAAAAAAAATAAAAATAAAAAATTGAACTTGGTCGCCCTTACTGGGGCACCTAATCGCCTGTAGGTCGCTGGAGAGAGAAAGCTGACGTGTCAGAGAAAAATAGGGGAACTTGGTCGCCTTACTGCAAGCAGCCTTAGGGAGCTTTGAGTGGTTGAATTTATGGCCAGCGGCATGACCCATACCGTCGGCTACATCGCCGCCGGCCATAAATTTATGGGCAAAATTTATGGCTACCGGTAATAATTCCCGGTGAGCATAAATTGCAAAGTGAACGTTGGAAGGACAAAATTTAAAATACTAGCCATTGGCTAGTTAAAAAAAAAAAAAAATAATAAATAAAAAAAATCCCTATATATACTTTCAACCCCAAAATATATATTCTTTCAACCCAAAACACACACAACAATTTAAACACTTCAATGGATTCAAGAAAACAAAACAAATGTTTCATCCGGGTCTAAAAGTCGAGGCCGAAGTGTTCGAAATCAAGTTGCTCCTCCACCGAGTCATCAAGGTTACTACCCTCAACCACCGACTCCCCAAGCTTACTACCCTCAACCATCGACTGCCCATGCTTACTACCCTCAACCATCGACTCCCCAAGCTTACTACCCTCAACCATCGACTCCCCAATCTTACTACCCTCAACCACCTCCACCGATGCAACCAAGGGAATATGTGATCGATCAAACGGCGGAGCTTGACTTTGATCCGATGCTTAACTATCGAGATGAAGTTGTTCCCGAAACACAAGAACTTCCTAACGGTAATTTTTTTTTGTTTTTTACATTCGGTTTATTTATTTATTTATTTTTTTACATTCGTTTTTTTTTAATTTTTTTTTACATTCGGTTTTTTTTTTAAATTTTTTTACATTCGGTTTATTTTTTATTTTTTTTACATTCGTTTTTTATTTTATTTTTATTTTTATTATTATTTTTTTAAGATATTCGTTTTTTTTTTTTTTTTTTTTTTTTTTTTACATTCGGTTTTATTTTGTAGATGATGACGTTCAAGAAGTGCAAGATGTTCCGACAAAGAAAGTGATGAAACGAGCAGATAAAATCCCTTGGTCTTAAGAGGAAGAATAAGCTTTGGCTAAGGCGTGGATTCATATCTCGACATGTAGAGTAGTCGGGAATGAACAACATAGAGACAAGTTTTGGGAACGGATTTTAGAGCATTTCGATTCACTCATGAATGGAACAACTCGAACTCATCATAGTTTAAACACAAAGTGGAATACAATGAACACGGCCATGGGTGTATTTAACGGCTTGTACCACCAATCGGTATTTTTTAAATTCGGTTTTAAATTATATTTTTTTTAAAATTCGGTCCTTTTTTTTGCATTCGTTTTTTTTTTTTTTTTTTTTTTTTTTTTTTTTTTTTTTTTTTGTTACATTCGGACTTATATTTTTATTAATACGTTTTGTTTTCATACTTGTAGGCTCGTCTACGGGAGAGCGGATGTAATGATATGGACGTTATGAAAAACGCTATGACTGATTTTAGCACGAAAACGCGAAAACCGTTTACTCACCAAGTGGCATGGGCGGTGGTCAAAGGCCAAGCTAAATGGGAAGAACAAAAATGTGTTACCGGCACATCTTCTACACATTCCGACTAGCGAAGAAAGTCATCCGAGGGGGGGAACTATGAGACGGATAGCAACGATCCCAATACTGTCATCCCGGATTTGAATGAGGACTCAACCCCCACGCGTCCAAAAAAAGGGAAAAAAAAGGTTGATGAAATGTCGTCAAAGGCGAAGAGTGTTATTGAGACCGTCAACTCATATGCGGAAATGAAGCAAAAAATGATGGCGGATATCACGGAGAAGACACAACAACTTTTGGACATCGAAATTCAACAAGCTACTAACAAGACCGAGATGCAAGACTTCAAGTACTACATGGAGCCGCATGACCACATCGAAGATCCGATTATGTTGGAGTGGGTAAAGAACAAAAAAAGCCAACTCGCGGCAAAATATGATTGGCCATGTAATTTCTATATATTTATTAGTTCTAGTTTTAATTTCTATTATCATGTAATGGACTTTGTCGTATTTTTATTTTTATCATGTAATGGACTTTTTTTATGTATTAATGAAATGGTATTTTGTTATTAAAAATTGTTTAGTTTAAATATTAAAAAGAAAAAAAGAAAAATAAAATAAAATTGGGAGGTATGAGAATTTATTGGGCGCCAGTGGATTAGGTTGGGAGGTATGAGAATTTATGGGAATGAGTTGGCTAAAGCTTATTAGTTGAATTTCAGAGGTATGATAAATTCACATTTACCACTCCTAGTGCCCTTAGTTAACTACAATCATCAAAACCTGGTGGCTCAGAACACAAAGAAAGAGTAGAGTTTCCAAGTTATCAAATTAATGAAATACATTGGTCAAAGACTCAAAGTGGTCCTTTCACAACCACCTCACAAGTCACACCCCATAATAAGTGTAAAAAGAACAAAAACAAATAGCTTTACCTTGTTGGAATATGTGAATCATAACAATTTATATAACACATAAATATGAACATCAAAGCATTGGCAGCGGAAAACAGGAACTAATACAAGTAATTAATTAACTAAATTAAAAGGATATGCGTACCTTTGATTTCTAGCTAAACAAGAAATCGAGTGAGCAAGAACCGGTAAAACCCTAACTTAGGGTTTTGTATGAATCGACTAAATACAAGTCGATTAGGGCAAATAACACAAGTAAAAATATACTTGTCTTTCATTCTTGTATACACGTATTACTAGCGCCTCAATGTGAAAAGTTAGGTTCTAAATTCACAAACAAACCAAACACTTTATTGTGAATCTTGATCGAAAATCCCAAGGGTTAGGGAGTAGTCGATCGGCAATACACAGGAAGGAAGGAGAAGAGAGAAGTTTGGCTTGCTAGGGAATCAAGATTAAGTGAATAATGAATACAAGGGTTTGTATTTATAGGCACTTAATCTTTCTCTCCAAGTTAGGGTAAGATTGGGCCTCCTAAACCCCATTCAGCCAAACCATGCATCCAAGAGGGTTTCTAGAACCTTCTTGGCTTGTATTTTCATCTCTAGTCCTTTAACTTAATATTTAACGACCGTTATCCAAACCCCGTTAAATACTAACGACCGTTAAGTGTTTATTTGTGATATTTAATAATTAAATCATAACTAATTATATTAATTATTAAAACATTGAAACTCATACGTAATGTGTGCAATCCCGAAGTCTCGTGTTCGAAACTGGTCATACGTATATTAATTTATATCCATAACTCTAACAGCTCCCACTTGGATATGCATTAATATAGTAATGACATTGGTTAGTCTAGCTTAACACCCCAAATGCCCCCAGATCGACCCTGAGTATGGTTTCCTGGAAAAAACCTTGTGATGATTCATCATCATACTTATCCTTTTGTTTCTAATACCACGTTAATATGGATATGGATCTAAGTCATTCCATAATTAACTATTATGTTTCTCGTTATTAATAATTGATCAAGATTACCAAATCATCTGAACGTATTCCAGATAGCCTTTGGGCGTGCGCACGCAAACATCTTGTCAACCTTACGAGCGGCCAAGCAGTATTATACTTCAAAACAAATTTGAAGGAACAAATCCTTTCTTGACTACGAGCATAACCCTTGAACTTCGCATCACCTCCGAAAATAGCCCTTATAACTACCAGTTACGGATAACGTTAGACTATCTTACAGAAAATGAGCTACATCCTCGGCTGTTACCTGGTATCTCAAGTCTGAGGATAAATATTCATGATTTACTTTAATGACAAAGATCCATAAAGTACAATCATGTGGTTGGGATCTGTCCTATATTCAATTTATCCATTATTGAATATCATGTGAATTTGGCATGTCAACGCATTAATATACTTAAGTGTATTCTACCAAAACTTAGATTTGTCTTAATTCAATAATACTCCCATATTATTGATCGACAACGGACTATTTAGAATAATTTTAATTATTCATGGATTAAACATGCAAATATAGGATACAATATTATAAATGAGAATAAACATAACAAAATACTTTATTTCATTAAGATAACATTGTTTACATTATCCTTTATCCAAATACTAACCACAGATTTACATGAAACTACTAGCTAAACGAAGACCAATGCCATCGGCATGTTGAGTAAACTTTTCCTTAGGTAAAGCCTTCGTAAAGGGATCAGCTAGATTGTCATCTGTGTGAACTTTGTGTAAATTGATCTCACCTATTTTGACTTGTTCTCGAACATAGTGATATCTTCTAGGAAAGTGTCTGGCGCCCTTCATGACTCCAGGTTCATTGGCGAATGTGATTGCGGCAGAATTGTCACAATACACATTAATAGGTAATTCAATTGACGGCATCACTCCTAGCCCCGAAATGAATTTCCTTATCCAAACAGCTTCCATCGCAGCTATATACTCAGCTTCTGTTGCAGACATCGCCGTTGTACTCTGCTTCTTGCTCTTCCAGTCTACTGCTCCTCCATTGATGACAAAGACATAACCCGTCTGAGACTTTGTATCATCTTTATCAGTTTGAAAGGACGCATCGCAGAAACCTGTAACATCAAGCTCTACATCTGGATTTCCCCCATACACTAGAAACATTTCTTTTGTATTCCTTAAATACTTAAGAATGTTCTTAACAGCATGCCAGTGGAGTTCACCTGGGTTCTGTTGATAACGACTGGTCAAATTTTGTGCAAACGCCACATCTGGCCTTGTGCATCTTACTGCATACATGATAGATCCTACTGCCGAAGCATATGGAACTTTCTTCATGTGTGCCACCTCTTCAGGTGTTGAAGCACATAGTTTGCTACTTAAGCCATGTTCTACTTGCATGGGCAAATATCCCTTCTTGGAATTTTGCATATTGAATCTCTTCAATATTTTATCCATGTAAGCACTTTGGCTTAATCCAATCAACCGCTTAGATCTATCTCTGTAGATCTTGATTCCAAGGATGTATGCTGCTTCTCCTAAATCCTTCATAGAAAAACATTTACCCAGATAAGTCTTAACTTCATTAAGACTTGGTATATGATTTCCCATGATCAATATGTCATCGACATATAGGATAAGAAAAGTAGTATTACTCCCACTAGCTTTGTGGTATACACATGGCTCATCGAAATTCTGAGTAAATCCAAACCTTTTGATTTCCTCATCAAATTTCTTATTCCATTGCCTTGATGCCTGCTTCAATCCATAAATGGATCTTTGAAGCTTGCATACACGCTCAAGAAAAATCTGGATTCACAAACCCCTCAGGCTGCGCCATATAGATGTCTTCATCTAGGCGACCATTCAGGAAGGCGGTTTTGACATCCATCTGCCAAATCTCATAGTCATAGTATGCTGCTATGGCTATAAGAATCCTAATAGCTCTAATGTCAACTACAGGAGAAAAGGTCTCCTCATAGTCAACACCATATGTTTGGGTAAAGCCTTTAGCCACCAAACGAGCTTTGTAGGTGTGTACATTGCCATCCATGTCTGTTTTCTTCTTGAAGAGCCACTTACTCCTGACTACCTTAGCATTGGGAGGAAGGTCTACTTCAATCCAGACTTTATTGTCTCTCATTGATTGCATTTCCCCATTCATAGCTACCTGCCATTTATCCTTTTCAAGACTATTAATGGCAGCCCTATAACTAGTAGGTTCATCAAGATCCCCTAGTATAGTTTCCTCGCACTCTACGTTTAGATATAGACGTTCAGGAGCTTTTACAGATCTTGTAGATCTGCGAATGGGAACCACTTCAACTTCAAGTGGAGGACCTAGACTTTCAGGTTCCACAGGAAGTGTGCTAGTGTTTTCAGAAGGTGATGTATCTTCTTGATCATTTTCAAGATCATAAACTCTCCCACTGAATTCTTGAGATATGAGATTCTCCTCAAGAAATTCGCCATACCTAGCCACAATGACTTTATTCTCTCGTGGAAAGTAAAAGTAGTAACCCTTTGTTTCCTTAGGGTATCCTATGAAGATACACTTAACAGATCTTTGTTGGAGTTTATCTGGTGAGTCACGTTTAACAAACGCCTTACAACCCCAGACCTTTAAGTAAGACAAGTTGGGAGCTTTTCCAGTCCATAATTCATATGGAGTCTTATCAACCTTCTTAGTTGGAATCCTATTTAATACGTGAACAGCAGATTCAAGGGCATAGTCCCAAAAGGATAAGGAAAGAGTTGTCAGATTAAACATAGATCGTACCATATCTAGTAATGTACGATTTCTCCTTTCAGATACACCATTTTGTTGTGGAGTATAAGGAGATGTGAGTTGCTGGACAATTCCACACTCAGCTATATAATCTTTAAACTCTTGGCTTAAATATTCACCACCTCTATCGGATCGAAGAGCCTTAATTTTCTTACCGAGTTGTAATTCTACTTCACTTTTAAAAACCTTGAATGTCTCAAAGACTTCATGTTTATGTTTAAGTAAATAAACATAACCATAACGACTGTAGTCATTCATAAAGGTTAAGAAGTAGGTAGCACTGCGTTTTGACACATGTCTAAGTGGACCGCACACATCAGTATATATTAATCCAAGTAGATCTGTAGCCCTTTCCATTTGATGTGAAAAAGGTTTTCTTGTCATCTTCCCAGATATGCAAGATTCGCATTTATCAAATGAATCACCATTGATATTTTATAAAAGCCCATCATGTTGCAGCTTTTTCATGCGTTTCTTGCCAATATGTGCAAGACGACAGTGCCAAAGATAAGATGAATCCAAGTCTGACTTGATTCTCTTATTGCTAATGCTATACACAGAATTATTTTTATTGGACACATGATTCTCCATGTCAATTTCATACACACCATTTAATGGAATTGCATTAAAGTAAAAAACATTATTTATAGAAACTAAAATTCCATTATCAGTAAATGTGTGAACAAAATCATTATCCTTTAACAAAGAAACTGAAATAACACCCCTAATGATAGAAGGTGCATAGTGACAATTATTCAAAACTAGAATTAATCCCGAAGGTAAAACTAAATCGAATGTCCCTATGGCTTCAACTGCTGCACGTATGCCATTTCCTACATACAAGTAGCTTTCTCCATAGTTCAGCTTCTTCGCTCCTCTAAGCCCCTGCGATGTGTTACAAATATGAGTACCATATCCCGTATCATATACCCAGGCATTATGCTTACGAGGAAAAGAAAATAATTCAATCATAAAAATACCTGAAGTGCTCGCGACATTCCCAGCCTTCGCATTTTTATTTGTACGCAACTCCTCTAGAAGCAATGGATAATTCCTCTTCCAATGTCCAGGAGTATTGCAGTGGTGACAAGCAGCCAAATCCTTCTTGGTTTTATCCTTCTTCTTAGGAGGATTCTGCTTCTTAGGCATTGGCTGGTAGGACATAACCTGTTTACCCTTATCAGCTTTGCCTTTCCCCTTCTTGTTCGCGTATTGCGGTGACTCCCATTGGTTTTCGAGCGCATTGTACCCAATGGACCACAGGCACCAACAAGTTGGTCGCGTAAGTCTTATGATAAATATGTACAGTTAATACACATAATTGATTTAATATACGATTTTTATGGGGTCTTCCCCAATTTTAGGCCTTCCCTAATAACCTAATTAATTAACTTTTAGTAATTTAACTTGTCCAACAATATATTACTAAAACCCTAATTAATTTAAATCGCATAAAATAAGCCTCTAGGAAGGTACCCTCGGCCGCCTATGACGGCGGACTTTTTTCCTCTTCTCTGAAATCGTTAATTTAAATCGCATAAAATAAGCATGTAAAACATGTAACAATTAATCAGCTTCCATGACAAAACATGCATGTTTTTGTCATGGATCCCCAAATAGCACTTATTATCATGTCATAACATATAATCAAGTCTATCCTACGCATATTCAATTAATGACATAAACACGTATTCATTAATTAACACATAAAAAATTTCATGCAACTTAGGGTTTCTACAAGTTTTACAAAACATAAAACCCTAATTATATATTAATGGGTAATCGACCCATATATAAAAAAATTTGGGTTTACTAATTTTTTAAAACCCTAGAACACCATAAACATGTATCTAATCACAAAGATTCATATTTTATGTGTTTTAGTAATTAATTACATCGTATTAACGGCTCTTGATGCCACTGTTGGAATATGTGAATCATAAAAATTTATATAACACATAAATATGAACATCAAAGCATTGGCAGCAGAAAACAGGAACTAATACAAGTAATTAATTAACTAAATTAAAAGGATATGCGTACCTTTGATTTCTAGCTAAACAAGAAATCGAGTGAGGAAGAACCGGTAAAACCCTAACTTAGGGTTTTGTATGAATCGACTAAATACAAGTCGATTAGGGCAAATAACACAAGTAAAAATATACTTGTCCTTCATTCTTGTACACACGTATTACTAGCGCCTCAATGTGAAAAGCTAGGTTCTAAATTCACAAACAAACCAAACACTTTATTGTGAATCTTGATCAAAAATCCCAAGGGTTAGGGAGTATCGATCGGCAATACACAAGAGGGAAGGAGAAAAGAGAAGTTTGGCTTGCTAGGGAATCAAGATTAAGTGAATAATGAATACAAGGGTTTGTATTTATAGGCACTTAATCTTTCTCTCCAAGTTAGGGTAGGATTGGGCCTCCTAAACCCCATTCGGCCGAACCATGCATCCAAGAGGGTTTCTAGAACCTTCTTGGCTTGTATTTTCATCTCTAGTCCTTTAACTTAATATTTAACGACCGTTATCCAAACCCCGTTAAATACTAACGACCGTTAAGTGTTTATTTGTGATATTTAATAATTAAATCATAACTAATTATATTAATTATGAAAACATTGAAACTCATACGTAATGTGTGCAATCCCGAAGTCTCGTGTTCGAAACTGGTCATACGTATATTAATTTATATCCATAACTCTAACATACCTGATATTATAGCTAGTCCAAAATTTTATCCCATACACAATGCCTGAGGTTCACTGAATATATATATTTCAGACTAGTTTCCTTTAGCAATTTTCCTTTGATACATAGGGTTTTAAACATGATAGATAAAGTGAATATATGGTGCCTTGTTCACGGCTTGTATGTCATTGTACGTTTTCACAGGGCAAGACATATTACATAGTATATCGCCAAAAAATTATACATAGCTTAACCATCTTTTATTTCTTCAGATCCCATGGATTTGTCATATCTCAAGGATCTCCATACCACATATGCATCACTTGTTATATTATTATAACCTTGATTATTCGGCTTGTATTAATTTTCAACTAATTAATGGGGAGAACTATTGGAAACGTTCCTTGTGGAAGCAGAGTGGACCCATAACAATTACATGTCAACACTTAAAGATTATCTTGATAATGCATGGCGATCAATTTCAGGAATGGTTTTACTTACTCATGGCTACTTTTTAAATCAAGATGTCATAGATGATGCAATTGAGTCTTTGGAAAATTGTCATGATCTTTTTAAATGGTCATCTATGCTTTTTTGACTTCTACAATGATTTAGCTGCTTCGTCGGTATGCTTTCGGTTTCACTGTATTGACAACAACTACTTTTACTACAATTTTCTTTATCTATATTAACTTTTTTAATCTCTTTGCATAGGATGAGAAAGACAAAGACAAGAGTCCCAATGCAATATCATGTTACATGCATGAACATGGTGTTTCTGAGTGTAAAAGTAACAAGGACTGATTTGTTATAGGTCTCATAGTTTAGGGACTAAGTATGTCATGTTGTAACTTTCTTTCTCTTTATATTTGTAAACCAGTTAATTCTTTTGACAATTGAATAAAACTACAACTGTTTTTCCCTCCAAACTTCATCTTCCTCTCTAGAACTTCACATGGTATCAGAGCTTCATCAATGGAGTTCTGACTGTTAAAAAACCGTTAAAAAGTTTGTTATTTCACACACAAGTGTGCTAGAAGTGTGTCTAGTGTGTATGATTACTCTGTTTCACGTTTCCACGCAATTTCGTGTGTTTCTTGATTTCTTGATCAATCAACAATGGCTACTGACCCTACACCACCTGCAATCTTTCAAATTCCACTTTATCTCCATCCTTCAGATGGACCTGGTTCTTTGACAATTCAAGAAAAGTTAATTGGGGCTCAGAACTACAGGGCATGGAGAAGAGCAATTGAAATTGGTCTTTCTACCAAAAGAAAACTGGGATTCTTCAAAGGCACTGTACTACGTTCAACCACTGATGCTAATCTTGCAGAGTTATGGGACATGTGTAACAATATGGTCATCTGTTGGATTATGGGGTCTATGAGTGAGTCTATTGCCAGATCAATCATGTTTGTTGGAACAACAAGTGAGATCTGGATGCAGTTGGAAATGAGGTTTTCTTTGAGTGATGGATCAAGAAAGTACAAACTCAAAAAAGACACATATGGGATTACTCAATCAGGTGGATCTGTTGGTGAATACTATACAAAGATGAAGTGTATTTGGGAGGAGTTGGATAATCTCAATGTGTTACCAGTGTTAAGTGAAATGACACCAGAGATTTCTGTTTTCTTGACTGCTTTTAACAAACAAAAAGAAGAACAAAGATTGTTTCAGTTTCTAAATGGATTGGATGAGTGTTACAGTCACCAAAGGAGTCAAATCATGATGATTGTACCATTACAAAATTTTGAGAATGCATGTTCTTTGATACAGCAAGAAGAGTCACAAAGATTGGAAATTCATCCGGTGGTATTGAGTCTACAGCCTTGTTTAGCAAAGGAGGTGTAAAAGATGGTGTTGCTAATGGTAAATGTGCAATTTGTGGTTTTAAATGGCATCCACCAGAGAGGTGTTAGGATAAAGTGGGCTATCTATCATGTCATCCAAAGCACAAAGGGTCACAGGTTAAGCAGAACAAGCCAGTTCAGGGCATGACTCAATTTGTGGCAAGGACTGCAGCCCATGTGGAAAGTGGTAACATTAGCTTTACTCCTCAACAGTTTGAGCAGTTGATGAAGAGTGTTCAGCAGATAGGAGCTTATAGTGGTGCAGATGAGGAGTTTGATCATCAATTTGAAGCAGGTATTGCTTGTCTCAGTAGTCAATTAGATCTAATGGAAGTATTGGATGATTAGATAAATGATACAGGTGCATCTAACCACATGACACCAGTACATGATTGTTGATCCAAATAATTTCCTAAAAACGTAATTTCTATCTTTTGATACCTCTACGTTTTGATGATAACAAAATGTGAAAACACTTTACGTCAAAATTAACATAAACAGGTTTTTAGTCGAAATATCCCGTTTCTACGTAAATCACTCTAGGTATGAAGAAACAAATCTATAACTTGACTAATGATCAAATAAGAGAATTTATGTTTCAAACTTCACATTTTTAATGTGACAAAACATTTTTTCAAAAATATACTTTACAAATTATTTTTGAATTATAAAGAAATGTTTTAATAAAATAAGTTTAAATTTTATAACAGCATATTTCCCCCCCACCCCCCAAATCAGCTCAAACTTCCCCAAATAAACTTTCACCACTAAAAACAAAAACTGGAGTGTCTTTGTCTGGCACGGTACCACTAAATTTAGTGGTACCGTCCCACTATAACGAGCAAATTTTTTCTGCCTATAAATACCAGTCAAATTCACAGTTTTTGGGCATCCTTTTTCACACACAACTTTCTGAGTTTAAAACTCTTATCACATTTACTCTCCTTTGATCATTTAGTTAGTTTTCTTTTGTTTAAATAGTGATCCTATCATCCAACCAAGTGATCACCTTCATTCCTCTACTAGTGTAAGAGAAGAACACAAAGTAGGGCTGTAAACGAACTGAACGTTCAGTGAACATTTCATGAACCGTTCAGTAAAAAGTTCGTTTATGTTCGTTTATTTATTAAATGAACGAACATGAACAATATTTTACGTTCGTTTAGTTAAATGAACGAACATGAACAAAATTCGCGTCCGTTCATTTATGTTCGTGAACGTCCGATTACGCGTTCATTTATGTTCATTTATTTATTTATGTTCGTATATCATATCTTTTAATTGTATAATTTTAAAATTGGTTTGTTTAAACTAAACAACACTTATAAAATAATATATTGTACATAATTTAATAAAGTTTATATTTGTTTGTCTATGTTCATTCATGTTCGATCGTTTATATTTGTTTAGCGTTCGTTTAGTATCTTAATGAACGAACATAAACGACTCATTTTCTTAATAAACGAACATGAACAAGAAAATCCGTCCGTTTAAGCGTTCGTGTCCGTTTATTTGTCCAGTTAAAATTAAACGAACGAACATGAACAAGGCTCCGTTCGTGTTCGTCCGGTTCGTTTACAGCCCTAACACAAAGTATCAAGAAGATACAAGGTGTTGTAGTCATAGTGTAGTGCACTTGTAACATTTGTTACATACTTGCTGTATCCTAGCATACACCAAGTTGATTTTTCTTTTGTGTAGTTTGTGAGTGTGGATCATTGTGATCCTGTTGAGATCTTGGAGATCTCTTGTAGCTTGTGTGCTTGTGTGTTGATCAAGTGGATCAAGGGTAGATCGTGTGAAGTGTGTTGATTGTGTGATTTAGTAAGGATCGTGTGGATCGTGGTAGATTGGTACTAGTTAAGATTAGTACTCGACATTTAGCTTAGTGTCAGAAATTATGATAAGCGACGTTGTACGGTTTTCTCCGCCTGAAGAGAGCTTTGTTGACATAGTGCTTAGAACTCTCGAGTTGGGTACTCGGGGAGTGGAGTAGGGCGAAGAAGAGCTTCGTGACCGAACCACTATAAATCTCGTTGTCTCGGTTTGATCTTTCCATCTCATTTCTTTATACTTATTGTTTATGTTAGATAGTATAACTTAATGTTCATATTGGTGTTGATTGATTTCACAAAAGAATTGAATCAAAGTTTTTCACAAGTAAACTTTTATAACTAACGAAAAACCGGTAAAACTATTCAACCCCCCCTTCTAGTTTTCGACAATTGGTATCAAAGCCAGGTTAGGGAAAATTTTAAAATAAATTGTATTTTAAAACTTGAATTGATTAATGGATTTCGAAAAATATCAAGATGGGCAATCTATGCAAAGACCACCACTTTTTGAAACCGATTGTTTTATATATTGGAAAACAAGATTCGAAACGTATGTGAAATCAAAAGACATTGATCTTTGGCATATTATTACCGAGGGTGACTTTCAACCGATTGAAAAGAATCCAGAAACAAAAAGGGATGAAATAGTTCTCTATAATAAACAAAGTGATAACCTTAAAAGAAAATTAGCCAAAAATGATGAGGCTAATGTTGGGTTTTACAGATTTGATGATACAAAACATGAAGAATGAAACATGAAGGGCTTAAAGTGACAAAGGAAGAATTCTTCAATTAATGAAGAATGAAACACAAGGGACTTGCTTGATAAAGAAGTTTTTTATTTATTAGTCCTTTGTAGTCTTTTGTAAACCCTAATTCTCTAGTATATAAAGAGATCAAGGGTACAGGTTTTATGATTAAGTCTTCCATAATGTAGTCGATTACTAAAGGTGTGTGTGTGTCTAGAGCGTAGAATATAAATGCATAGACTAGAGTTTGTTAGTTAACCCCCAAGATCAAAGGTGTCTTCAATCTGAGGTTTTAATAAAAAGATATACGTTGTCGAAGTCTGCTACAGAAACAGTTGAAGTAAGTCATTTTTAGGGCTTTTGTGATCTCATTCTTCCTGAATTCGTTTTATATCAATTGTATTCATCATAGAAGTTGATATTGGGTTATTGTCATGCTTTATATTCACAAAATAACAGCTTTGGTAAAGATTTGATCGACTTTTAAGGGTCAGATCGATTTTAAGGGTTTCAATCGCTGTTCATTCAAGATGTTGCTGCTACTGATAAATTCGTTGTTGGTTTGAATTAACACGAGACTCCTCCAGTTAATTGTTGCTGTGATCGTTACTCAGAAACCATAGGATGATTGACTTGGCATAATGGATTGGAGTTGTAACCCTAGCTGATTAAGTTTCTGCTGCTCGACTAAGCTTGTTTCTACTGCTACGCTTTGTTACTTACTGCTGCTCGACTAAGTTGGTTACTGCTGCTTCTACGATTGTTTGTGCTGCTACTTATAATGATTAGTACTGCTCTCGGACAAGATTAGTACTGCTCGGTTTGTTTGTACTACTACGTTTGGTATTAGTACTGCTCGTTGAGAAGCGTTCATACTGCCGCGTTTAAACTTTGTACTGACAAGAGAAATACTTTCTGTTCGAATGGTTATGGTAGTTTTCTGATCGACATCTAGTTTTGGAAGACGGTGCACTTGATGATGAAAGTATCACGTATTCTTATTGACGACTTTTACATGTATTTGCATGGTACTTTAATTCCTTTTGTCGATCTGTTCGAATTAATCCCATTCTATCATGGGTCGATGTGTACAGAATACATATGCATGGTTTTTCCTTTGTCGGTTTACATGCATGCTTTATGAGATATTAGAAGAAGTTGACTGATTACTTTATTCCATTTAAATTCATCATGGGTTGGTCATACAATTGCTACACATGGATCGGTGGCATCTCTTTTGATGGCAGTAACTACAAAGGATTGGATATTATACTGCATGTGATGTGGTGGCATGAGATTACTACAGTAAGGGGAAGCATTGGTTATTGATTTGGAACATGTTGGTTCCAACACACATACGGGTGAAGACACACACACAAAAGAGTTATGGTTTTTGGTTTAAAATGTTCTTAAAGGTTTTAAAGGCTCGTTATTATTTATTATTGGCGAAGTGGATTACTTATTGCTTATTTGACGATGAGGTGGAATTTTTCAAGGTTGTGTTTTATCATACTTTTGACAGGAGGTAACTTGTTCGTTCGTTCAGGTGACTACGAATTGAAACACTTGAAGGAGTTACGTTATTGTGCTCAGTGTTTATTGTCAAGAGATTGTGATCTTCCTATACGTTAAGTATACGTTCGAAGTCGTTTTTAGTACAAGACATAAGACACAAGGTTGGTTTCTTCTACTTCAGCATCAAATTGGTAATGATTAGTTTTCTTCAACAATATATAAAGCCTACAGATTTGAAGAATCATGAAGATGGATAACACATTGATTTCAGAGGAAGCATATTATGATGTGTTTAATCATTTGATGTACATACACCACTCGAGGGGAAGTTTTTACTGCTTACATTCCCTATTTGTTGATAACAAAAAGGGGAAGAGATATTGTGGTGGCATGGCATGGATTAAGGGGAAGACAAGATTGTTTCATTCATGGTGAGATTTAATTATCTCAATTTCTCTACTTCGTCTAGGGAAGTTCGTACAAGAATGTGTTTGTTTTGTCATCATCAAATAAGGGAAGACAAGATTGTTTCATTCATGGTGAGATTTAATTATCTCAATTTCTCTAATTCATCTAGGGAAATTCGTACAAGAATGTGTTTGTTTTGTCATCATCAAATAGGGGAAGATTGTTGGGTTTTACAGATTTGATGATACAAAACATGAAGAATGAAACATGAAGGGCTTAAAGTGACAAAGGAAGAATTCTTCAATTAATGAAGAATGAAACACAAGGGATTTGCTTGATAAAGAAGTTTTTATTTATTAGTCCTTTGTAGTCTTTTGTAAACCCTAATTCTCTAGTATATAAAGAGATCAAGGGAACAGGTTTTATGATTAAGTCTTCCATAATGTAGTCGATTACTAAAGGTGTGTGTGTGTCAAGGGCGTAGATTATAAACGCCTAGACTAGAGTTTGTTAGTTAACCCCTAAGATCAAAGTTGTCTTTGATCCTTGTTATAGGTAGATAACACGTTATATTATTCTTAATATAATTGGAGGTGATTGTGGTAAAACCTTGTGTCAATAGCATAGTTGTTTGTTTTAATTCCGCTGCGTATGTATTTTGTCTATGTTATTGTTTAACCCTAGATGCTCAAAACGGTCCAAGGAGTATAATAAAATAAACTCCACAGCTAAAATGATGATTTACAATGCTTTGCCGAAAAAGGAATTTGAAAGAATTTTTATGTGTAACACGGCAAAATAAATTTGGAAAACTTTGTTGGTCACTCATCAAGGTAATAATCAAGTCAAAGAGAAAAAGATAGATCTTCTTGTGCAACAATATGAACAATTTTCCATTCCGGAAGATGAATCTATTGATAATACCTTTGCTAGATTTAATACTATTATTACTCGTCTTAAAGCTCTTGATGAAGGTTATTTTAGCAAGAACTATGTTAGGAAGTTTCTTAGGGCTCTACATCCCAAATGGAGAGCAAAGGTCACCGCCATTGAAGAGTCAAAGAACTTGGCTTCATTATCACTTGATGAACTAATACGAAACTTGAAAGTTCATGAAATGATAATCAAGAAAGACTCCGACATAGTCAAAGGCAAAAGTGA
Source organism: Artemisia tridentata subsp. tridentata (assembly GCA_021014915.2). Lineage (NCBI taxonomy): Eukaryota > Viridiplantae > Streptophyta > Magnoliopsida > Asterales > Asteraceae > Artemisia > Artemisia tridentata. Next base: position 153,120,509 of record CP139508.1, read on the forward strand.
AAAAGTTAGATCTCTAGCATTGAAAGCGAAGAAGGAGTTTAGTGATGAGTAAAGTTCGGATTCCGATAGTGAAGACGAAGAGTATGCATTAGCCGTTAGAAATTTTAAGAAGTTCTTTAGAAGAAGAGGTAGATTTGTAAGACAACCTCGTGACGAAAAGAAGACGCTCTCAAAGAACCTAGATGATAAGGAAGGAAAAAGTGATAGAAAATGTTTTAGATCCGGAGATCCTAATCACCTCATCGGAGAATGTCCTAAACCACCGAGAACCAACAACCAGAGAGCTTTTGTAGGAGGCTCTTGGAGTGATAGCGGTGAAAAAAATGAAGAGAAACCCAACGACGAAACATGTCTTATGGCTCAAGCTTCAAATGAGGTACATTCCGACTCTTCTTACTATAGTGATGATAATTCATCAATAGATGATAATATACTATATGATGAATATAATAAACTATGTGAAGTAAGTTCTAAAATCATAACTAGAAACAAAACACTAAAAGTAACATTGCATGAACTCGAAGTGCAAATTTTAGAACTAAAAGACCAGTAAAAAGACTTGAGAAAAATAAAGAAATAGATATTGGATGTAGGTCCTGCATATGTCTTCGAGTAGAGAATGAAAAACTCAAAGAAAATGCCGTTAAAATCATTAAGTTTGAAAAAGGAACAAAGGCACTTAATGACATGCTTGAAAACGTTAGGTATAGTGAACATGCCAGAGCGGGCTTAGGATTTGACCCAAATAAAGCTTCTACAAGTGAAACTAAACAAGTAAAATTTGTAAAATTTGGAGAATCTGAAATAGCAGAGGACGGCACCATTAATGATGGGAACGACACCACTAAATTTAGTGGTACCGTCAACTGCTAAAGTCAGAACAGGGTCGATTTTAAAAAATAACTTAAGTCCTAAACCAAGTCACATAGTAGTTAATAATGTTGAAGTACCTAGCACTGGTAAAAAGGAGGTCAAAAGATTTTACAAACCTTTGTCAAATCCCGGACTTGGATTTGTAAAACCCGATACTAGATCAAAGACTCCTCCACCTAGAAAAACAAATGTTCCTAAACCTCGGTCAAGAACTCCTCTACCGAGAGGTAACTTTAGAAGACAAAGTTATCCAAGTAACTATCCCGTAACTTCAAATAACCGTCAATAACAAAGTTACTTACCATGGGAAATTTGTCCTCCATTCCAACATCCAAACCAAATGCAAGAAATGCATGGGATGTTTAACACTAACAACTTTGGACCCATGAGATATTGGGGACCAAATGTTTGAGTTTCTGTCTTGCTAGATAGATATGATTGAGAATTGACTTGGAGTCCGACGAATGGATTATGATTAGTGAGTGCACTAATCTCATGATGGAAAATCAAAGTCTAGTCTCATCTTACTTAGCATACAACGAAGGTAAAGTCACGTTTACTAGTTAAAAGGCAACATCTCAGGCTAAGGTACGCTTTCTTAAAACTTCCTTACTATTAGATATATTGAGCATGTAGAGTTCTTAGAATCTAACTTAGTGAGCACTAACATAATGGGCGTGAAAAGTGCATCCCTAAATGGTTTTATCAACAAGTAGGTATATGTAGTACAACTTCCGGGATTTGTTGATCTATAAAAACCATATCATGTTTATAAACTCAAGAAAGCACTCTATGATCTTAAACAAGCCTCCAAAGCTTGGTACGACATATTGAAGGCTTTCTTACTTAAACATGAATATACCATGTAAATGGTTGATAACACACTTTTCACGAAGAAACGAAATTCACATCTCATCATTGTTCAAATATATGTCGACGACATTATATTGGGCTCAACTTGTCCAGAAATGTGCGATGATCATTCTAAGATTATGCGTGACAAGTTTGAGACGAGCATGATGGGCGAATTAAATTTCTTCCTTGGTCTTCATATAATACTATTGGAAGATAATATCTTCTTTAATCTAATTATATTAAAATATATTAGATGTTTAACTTGGAAAAATCTAAATCTATGAAAACGCCCATGTCCGCGAAAACGAAACTCACAAGAGACGATGAAGTTGAGTACGGGGATAGTACTATGTGATAGGGGCATGACAGGTAGTTTATTCTACCTTACGGCGAGTAGGCCCGATGTCATGTCTAGTGTCTGCCTTTGTGCTCGCTTCTAAGAGGATCCCAAAACCTCTTACCTTGAAGCGGTTAAGCGTATCTTCTGATACATTAAAGGCACTATACACTTGGGATTATACTATCTCAAGGGGGCCGGTGTAGAAACTATTGTCTATGCCGACTCTGATCATGTGGATCGAAAAAGTATGAGTGGATTTTGTACCTTCATAGGTTGTTTTCAAACTTCTTGGTTCTCCAAGAAACAAAAGACTCTTGCTATCTCCACGACTGAAGCCTAATACGTAAGCGCCGGAAAGGCATGTCAACAAGCACTATGGATGAAACAAGCTCTAATCGACTGCGACATCATCTCGATGACATTCCTATGAAGTGTGACAACCAAGGTGCAATTGACTTGACCAAGAACCCCGTGCAATGCTCGTGTACGAAACACATCGAAATACGTCATCTCCTCCGTCGCGATAATGCCCAAAGAGGAAACACTTCTATCGAAAAGGTTCCCTCAAAGGGCAACATCGTCGACATACTAACCGAAGCACTCAAACAAGAATCCTTCAACTATCTACGTCTAAGTCTAGGAGTGATGGAACACATCCCGTGAATTTCATAATTTACATGTGCTCAAAAACATCTTCTGAATCTCATCTTATGACTATCTAAATATTTCACTGGAAATAATAAGTCATCCATCTTATCCCTCTAATGACTAGTTTCGTATTTCCTTAGAAATACTGAAGTAATCCTTTCACGTCTAGCTTCATCGTTCAAATCCCAATGGTCTCATCTCGTAAAAGAGTTTATGACTATCTAAATATTTCATTGGATATATTAAAGTCATACCTCGTATCGCTCTAATGACTACCTACGTATTTCCTCAGAAATATTAAAGTCATCTCTTATCGTCTAGTCTAGTTCTTTTCGTTAAAAGAGTTTATTAGGCATAAACTCTCTCCTCGCGTCAAAAAGTCTCACTAAATAAGCGAGATTTATTCGTCAAAAATAAAAATGGGACAAAAATCAGTCTCAGCAGTGCACGGCACCACTATAGTGGCATGACACCACTAAATTTAGTGGTACCGTGCATCTGATAGTCCCCGTTTTCTTTCTCTTTTCCCTCACTGTTCACATTCAAACACTCCTCAAAATTTGCAAACGCTGTCAAAACCGAATATCACACCCTAATCCAATTACACTCTTGTCAATCAAGATCGAGGCATTGCATTTAAAGATTATCAATCACCACATCTTACCCAACATCAATTGTAAGTAAATTACCTTTAAGTTCTTTCTAATTTGAGTCTAGGGTTTGTTCATACATATAAAATCGAATTGGGGCTTTTCAATTTTGATTGAATTTTTATGCAATTAGGACTAGGATTAGACAATGTATAACTTACATGATTCCCTAAACATAGGATTTGCATAAACCCACTTACATTATATACTTTAGTCTAAATTTCACTATTTAAATTGGAATTAGATTAAATATTTTTAGTGGAATCATGTCTAGGATACTTGAAATTGGATTAGGAGTCGTTAACATTCAAGCTTTTCATGATTTTTGGCGCCAAACTGTCGCATTTGCCAAACACCCAATTTCATTGTTTTCGAAAAATTTCACATAACTAGGATCATGAAACATTTTTCGTGCATTGTTGATACAAACTAAAAACGTTTTCGCATGCATACATGATCTCACAAATATTGATCGAATTACATAACTAATATGTATTCTTCGACATATTTGTTTGAGTAAAAGTGAAGTTAGGAGCGTTTGGGTAATCTCATTATTTTTGTTTTAGAGTCGAGATTACCGCACCTCCACATTGTTTGCATATAGGCACACACACTAGAGATGTGATCATCAATAATACAAAAGTTAACATATATATACTTATATATTTTTGTAGGTGACAATGCCTCGTAACGATTACCAAGACACCAAATCCTACATCCCTTTACTAATCGATGATCCAAACATTCCTGATGAGCAAAAAACTTATCTTCAAAAAGTCCAACATCGATACATACACGAAGGTCGTGTAGTCGATGCTTACTTTGCTCCTTTGGATGGTATAAATGTATGCTTTCCAACAATCGACTTTGATTGTTTATATAAAATAAATGATCAAATTTGTCCTCGTTTCATTCTTGAGTTCTATAGTCGTGTTCGTACCTTCAATGATCTTGAGGGTAATGTCTTCCTAGATTTCTGGATTCGAAATCAAAATATTGTTTTGTCCATTACCGAGTTTGGTGACATTCTGGGTGTTCCTTCCTATGGTCAATGTGCTTACACAGAAGACCATTCCTTAGAGTCCCTTTACTATCATCTTGAAAGTGAAGGTCCATATCTTACCGAAATTCCCGATCCTCAAACCATAAAGCACCATGTTCAAATCCCTCGTGTAGCCAACACGTACCAAAAACGTGATGGTTCAATAGTCCACCTCGACCCAAACCGAATCAATCTCAAAGAAATTCTTCCCGATCTCAAAAATTGGGAACTCCTTCTTCGTGAGAATGTCTTGTCTCTTGCGGGTAACCGGGATCATGTTCCGGCAAGTCTAGCCCACATGCTCTATTGCCTTAGTAACGAGGAGCCATACAACCTCGCATGCTATATGGCAAAAAGAATTGCTAACATTCATAGTCGGTCCGATAAACTCATGCCATACGGTATGTTGCTTACTCGTCTCTTTCGTTGGGTCATGGTTAATTACCCACACCTCGAAAACGTCGACTACTTCCTTGTTGATCCCATTATGAAATCTCTTGGTAGACCACAACGTCGCACAAAGCAACGTAGTGACAAAGGGTCAAAACGTGGTCGTAAATCCACTTCCGATGCCACTTTCTCTTCCTCCTCCTTCCATCATGGATCATCATCTCAACCTATGGATGAGGATGATGTTGAAGTGAATGAAGAAGGAACCTCTCGTGCTCGTACTCCTTCACCCGACACATACATACGTAATCTTGACACGTCAACCTTCACACCAACAACCGACCTTCCTTACAACAACACCAACTTAAGTGCTGTAATGCGTAGGCAAACGACGATGTACAATCGACAAGTGTCAATGCACGAGCAAACTATCGGAGGGTTTAAGTCAATTGGGAAGGCACTCAAAGGCATCAGCAACAAAATCAAGAAGTTAGGGAGGACGAGAGATTGAACAATGCTTTAAACTACTAACTTAATTAGTATTATTAACTCAAGTATTATTAAACTATCTTTCATGGGGTTTTGGCTACGGCCATATGACATTTAATACTTGGTCTAACTCTAACTTTGGATGATTATCTTCGCATGGGTAACTTCGGGTGTGTCTTTTCGTTTTACCACCCGAAGTTAATTTTTAATCAAGTATTATTCTTGGTTAAATTTGGTTTATATGTTTTTATTTTAGTTTCTCTTTTCCTACATGCATTTTCCTTGCATTATCTAAATGATCATATTACTTGCTTGATTGCATGCTTAATAGTATCCTATATTTAGATAATTACATGTGTTTGTTGGTTGCTAGTTGTGGCTATTTTTATGAAATCTATGTGATTATTCTTTAGTGAATTGAGGCAATAGGATTTGCTGCAAATAGTGCCCCAAGAATTACCCATTTAGGTAGCCTAAATCCTGCAGAACTGGAAAAAACGTCACCAGCAGGTCACGACACCACTAAATAGGGCACGGTACCACTAAATTTAGTGGTACCATGGGTGATTTAGTGGTACCGTCCCCTGGGGATACGTTTTTAACTGTTTTCTTTTACTTTTTGACCCCTTTTCCCTTAGAATCTGCCAACATTAGCTGATTTCAACACTCCCAATTCCCTAAACTCATCACCCTAGAATCCATGCATGCCTTTGATTTGGCTATTTAAGCTCCTATCATGCATTCATCTTCATCACCATCACTCATTCATCAAAACTCACCATGTGTTCCACCATTGCTACCACCTCACACAAAGCCAAGAAACCAAGACTCAACATCAAACCACCAAAGGAAATACTTCTCATTGATCTAACATGTTGGGAATTACAGATTTGAGAATTACAAAACCCACAAGCAGAAATGAAGAAAGAAGAAACAATGAGGATCTAATATGTAATAGTAAGCTTTATTAGTAAGCTAGGGTTTTTGTAACCTCCCTCTATTATATAAAGAGGGTATGCATCTAGGTTACAGGAACTCAATCAATAAAAATAGTCGAACTCTTCAATGAGAGTCGATTGAAACGTGTTTACGCGTTCATTAGTAGTAGTAGGTTTTTATTTATGTCTAATAAAGAAAACCTTGTTAGTAATGTTGATTGTGTTCTTATTCCGCTGTGCATATCAATATTACTGATCCTAGATGGGCTTGATCTTGGTTTTACAATTGGTATCAGAGCGGGTGGCTCTCGATATCTAGGATTTACAAGGTTTTTATTGTCAATAAAGGAGCAAATTCGAAGCAGTGATGAAGCAGATTCGTTGAAAAAAAAAAAGGCGCAGAAGCAGATCTGGTGAGGTAATTATTTTATTTGGTATCGATCTTTTGTGACATTAGAATGAATTCAATCATTTATTTTGTCGTCTGATGTTGATTATTCGTTACCTCGTACTATCAATTAATTGGTCTGCATCATTAATTCGCATTTAATATCGACTTGTATATATGGAGTATTGGATCTGGTTAATGGGTTCGTACCGTATTATTTGTCATACTGATATGATGAAATTAATGTGGGACCGATGTGTATAACGCTGATGGATAATATCTGATTGGATGCTGCTGTTGATGTTACCTCGTACAGTACTATTATTTTCTTTGTCACTTGTGATTATGGTTTGTCGTGTACTGTGGTCATAAGAACCAGACTTGCAAGTGGGATTGTGGGGCTGAATTAATGTGTACTGCTGCTGCTGCTGTTGACTCTTTTTGTACAGTATTGGTCTGATGGGTATTCGTTAATTCTGTTCACTATAATGATACTGCTGCTACGCTTGAATTGTTTCTGCTGCTCGAATTCTGCTGCTCTTGGTTATGTCTACTTATTATTTAATATATATATATATATATATATATATATATATATATATATATATATATATATATATATATATATATATATATATATATATATATATATATATATATTACTGCTGGTTGCATCGGTTCCTGCTGGTTGGTTCCTCCTGGCTGTTCCTGCTGATAATGGTTCCTGCTGGTGGTTTCTGCTGCTAGTGCTGGTTGATTCAGTTTATACTGCTTTCGTTATATTTGGTATAGTAGGTCCACAGACGCCCTTGGATCTTGATCAATGATGATGTGTATGGTTCATTTTAGAAATTCAGTTCATGATATAATTCTTGATTGGAACAGTTACACGCTCTTTACAAATATTTTGGGGGGCATATGATACCATACAGTTCATGATATGATTATTAAAAAGGAATAATCATAAGCATTGAGTGGTTTCTGGTTGATCCGTCTGAGCTCACTGAGACTATCGGCCATTGCATGTGATCGCCATGCATATATTGACTACAAGAATTATCCAAAGACATTTTATTACATGATGTCTTTTTCGCACTGAAGGAAGAAATGATCTATGCTACTGAGTTCATGATTCAAGCAGATGGTTAGTATATTTTTAAGGGGAAGCTTATTGTTCAAAAATACTTAACCATCTACATGCATCACTTGAGGGGAAGCGTTTACGAGATGCACAAGACCCCTATTGGATGGTTATAAAAAGGGGAAGAAGATTTATGATGTGCAGCTTATTATTTGTGATGACATGTTTTAGCATTGTTTCTTCATGCAGATTGTTTTGTAATATCAAATAGGGGAAGATTGTTGGGAATTACAGATTTGAGAATTACAAAACCCACAAGCAGAAATGAAGAAAGAAGAAACAATGAGGACCTAATATGTAATAGTTAGCTTTATTAGTAAGCTAGGGTTTTTGTAACCTCCCTCTATTATATAAAGAGGGTAGGCGTCTAGGTTACAGGAACTCAATCAATAGAAACAGTCGAACTCTTCAATGAGAGTCGATTGAAACGTGTTTACGCGTTCATTAGTAGTAGTAGGTTTTTATTTATGTTTAATAAAGAAAACCTTGTTAGTAATGTTGATTGTGTTCTTATTCCGCTGTGCATATCAATATTACTGATCCTAGATGGGCTTGATTCTGGTTTTACATAACACTAGATGATGATGAAGACATTCATACACCACTACCTTCCACCAACTCAACCTCATCAATTTCTACACCATTTGCTCTTTCCAAAACCATTTCTACTAGGCCAACCTCATCATCCTCTTTCACAATTAGGATAACAACACCCTTACTCCCACCTAGTCCTCCTCAACCGTTGGCATTAACATTCACACTATCACCAACAACTCCTCTTGAGATTGGTTACAACATATCATCATCTTCCGCTTCTCCATCACCACAACCACTAATGGGTCACCCCATTCTCTACCCACTTGAACCACATAGCCAAAGTTGTGCATGTTGTCACCATAACCGAAACCTTATCTTTAACCTTAGGGAAGAATTGAACTTCATGTTCTCCTACCTTGAACACCTCCTAACACCAGCACAAAGGCTCATCATACCACCTCATCCACCAACCAATAGCCCAAACAACTAAACATTTTCATGTTTAGCTTCCAAAAACAAATGTCTAGGATCCCTTTTGGACTTGAAGTAAATCTTAGGGCCTCTCAAGTCGCTAAAGATTTATGTGTGCTTCTTGTAGTTTATTTTTATTTTGTATTCATACTTTATGTATGACATTTTCATTATGAATGCATATGCTTATTGTATGGTGGTTTTATCTTTTATAGTTTTTGGCTTTTTAGCCCTTTTTCTTAGTTTATGGTTGGATATTTGTCTTGGTTGCCACATGTTGGATATTGTATATGTGTCATCTAACCTTGTTTTGTAGTAAGTACCATTGCTTGATTCTTTGGTGTCCTCCAAACGAGGGGGAGTATACATCAAAGAGAGCCTTTGCGATCTTCTTGCTTCGACAAAAAGGGGGAGAAATGCAATATAAGCTCATGCTAAAAACTTGTTCAAATTAATCTTTCACTTAAAATGCGTTTATTTTTTGTCATCATCAAAAGGGGGAGATTGTTGATGCAAATAATGTCCTAAAAACGTTATTTCTATCTTTCGATACCTCTACGTTTTGATGATAACAAAATGTGAAAACACTTTACGTCAAAATTAACGTAAACAAGTTTTTAGTCCAAATATCCTGTTTCTACGTAAATCACTCTAGGTATGAACAAACAAATTTACAACTTGACTAATGATCAAAGAAGTGAATTTGTGTTTCAAACTTCACATTTTTAATGTGACAAAATATTTTTTTTTCGGAAATATACTTTACAAATTATTTTTGAATTATAAAGAAATGTTTTAATTGGAAAAATAAGTTTAAAATTTATAACAGCTATTTCCCCCCCCCCCCCCAAATTAGCTCCAAACTTCCCCAAATAAACTTTCACCACTAAAAACAAAAACTGAAGCGTCTTTGTCTGGGACGTACCACGGTACCACTAAATTTAGTGGTACCGTGTGGTATTTAGTGGTACCGTCCCACTATAACGGGCAAATTTTTTCTGCCTATAAATACCTGTTCAATTCACAGTTTTTGGGTATCCTTTTTCACACACAACTTTCTGAGTTTATTACTCTTATCACATTTAATCTCCTTTGATCATTTAGTTAGTTTTCTTTTGTTTAAAGAGTGATCCTATCATCCAACCAAGTGATCACCTTCATTCCTCTACTAGTGCAAGAGAAGAACACAAAGTATCAAAAAGATACAAGGTGTTGTAGTCATAGTGTAGTGCACTTGTAACATTTGTTACATACTTGTTGTATCCTAGCATACACCAAGTTGATTTTTCTTTTGTGTAGTTTGTAAGTGTGGATCATTGTGATCCTGTTGAGATCTTGGAGATCTCTTGTAGCTTGTGTGCTTGTGTGTTGATCAAGTGGATCAAGGGTAGATCGGGTAGATCGTGTGAAGTGTGTTGATTGTGTGATTTAGTATGGATCGTGTGGATCATGGTAGATTGGTACTAGCTAAGATTAGTACTCGATATTTAGCTTAGTGTCAGAAATTGTGATAAGCGACGTTGTACGATTTTCTATGCCTAAAGGGAGCTTTGTTGACATAGTGCTTAGAACTCTCGAGTTGGGTACTCGGGGAGTGGAGTAAGGCGAAGAAGAGCTTCATGACCGAACCACTATAAATCTCGTTGTCTCGGTTTGATCTTTCCATCTCATTTCTTTATACTTATTGTTTATGTTAGATAGTATAGCTTAGTGTTCATATTGGTGTTGATTGATTTCACAAAAGAATTGAATCAAAGTTTTTCACAAGTAAACTTTTCTAACTAACGAAAAACCGGTAAAACTATTCAACCCCCCATTCTAGTTTTCCACAATAATATATTTGATCCATATCTGTTGCAAATCAAACTACAAATAAGACTTCCAAATGGTGATACTTCATTCATTTCACACGTTGGTAAAGTCAAACTTAACAATGGAATAATGCTGAAAGATGTGTTGGTGGTAGATGCGTATGCGTGTCGTAGTATAGTTTTAGCAGTTTTAATGCCTACTCAAGTTTTAAATTTATATTTAGCCGACTTATCAATAACACACACACTTAACGAGCAGTGTACCCGGTCAGTATGAATATAATGGTAAGTAGAGTGTCGATCACTAAGAGTGGAACGTATTATCTCGTTATTCTAATCAGTATTTTAATATCCTAACGCAAGGGGGTTTCAGCCTGAGAGACTGGCACGATTTGTTTGCAATTAAATAATAAAATAAACCAATAGGCACGAATCAGCAAGTAGCACACACGTTGTCACAACCCGTAATTTTAGGTCATTTTCCGAACCTCGACGATTCACTATTCAAAAGTCACTATTCATCATTTACTATTCACCGATCACTATTCATCATTTTACTATTCATCATTTTCGGAGTCAATTTGAGATTCTGAGAAGCGTTCAGAAATTTTACTATTCACATGACACTATTCATTCCCGGAGGGAAAACACTATTCATGTCCATCATTCATTTCATCGTAAACGTGGTTTACGGGTATTCATATTCGCGTAACCGGTTGGGTTTAACTGCGAAATTCATGCATCATTAGTAGGGACACTTCATACGGACTAGGAATAGTCTACAAATCATCAGTATCCTAGGTCATGCACGGGTATGCATTATTTCAATTTACGTATGGTTATTTTATTAATTAACGTTACCACTCAGTTTTTACTACTAATAATATACCCGATACTCCCGACAATGATCCTAACATATTTTCATATTTATTATAATGATATAAAAAAATTATATTATTAATTTACCCGGTGTTTTTAAATCAACTGCTACATTTTCCGGTAAACGCTTATAACACCGTTGGTTTGTGAATTTTCAACCCGATAATTATTTTAACACCCGATTCTTGCAAGGAATAATATTTTACAACTTTTACAACTTCGTCATATTTTATTTCACCTCGTTAGCAATTATTTCAAGATAACTCGGTACCCGATAACACCCAATACACAATTAAACTACACTAATTCATCCAACATGTAGACAAGATCATTAATTGGCACATTTTCTCCTTTTTCTTCCATGTGATGCCGCCCCCCCTAGTCCTCTAAGTCTTCAAATCACTTGATTATATAGCACACTCATTTAATGTTTATGTTCTTATGTTTCCTTATATAATTTCTATAACACATACAACACACATTTCACTAGCCATTTCAAGATCAAACTCTCCCTTTTCTCTCCTCTAAACCCACGGCCTCAAGAAGAACACCAAGAAGAAACCATAGATTTTCCAAGATCGAGTCATAATCAAGCTCCATTTATCTTCCTAGTTATGATTTTGAGATCAAACCTCAAGATTATTACTCATTTCTTATCCAAACTCATCAAAACATCAAGTAAGTTCAAGAACATCTTTTTGATCTTTTCATACTTTCATTTTTCTAGCTTCATGATGTTTATTCAAGATCTATATGCATATGTTAGTTTATACCACTCTATTTATACTTTTTACAACTTATGAACACTAGATCTATGGTTTTCATTAACACCCTCATGAGATCCACCAAGGTTGGTGATGGTTAGGACCCCATGACACCCTAAGAAGGTGTATGGTAGGATTTGGGTTGATTTGAAGTTGTTTGGTTGGTTTTTAGACAAGTTAGTAACTAGGAAAACCAAGTTTTGACACTTATAGAAAGTTGCTGTCCATTTTTGCAAAACTTGGTAAAATCAGTGGGTTTTGGGTAATTTTTGACCAAAGATTTAGAAAATACATCCCGAGATGAAACTATGGCCGAAAGTTTGGATAAAAACGAGTTAATAACGAAGGAGATATGATTTTCCGAAGTTAACGACGAAAACTATTTTTCTGAAAATCCCTTGCTGATGAACAGTTGTCACGGGCTGTTTTGGGCATAAAACTTGATCTAGCCGTCCCGACTTATCAAAAATATGTTAGTACGTTGTCCCACGATTCCGGGGATGTAAAGAACATAGAAAACGAGCTAATAACGAACAATATACACGCGTTTAAACATCGATAATTCCTACTAATTTTTGACAGCTTTTTAATGGAAATGTAGTTACGTACTAGAAACTATATTTTTCAAGTAATAACCATGGAGAGCCGTATCTCTTACCCGTTGGAACACGTACGATCAAAGGTTTATTAACGCGACTATTATAAGACATACCAAGGTTTTCAAAACGCCACGACTAACACGAACGTTTTATACATTTCATTATACGACTAGTTTTGCAAGCCTAGTATGGGCATATTTTCCTAAGTTATGGCAACGCTATAACTCAACGCTAACACTTATTCTTACGCTTCGAGTGGTATAGGCTTCATGTGCATATGCATTCATCTCACACCTCATAATCTAAGTGAATTATATCATTCATTCATATTAGGTCGCGGTTAGAGAATCGTGCCTCATTTCAGTGTATCCACTTTTGTCATCGTAGCTATCGCACCAGGTGAGTTCATAGCCCCACTTTTACTCATTTTAACTGCTTTATAAACTCTTTGGGGGAGATACATGCTTAAACTGTTTTCTATTACTCTAAACAACTTTACTCATATGCTATGCTATACTTTCATACTATTAAACATATTGCGTAAATCTTGATTGTGTATTCTTGGATTCTTATACTTTGGGAAATGGCACCCAGTAAACATACATACATACATACATACTTCCAGTGGCTCCAGATTAAGTTGCTGGATGACTACTGAGACTCTCCAGTGGCTCCAGATTAAGTTGCTGGATGACTACTGTGACTTTCCAGTGGCTCTAGATTAAGTTGCTAGATGACTACTGTGACTTTCCAGTGGCTCTAGATTAAGTTGCTAGATGACTACTGTGACTTTCCAGTGGCTCCAGATTAAGTTGCTGGATGACTACTGAGACTATCTAGTGGCTCCAAATTAAGTTGTTGGATGACCATTAGCTTTGATAACTGTTGTGATAAACTTATACTTGTTTTACTCATACTATATGTTAGCAGTGGGTTGTAAACACACAGGTTGCGAGTCTTGTATGGCCAGGGCTTGGAACTGAGTGGATTTACAATGCCTTTGCTGGGAAATCTTAATCCAATGCAAATTCATTTTACACTAAACTCTATGAACTCACCAACCTCGTGTTGACACTTTAGCATGTATTTTCAGGAACCAAGCAATAGCACGCTACTGGAGGCTTTTGGCAGGGCATGGCATGGTCATAGAAGACTCTGATAAAACATTTGGGACCGCTTAACTTATTTTATGGGCAAACTTCCGCACCACTTTTCATAATGTAAATTAACACTTTTGACTTCTCAAATATATTCTAAATGATTGATGTGAAAACCGTTCTTTACACTTGTGTTGTGATACCAATTGAGTTGCACCCCAAAGACATTACTTTCCGCTGCAAACCACTTTTGGGGGTGTGACAGATTGGTATCAGAGCCTAGGCTATAGAGAATTGGGTAATTTTAAAACCTAAACTATAGCTACTTTTACGAAAACTTAACCCTATGACCGCCACGTGCCTGCCTGCCAAGCTGATGCCTCATTTGTGGTTTGTTGCTGACATATTTAATGAGATTTGTATCTTATTGCCAGATGGATTATACTCACTTATTCTCGTTGATTACTGTGATTGTCTTACATATAAGGGTGCATACATATCATACACGTCACAGCGTTACACCTCTTCCTTATGTAGTTTCATCATTCGACCTCAAGCCTGATCACATGCCTTAGTCATTTGAACCACCCTTTACATGTGAAGGACATAGTATTAGTATAACTAAGCTGAGTATTCCAAAATTCATTAAACCTCGGTGGAATATAGACTGGTCATCTATATTCGACCCGGGACAGTGGGACATAGCCTGACCACCTATGTTCGACTCAGAGATGAATTTTGCAATACTGAGAGTAGTTATAATGGAATTATGTCCGGATTGATTTGATCGGTGTAAGCAATTCCAATATCGAGCCAATCTTTCAAAAGACCTCATTTCAGGATGTTGAATCCATTATTTTTGGCAACTTGTTTCCTAGCTTGATCTAGTGACAGTTCTTGTTTGATGAGTTGCGAAAATCAAGCTAAGATCCAAGTTGTTACCCCAGCCGATTCAGTTTAATCTCATGACAGTTCTTGTTTGATGAGTTGTGAGATTAAATTTGAATCGACAACCTAAACCGATTTAGCCTAATCCCATGACAGTTCTTGTTTGATGAGTTGTGGGATTAAGTAAAAATCGGTTACCTTAAGATCTTTTGGGGACTACGCTCGATAATGGGAAAGTTTACACCCATCAAACCCGACCAGGAGAACATACGTACGTAGACGAACGAGCTGAACTTTGGGACGAAGTTCCTTTTAGGGTGGGAGACTGTCACAACCCGTAATTTTAGGTCATTTTCCGAACCTCGACGATTCACTATTCAAAAGTCACTATTCATCATTTACTATTCACTGATCACTATTCATCATTTTACTATTCATCATTTTCGGAGTCAATTTGAGATTCTGAGAAGCGTTCAGAAATTTTACTATTCACATGACACTATTCATTCCCGGAGGGAAAACACTATTCATGTCCATCATTCATTTCATCGTAAACGTGGTTTACGGGTATTCATATTCGCGTAACCGGTTGGGTTTAACTGCGAAATTCATGCATCATTAGTAGGGACACTTCATACGGACTAGGAATAGTCTACAAATCATCAGTATCCTAGGTCATGCACGGGTATGCATTATTTCAATTTACGTATGGTTATTTTATTAATTAACGTTACCACTCAGTTTTTACTACTAATAATATACCCGATACTCCCGACAATGATCCTAACATATTTTCATATTTATTATAATGATATAAAAAAATTATATTATTAATTTACCCGGTGTTTTTAAATCAACTGCTACATTTTCCGGTAAACGCTTATAACACCGTTGGTTTGTGAATTTTCAACCCGATAATTATTTTAACACCCGATTCTTGCAAGGAATAATATTTTACAACTTTTACAACTTCGTCATATTTTATTTCACCTCGTTAGCAATTATTTCAAGATAACTCGGTACCCGATAACACCCAATACACAATTAAACTACACTAATTCATCCAACATGTAGACAAGATCATTAATTGGCACATTTTCTCCTTTTTCTTCCATGTGATGCCGCCCCCCCTAGTCCTCTAAGTCTTCAAATCACTTGATTATATAGCACACTCATTTAATGTTTATGTTCTTATGTTTCCTTATATAATTTCTATAACACATACAACACACATTTCACTAGCCATTTCAAGATCAAACTCTCCCTTTTCTCTCCTCTAAACCCACGGCCTCAAGAAGAACACCAAGAAGAAACCATAGATTTTCCAAGATCGAGTCATAATCAAGCTCCATTTATCTTCCTAGTTATGATTTTGAGATCAAACCTCAAGATTATTACTCATTTCTTATCCAAACTCATCAAAACATCAAGTAAGTTCAAGAACATCTTTTTGATCTTTTCATACTTTCATTTTTCTAGCTTCATGATGTTTATTCAAGATCTATATGCATATGTTAGTTTATACCACTCTATTTATACTTTTTACAACTTATGAACACTAGATCTATGGTTTTCATTAACACCCTCATGAGATCCACCAAGGTTGGTGATGGTTAGGACCCCATGACACCCTAAGAAGGTGTATGGTAGGATTTGGGTTGATTTGAAGTTGTTTGGTTGGTTTTTAGACAAGTTAGTAACTAGGAAAACCAAGTTTTGACACTTATAGAAAGTTGCTGTCCATTTTTGCAAAACTTGGTAAAATCAGTGGGTTTTGGGTAATTTTTGACCAAAGATTTAGAAAATACATCCCGAGATGAAACTATGGCCGAAAGTTTGGATAAAAACGAGTTAATAACGAAGGAGATATGATTTTCCGAAGTTAACGACGAAAACTATTTTTCTGAAAATCCCTTGCTGATGAACAGTTGTCACGGGCTGTTTTGGGCATAAAACTTGATCTAGCCGTCCCGACTTATCAAAAATATGTTAGTACGTTGTCCCACGATTCCGGGGATGTAAAGAACATAGAAAACGAGCTAATAACGAACAATATACACGCGTTTAAACATCGATAATTCCTACTAATTTTTGACAGCTTTTTAATGGAAATGTAGTTACGTACTAGAAACTATATTTTTCAAGTAATAACCATGGAGAGCCGTATCTCTTACCCGTTGGAACACGTACGATCAAAGGTTTATTAACGCGACTATTATAAGACATACCAAGGTTTTCAAAACGCCACGACTAACACGAACGTTTTATACATTTCATTATACGACTAGTTTTGCAAGCCTAGTATGGGCATATTTTCCTAAGTTATGGCAACGCTATAACTCAACGCTAACACTTATTCTTACGCTTCGAGTGGTATAGGCTTCATGTGCATATGCATTCATCTCACACCTCATAATCTAAGTGAATTATATCATTCATTCATATTAGGTCGCGGTTAGAGAATCGTGCCTCATTTCAGTGTATCCACTTTTGTCATCGTAGCTATCGCACCAGGTGAGTTCATAGCCCCACTTTTACTCATTTTAACTGCTTTATAAACTCTTTGGGGGAGATACATGCTTAAACTGTTTTCTATTACTCTAAACAACTTTACTCATATGCTATGCTATACTTTCATACTATTAAACATATTGCGTAAATCTTGATTGTGTATTCTTGGATTCTTATACTTTGGGAAATGGCACCCAGTAAACATACATACATACATACATACTTCCAGTGGCTCCAGATTAAGTTGCTGGATGACTACTGAGACTCTCCAGTGGCTCCAGATTAAGTTGCTGGATGACTACTGTGACTTTCCAGTGGCTCTAGATTAAGTTGCTAGATGACTACTGTGACTTTCCAGTGGCTCTAGATTAAGTTGCTAGATGACTACTGTGACTTTCCAGTGGCTCCAGATTAAGTTGCTGGATGACTACTGAGACTATCTAGTGGCTCCAAATTAAGTTGTTGGATGACCATTAGCTTTGATAACTGTTGTGATAAACTTATACTTGTTTTACTCATACTATATGTTAGCAGTGGGTTGTAAACACACAGGTTGCGAGTCTTGTATGGCCAGGGCTTGGAACTGAGTGGATTTACAATGCCTTTGCTGGGAAATCTTAATCCAATGCAAATTCATTTTACACTAAACTCTATGAACTCACCAACCTCGTGTTGACACTTTAGCATGTATTTTCAGGAACCAAGCAATAGCACGCTACTGGAGGCTTTTGGCAGGGCATGGCATGGTCATAGAAGACTCTGATAAAACATTTGGGACCGCTTAACTTATTTTATGGGCAAACTTCCGCACCACTTTTCATAATGTAAATTAACACTTTTGACTTCTCAAATATATTCTAAATGATTGATGTGAAAACCGTTCTTTACACTTGTGTTGTGATACCAATTGAGTTGCACCCCAAAGACATTACTTTCCGCTGCAAACCACTTTTGGGGGTGTGACACACGTACACAGATAGATACTCGAGACAATAAGAGGGCTGTCCTTATGATTAAGTAGATTGTCACTTGTTTTATTGATAGCTTTATATGAAGTGTATGTAGTTAACCCTTTCTCGTTGGTCCTATTCTTATCGGCGAGTAAACCCTTAATGATTACTTATGTCTAAAAGTTATTCCTAAGTGATCAATTTAGTAATAACCGTGGGAGCCACATTATGTCCCGCAGTCAAATGCCCGCAAGCCACTAATAAACACAGAGGTTATCAATGCACTAATAAGTAGTAACCAAAGACATCAACATATAAACTTTAATTGATGGGAAAGCAAGTATTAAAGGGAGTGCAATCTTTCGTTGTCACATTACACAAGCCACCAATCCTGATGAATTAAAGTTTGCTAACACAATAAAACAAAACTACTTAATGAATTAAACACATGCAGCACCTTCTTACAGCTCTTGTATCTTTGATTTAGGTGTGTCTTGTGCTGCCTCCTTGACTGAATTCGTCCTAGGGTTTTTCTGCTTCGGTCTTCGAAACTCTGATATTGCCCACGAAATTTGTCTGGCCTTGGGGTATTTATAGTTTCTGTCTGAGGGAAGATGCGGCGCATCTAGTAAGTAGATGCGCGCCATTGACTTAACTTCACGTGGGGTCCAAGATTATAATATTCAGGAATATTCGTGCACCGCCAGAAGATGCGGCGTAACTCCATGATTAGATGCGGCGCATGTCCTCTTGTATCTTGGATCGTATCTGGTGATATCTTGATAGAGATGCGGCGCATGTCATGAGTGAGATGCGACGCATCTGGAGCAGATTAGTCTTGATCTTCTTCATTTCAGTAGACTCTTAACTTTATGCATGTTTTGCTCCATAATCAGTCCAAAATCGCTAAGTTTCACCAAATGCTTGTTTTTACCTGAGAATTACAAAAGTAAACGATTAAGTATCAATCCTCATACATAATATAGTAAAACAAGTCAAATTAATAGGATAAATGATAGTAATAAAATGTACTTATTTGAGTTCATCAAATATCCCCCCACTTGAACTTTACTTGTCCCCAAGTAAACCTTTGAATTTCTTTTATGAAAATGTATCCTAAAAGATATTAGGATTTATTTTTATATTTAAGCATGTATTCGTTTATTTCATAATCACACAACTAAACACTTTAACGAATTAGAAGTAAAATAAAATAAGTTGATAAAAGAAAATCTAATCGTTTAACTGTCCAGTCGTGACGAATATTCTATCATAAGCTTGGCAAGTATACACATCTCCTCCACTAAAGCTAAGGAATAACAAGTCTAAAGCGGTAAAAAGGGTTTGTAGGCTTAAGGGTTAATTATTCTCTTTCACTATCGATCTCAAATTCCAGAAAAGGCGACAAAATCACAAATACATGATCGAATCCACGAACACGATACTTGCAATTGCTCAAATCCTTAACTCGAATAGGCTAAAGATAGGTCCAAACTTCACCAATAATAATATATCAAAAAGGGCGACAAAATCATAAATACATAGCCGAATCCACGACTACGATACTTAAGATTGCTCAAATCCCTAATCTCAATAAATCAAAGGTTTGGTTGGATAAAGAATAATGAAGGGCATGGATAACATTTGGGATATAAATTGGTGTAAAAATAAAAATAAACAAAACAAATAAATTAAAATCCTAAGTGTGGTTAATCACTATCCCAACCATCCCATGAATAAGACTCATATCATCGAATAACTCACGCTTTAACACTTGAAACAACGCTTTAGGTAGACACGAATTATACTCAACAAGATCTTAATCAAAGAATAAACCTTAATTGGCGTTCCCGTAACTGCCAATTCCCATTCAATCCATAGATATAGTACAACAAATAGTGGTGATATCAACCACTTACATAACTTTACATAAGTTGGTTAAAACTAACTTCCAACTTTCTTTTTCTTTTCTTATTTTTTTTTTCGATTTTTTTTTTTTTTTTTTTTTTTTTTTTTTTTTTTTTTTTTTTTTTTAAAGGTAAGATGTGTAGAATTTCACCACATCACTATAATGATAATTCTGGATAATTTTTTCATACTTCTCATACTTCAGAAATAACGGTAATAGTGAAAGTAGTAAACACACGAAAAATAAACTCAAAGATATACAATATTTACTTTCACTCCAATTGCATTGTGCAATTTCCCGACCTAACCATAGATAATGAATTACGCACGCGAACACAGGTAATGTAAGGAAACATAATTTGCCTATAGCAATTAACCAACCACGGATTCTAATCTACAGGGTAGGCTAAGGTGTAAGGGTGTAACGAAACATTTTAAACATGGGTGTAAGAAACGAAAGGAATGACTCTGAGTGTTTTTCTAGGGGTATCTTACTCTAAAAATGAGAGTAACAAAAGGTTTATACGGGGGTTAACTAACCAGTGTAGTTAGTTAATAACACATAACATAATAAAGGCCATTTGGGTGTAATCCTAGAATTTTACCAATTTAGACAAGTCATTCCAATTATATAAATAATACTCATTATGGTGGTCTCGAATAGTATACAAGCCAAGTTCTAAAGTTTACAAGTCACCGGCACACTCATAGATTTGTGAATTTTGAAAAATCACAATTTTTGAAAATAACGTCATGTGTGCAGCTATGCAACTTAGATCTTAAACAAAAACATGCTAAATTTTTTTTTAAGTTTGATATATTAAGCACATTTTAAGCATAATTTTTGAAAAAGTTTAGGACAAGTAATTGTTAAGTGTTCTAATTCTCCAATCCCCCCACTTAAGTTAAACAACGTCCTCGTTGTTTGTATAAAAGGTTAAAAACTGGAAAATAAAAGAATTAGAACAGAAAAAAAACTCCCCTGAGATTTGTTCGGTATGATCCTCCATTAGTATAAGAGCAAAAATCATCTTTCTTGTGGATTAGAACGTTAAAGCTTCATACTTGATGTATCCACAGGAAATCCAGGAAACTATAATACCACCAACACTTTAAAACACACCTAAGATAAGAAAGGTTCAAACTTGCATAATACATTAGTAGTTAGAAAAAAATAAAACTTAAAAAAATAAATCATCAGGTCAGTCGATGCGCCGTATCTTATGGAAGAAGATACGCCGTATCGAGCCTGGAATTAATACGGATCAGAATAAAGATGCGCCGCATCCTTAACCAGGGATGCGCCGCATTAAAATAAACTGATAAATAGTTTTAAAGTCGAAAATAAAAATGCAGAAAAATTAAAATAAGATATGACCATTGCAGGAGATGCGTCGCATCTCAGAATTGAGATGCGCCGTATCTTCATGCGGCCTGAAACAAAAATAAAACGTAATAAAGGATAGGATGCGTCGCATCTGTTAACCAGATGCGGCGCATGTAGATACCAAACAGACTGTTAACAGTCTGTTGTAAAATGACTCGTTCCACGGTTCATCTCTCACGTTCTCTCGTACTCTCATGCTGAACTTAATGCCAGTCTTCATCAAACATAACAAGAAACATAAACTGAAACATTAAATATATACACGAGAATGGTGATTAGTACAATCCAAAATAATAATAATATGTGGAACAATGTCTGTAAAATCAAGAGAGTAAGATCATGGGTGAGTGTGGTCGTCTGGATGGGTCCCGGAAGTGCTGGCTCCATCAGTCCTCTGGCGGACTCTGCGCTCGTATGCACGTGTCACTCCCCAACCTCAGTACCATCTGGACGGGTGTGGGTAATACCCTGATGCTCTAAAAGTCTGCTCACACTCCTAACCACCCACTCAGAGTCCCTCCTCAGGGCTCTCAACTCTCCCTCGACTGCCTCAAGTCTCTGACCCATGGTGCGTGGGGGTACTGGTGCCTGTGGCACCTCCTCGTCGGTAGGAGCAGCAGCCGGAGGTCCCTGAGGTCCTCCCTGCTCCGCCTCTGGCCCTGCAGCTCTGGCGGGCCCTAATGCTGCCCAAAAGTGGCCTCCCGCAGCCACCTGGCAGATCCCGAGTCTAACCAAATTGTCCCTATCGATAACCGGGAGACGGGCCACCACAACCTCCAGCCCCGCTGGAATCTCCGCTCCAATGACTCCAAAATGGCGGGCAGCCGAGAAACAAAATGCCCGCCAGTCATATGGCTCCTCCGATCTCTCCCAGCAGCTGATCGGTGGAGGTAGTGTGCCAAGAAGTGGGGGATGTTCACACACAAACCCCTCATCCATGCTCCTAAGGAGGAAGAGGTCCAGAGTGGTCACCTTCTCAGGTGACTGACCCCTCCCAGCAATGGTAAGCGCAATCAGCCTGTGGCATAGCCGCCTCATCGGCTCCCTGATCAATGTGTAGGATGGGGTGGAAGTAACAATGTCACCCATCGAAGAAATCCTAACCCAGTAATCACTGAATACCCCTCTGTCAGGGACAACCCGTAAACTCTCAGCCCAATACCTGGCAAACCCGGCAGATCCAAGCTCCTCCTCAGTGTGTAGCCCCATGGCCAAAATAAACTGCCTCATCGACATCTGCCTATGCACACCTCCTAACCTGAATACCAGAGTGTCAGCTGTATCAATCTCCAAATCCGTCTCCCTGTAATGAATCGTGCTAAAGAACTCCAGCATGAGCTCCCGAATCAGAGGCTCGTCAATCCTAAATAGTCTCTCCCAAGCACTAGACCTAAACACCGCCTCCTCATCATCTCCAACAACTACCATCTCCATCCGATGCTGTAAACTCGCAGCTGCATGTCCACCACGATCAATCCCACATCGTCAAAATTCAAAACCTGGACTCTGAATATTTTCTTGAAGTAAATCGAGTCAAGCCTATGCAAGTAATCCTCTAGAGCGGCAGGAGTAAGTCCCATGTTCTCAAATTGTAGCCACTGATGCCTTAGTGTGACCTCTGGTAATGCCATCTGAAATAGATATTCACAGTCAGTAAACAGTCTGCAAAATAGGTAGATACGGCGCATCTGATTTAATCAGTGCGGCGTATCTGTATAAAGTATAAGAGATGCGGTGCAAGACAATAGATACGGCGTATTGAGATGCGTCGTATCTATATTAATCAATACGGCGTATCTAGAATTTTATCAATTTTGAAATAGGTCGTTACGCCGCATTAATCAACCTAGATGCGCCGCATCTAAAAGCATATCAGTATAAAATAAAGGGTCAGGCAAACTTTTCAAGAATCCGTATCCGTGACGTAAACTAAATATCACAGTATCATATACACTTTATATCAGTTCTAATATCTTATTCCACCACTACTAATTCGCCTTCCCGCTAAATATTCAAAATCGAACCCAAAACCTTAATTTTCGGTTAAATCAAATTAGGTTATAAGTTCAATTATTTATGCAAATTAAATACGGGGGAAATCATCTAGAGCAAGTCCTAATCATATCTCTATATCATTTAAGCACGAATCGATTCAATCATATAAACCCTAATTTTCGTATTAATCAAGATTAAATCGAACTAGAACAATTACCTTAATTTTTATGATTAGGAGAAGGATTATAGCTCGGATTAAAGTGCGGATTCGAGAAAAGATGTTCGGATTGAGAGTATAATTTCACTGTGTGTACGTTCTTAACTGTGTGTGTTTATGCGGTAAGAAGTTTAGATCCGGCGCATTCCCGTCGTATTTATAGGGCGAAACGATGCGCCGTATTGAAAAGTTAGATGCGCCGTATCTGTTTAATCTCGTTGACTAGTCAATAAGTTCTAGCTGGTCAGAGATACGGCGCTTTGGATATTTAGATCCGCCGTATCGATATGTTAGTGAACGAAATTTAAATAAAGAACATACCTTGGCTTCCGCAACACGATTCTTTATTCATCCAATTGGGTTAAACGGTATACCATATAAATGAATTCGAGATAAGAGCAATAGGCATAAACGTTTTGTTAATAATTGTAATCTTATTGTTTAGAGGATAAGTTTTTATTCCGATGTTAGGAACAAATATCGTTTTTAAGCATACAAAATTAAGATTACGATTTGAATCAGATGTATAACATGGATAATAAAACTGAGATTATAATGTAGAGAACTTTCCTTTGGGCAGTTGAATTATCGTAGAGTTTACCTGGGATTCTATTTCAAGAATTTAAGAAGTTCAATGTTACCAGTACTGAGTTTTCCTCTACTCTTGTCGTCTTATGTTTGATCACTCCAGCTAGCGTCTCTCGGTTAGATTCAGAATGTAATCTTTCTTGGTGATGCTCGAGTCATCATTTATCCTGAAAATAAACAACTTGCACACGAGAGTAGCTGACCGATCAAGGTAAATATCAAAAATCAACTATATTTATCAAATTATATTCGTCGTATTAACAAAAGTTAATGCGCCGTATTTACGTTACGTTTAAAAATAAATATCGATTTTTGATTCAGAAAGATGCGCCGTATCGATATAGATCGATGCGTCGTATCTGTTTAATAATTCGCAAACTGTTTTTAATTAAAATAATAGATACGCCGTATCTACGAAATCAGATGCGTCGTATGGCGTTAACGTTTAAAAATTTTTTTTTATCAAAAACAGATACGCCGTATCTGCAAAAGCAGATGCGTCGTATTACTTTATCGCTTTTAAAAAAAAATTTCATATTAAAAACAGATACGCCGTATCTTGGGGAAAAGATGCGTCGTATCGAATTAATTAAACGCGTTGTATTAAAACAAAAAATTAAACGCAATACGCCGTATCTGAGAGATCAGATGCGCCGTATCGTTTGATTTAGCACAGTACAACGATAGCAGAACAGAAAATATACGAAAAATAAAAAACAAAAATTAAACACACAAACAAAAATAAACACACAAAAATAAAAGAAAACAATTAACACACAATACAACAAATATGCAAAATAATACAATGATGCAATTAATCTAATAAAAGAAAATCCTAATTAAAATACTAATCAAATTAACAGATAATAACAATTCACTCCCCGGCAGCGGCGCCAAAAACTTGATGCGTGCGATGTGTCGTTGCGGTTTAGCAGTTTTAATGCCTACTCAAGTTTTAAATTTATATTTAGCCGACTTATCAATAACACACACACACTTAACGAGCAGTGTACCCGGTCAGTATGAATATAATGGTAAGTAGAGTGTTGATCACTAAGAGTGGAACGTATTATCTCGTTATTCTAATCAGTATTTTAATATCCTAACGCAAGGGGGTTTCAGCCTGAGAGACTGGCACGATTTGTTTGCAATTAAATAATAAAATAAACCAATAGGCACGAATCAGCAAGTAGCACACACGTACACAGATAGATACTCGAGACAATAAGAGGGCTGTCCTTATGATTAAGTAGATTGTCACTTGTTTTATTGATAGCTTTATATGAAGTGTATGTAGTTAACCCTTTCTCGTTGGTCCTATTCTTATCGGCGAGTAAACCCTTAATGATTACTTATGTCTAAAAGTTATTCCTAAGTGATCAATTTAGTAATAACCGTGGGAGCCACATTATGTCCCGTAGTCAAATGCCCGCAAGCCACTAATAAACACAGAGGTTATCAATGCACTAATAAGTAGTAACCAAAGACATCAACATATAAACTTTAATTGATGGGAAAGCAAGTATTAAAGGGAGTGCAATCTTTCGTTGTCACATTACACAAGCCACCAATCCTGATGAATTAAAGTTTGCTAACACAATAAAACAAAACTACTTAATGAATTAAACACATGCAACACCTTCTTACAGCTCTTGTATCTTTGATTTAGGTGTGTCTTGTGCTGCCTCCTTGACTGAATTCGTCCTAGGGTTTTTCTGCTTCGGTCTTCGAAACTCTGATATTGCCCACGAAATTCGTCTGGCCTTGGGGTATTTATAGTTTCTGTCTGAGGGAAGATGCGGCGCATCTAGTAAGTAGATGCGGCGGATTGACTTAACTTCGCGTGGGGTCCAAGATTATAATATTCAGGAATATTCGTACACTGCCAGAAGATGCGGCGTAACTCCATGATTAGATGCGGCGCATGTCCTCTTGTATCTTGGATCGTATCTGGTGATATCTTGATAGAGATGCGGCGCATGTCATGAGTGAGATGCGGCGCATCTGGAGCAGATTAGTCTTGATCTTCTTCATTTCAGTAGACTCTTAACTTTATGCATGTTTTGCTCCATAATCAGTCCAAAATCGCTAAGTTTCACCAAATGCTTGTTTTTACCTGAGAATTACAAAAGTAAATGATTAAGTATCAATCCTCATACATAATATAGTAAAACAAGTCAAATTAATAGGATAAATGATAGTAATAAAATGTACTTATTTGAGTTCATCAGTGGTACCCTCCTTTAAGTTCAGTATGTTATTTGTACCAAAATTTACTGAGGATAATCAGTGTGTGGTGTCCTTTTATCCAAAATTCTGTATTGTTCAGGACTTGACAACAATGAAGGTGACATGACTGGGTAAGAAGCAAGTTGGATTGTATCATCTTGTTAATGTCTCTGCTGATAAGGTTGACAATATGTTCAAAAGTTTGGTACAATCTGTTGGGAATTATTGTAGAACAGACTTAAGTCTGCTGATGAAATCGTTAAGTCTGTTAGCTTAGTTAAGTCTGCCAGTACAAAGTTAAGTCTGGCAAACATAGTTAGTACTGGTAGGTATTATTAGTTAAGTCTGTTTATGTTTAACAGAATAGTTTGTTAGCTATATGTTTGGAAAGGATATATACTTATTAGTTATCTTATTAGAAGATATGTTTATCCTTTCACACGTTTTGTAACATTAGGGTTTCCTTAGAGTGTAAAAGGAACCCTACGGCATTATGTTTTAGTGTGACAATAGAAAGTTTAATAGAAATACGAAGTTAGTAATCATAATTGTGTTCTTCATACTTGTTGTTTGTTAAGATTCCGCATTAACAATCAATATACTGTTAAGAGTTTCTCATATAGATTAATTTGGATTTATTCAAGTTATCAATTGTCTAACACAGGCTACTTAGATCCATAACCGTGGACCTACACAATCTACAGTTCAAAAGTTTTCTCTTTCAGCATTAGGTTCTTTGAATTCTGTGAATAAAGTTGATTAAGGACAATATGCATTGTGGCATCATAGACTAGGCCATGTTTCTGATTCAAAATTGAAACAAATGAATGATTTGCCTGTTTCTGTTTCTAAATCAAGTACTGAGGTTTTTTGTCATGTGCTATGGCTAAGTTCACTAAACTTCCTTATGCTATCAGTGATTCTCATAGTTGTGATGTGTTTGAGTTGATTCATATAGACATATGGGGACCTTACAAAGTGCCAACTAAGGGAAGTTTAGGTATTTTCTAACTATAGTTGATGATTGCACTAGGGTGACTTGGACCTACTTGCTTATTCAAAAGTCTGACTCATTTGCAGCATTAAAGTCATTTTTGACTTTTATGTCTACTTAGTTTGGCAAGAAAGTTAAGATTGTAAGGTCTGATAATGCTTTAGGGTTCATTAAAGGTCAATGTGGTCCTTATTTGATGAGTCAAGGCATTGTTCATCAAACCTCTTGTGTAGATAGACCACAACAGAATGGGAGAGTTGAAAGAAAACATAGGCATATATTGGACACTGCAAGTGCTCTTAGATTTCATTCTAATCTTCCAGTTAAATTATGGGGTGATTGTGTCTCAACTGTAACCTACTTGATTAATAGAATGCCCTCATTAGTGCTTCAAAATGTCACTCCTTATGAGATTTAGCTCAAGAAGAAACCTGATTATGATCATCTAAAAGTGTTTGGATGTTTTTCTGTTGTGAGTAATCCCTCAAGAGTAGCCGACAAGCTTGATCCAAGAGGTGCTCCTTGTGTTTTTCTAGGATATCCTTCTAATCAGAAAGGATACAAGTTCTACAACTTGTTAACTCACTTATCTTTTGTGTCTAGAGATGCTGTTTTTCATGAAAGCATTTTCCCCTATGCTGCAGACAGCATTCAACAGTTTTTGAAACCCTTACCTGCAACATTTCCTTGTTAATTTGGATCCTCCAATGGTTGTTTTGATGATTTTGAGGCTGCTCAACCAGTTGTATCTGATATTCAAGCCCCTGAAATCACTGTGTTGCCACCTACAACTAACATCCAAACACCCCCTTTGTCTGAAACTGTTACCACATCCTTACAGCCTAATCCTTCAAATGTACCCTCACAGTCTCAAATACCATCTAGAAAGTCCACAAGAGCTACAAATATTCCTACTAAACTGTCAGATTTTGTTCTAACACACATACCCAAAGCCAATCAAGTTTCCCAAACACCCCTTATACCAGACTTCCAAGACTTTGTTAAAGCACTTTTAGCTCAAAAAGACCCTGTGAACTTTAAAGAGGCAGTTGTAGATCCACAATGGTGCACTGCTATGGATTCTGAGTTAAATGCCTTAGAAGAGAATGGTACTTGGGAAGTAACTACTTTGCCACCTGGTAAAAAGGCAATTGGGAGTCATTGGTTGTTTAAGACTAAGCTTAAAGCTGATGGTACAGAGGATAAGAAGAAAGCCAGGCTTGTTGTTCAAGGAAATAGACAAAGGCATGGTGTGGACTATGGGGAGACTTTTGCACCTATGGCAAAAATGGTAACAGTGATGTAACACCCCAACCCGGCAAGGGTAAAGATGTCACACTAATGGTTTCACATCAGATCAAAACAAAGCTTACATTTCAAGTAATACAGAAATTCTCAAAGGTTACAAATGAAATTCAGAAATTTACATGGTTACAACGTAAACAAAACTAAACACTAAGTCTGCTAAAGCAACTCCTTCTACTGGTCTCTACTTCAGAACACTATCAAAGTCTTCTAAGTCCAAAAGTCTCTTCACTCATACCCAAACCCGTCGTCCTGCTTATTACCTGCCGCACACGAAAAGAAAACGTGCGGCTGAGCTTAAAAAGCTCAGTGAACAGATACATATACAAAGCAAAGAATAACGAAACAGAAATATAATATGGGCAATGGGAATGTCATAAGGTATAAAAGAAATAAATGGATAATAAGAGAAGAGTAGGATAGTCATCTACCACGAGCCCAGAAACAGATCATATCATATCGTAACCATAATCTTCATAATCATATAGAGGGGAGACCTCTCAGATAATCAGATAATATGAGGGGTGTCCTCATTCTTCAAATGGAGTAGCTAGCTCCCAGATATATGTGAAAGACGTGTATTGCACACAGCACCAGTCACCAGAAAAGTCATATCATATCAGATTAAATCCACTAAACAGATCAGATCTAGGATTGCAATCCATACGCCCCCCAGAAACATATATAATCATAATCAAAGTAATGCGCATATCATAATCAGAATGGGGACGGTGTGAGGAATCACTCACCCACACATGAGTCATGCCAGTGGTGCATCACAGACACGGCCAGGTTACCTTCCTGGCTAGGTAACAGAAAAGTGGCTCGGGTATCAAACTAAGAGTCAAGGTCAAAGGTCAAAGGTTCATATCATAATCAGGGTGTCATATCAGAAGGTTCAATATCAGAAGTTCATAATCAGACCAGTCAAAGTATCAGAAGGTCAAGTATCAGAAGTTCAAAATATCAGAAGGTCAAATATCCCAGGTCAATATCCAAAAAGGGTCAATGTATCCGATGGTCAAATCTTCAAAAGGTTCAATATCAAAAGTACTTTTCAAAAGGTTTTCTCTTAAGGTTCATTTAAAAACAATCATTCAAAAATAGTTTTCAAAAATGGTCTTTCAATTAGTTTTCATAAAACGAACTTCAAAATAGTTTTCTTAAAGTCAATATATCATGCTTGAAAAACTCTTTCAAAATACTTTACTTAAAACATTTCCATCTCATATCAAAAAGGTCTTCATATCATAGGTTCAAAATCAGAGATCAAAGGTCGAAGCAAAGGTGTCATAGCAAGGGATCGTAACAGAGTATCAAATCAGAGAATTTAACAGATCAGAAAAGAATCATAGGAAACCTTACAGAGAAGGTCAGAATATCTGTACCTTAAACCGCCAACGAAACCATAACATATGAATAGGAAAGTCACTCCCTCTTCAGCGAATCTACACGAATTAATGATCGTCTTATTATTTAAGAACCATTTCATAAGTTATTAGTGATTCATCACTTGTTGTTGAGCAGATTAACGTATTATAGTTTCTTTTTATAGCCACTTTTCATATTTAGTAACTTTAGGTTACATTCAAAATAAATCAAACTTAGGGCTTACCCATGATAGTAAGTTAAGTTGACGACTCATTAGGACAAATACCATAGTTTAGGGTTTTATATGACATTTAAGTAAGGTCAAGGGTTTAACATGACAATTATCAAAGTCCTATAAGTTTTAATATGTTTCATACCTCGATCCAATATACCTTTAGCTTTTAATATAACTTATATGTTGATATGATCATGTAGGAAAACTATAATGAACCCATTTAATAAAACTCTTTTAATTCATCACATGACACACACCAGTTAACTAGGCACATGCATGACACATGAATTTACTAACATCAGATATAATTCGAGACCCACACGAACATGCAAACACTCACATGAATCTCATCAAAACCCACACTTGTTTCACGTATATATACATGCATTATCTATCTTTTACTCCATAATTTTCATGTAAATGAATTAGTAATCTGCTTCTAACCCACAATCCCTACGTCCTTAAAAAAAGATTTACCATTTGGGTTACCATAATAATTTATCATATTACGTATGATACATGTTTCAAAGATACTTATGATATTTCTTTTACATATTCGAATGGCAGTCTTATTCTTGAGACATAAAAGCTGAACAAAGGCGACTTAATAAAAAAGATCGAAACCGTACTCGACCGCAATGTCTATAAAAATCTACTTGTTTTATACGTACAATGAATGACAACTCTTCCAAAACCGGTTTCGAAACATGCTAACGTGACAGAATATTAAAGCAAGTGTTAGACAAGATTTGACCCAAGACATACACTCCGCGAGACATGATCGATCACCCTCGCGATGACACTTATAAGCCATATTTTTTTTTGTT
This sequence comes from Artemisia tridentata subsp. tridentata, assembly GCA_021014915.2. Taxonomy (NCBI): domain Eukaryota; kingdom Viridiplantae; phylum Streptophyta; class Magnoliopsida; order Asterales; family Asteraceae; genus Artemisia; species Artemisia tridentata. The sequence goes on from CP139508.1 coordinate 153,151,826, forward strand.
AGAGTTTTCTGATTCATATAAAGATTTTAACAGCAAGGTTAGGGCTGTAATGGTCTAGGTCGAAATAGAAAGACAACCATACGCGACACACATGTTAACAAGATACTACGTGGCGTTTAACTTCATTACATATGTTCCTTTTCTCGTGACAAAGCAGCAACATGTGACAAGGTTTAGTGTAGTCTTAAGCATATATCAAGTGTATGTTGAGAAGAGGACCTATGTACCTTAGGCAGAAAACGAGAGGCTCAAGAGGACAAGAACAACACCAAATCTATTTAACCCAAACTGAAAATCCTTTATCGCCACGAGTTGATCATAGCAGCAACACCTTCGACCCTTTTAACCTCTTGATCTTGAGAGAAAATAGACGCCATGAACCCTTTTTTTTTTTTTTTTTTTTTTTGTTTTTGAAGCGCACAGTAAGGGAAAAAATAGCCGCCATTTGAAGTGTAGGTTTCTTTAGGTTTGTGTCTTAATGAACTTTGTCAACTATATAAAAGAAAAGAAAGTGCACATGCGTGGGTATAAGGGCAGACAAGAGAGGGAATTTCAAAAAGGTAAATTACTAAATTCGTGGGATGTGTTTGACAGCAAAACGTGTGCAAGATTTGGGTCATAAAAGAAAACGTGTGGGAGGTTGATTTCAAAATAGGAAATATGCTATTTTTACGGGATTTAATTTGAGGACCATATTGATGTTAGAATATTTTAATTAAATGAAGATTCAGTTGTGGTATAATTAGGCGTGTGATGATAATTACACATGTTGTGTACAAACTTAATTACTTTTGGCCTACATAAATCTTTTAAACGTGCCATACTTTTATATTATAAGTTTCCCGTAACATTTCGTATTTACCGTAGGTTATATGTTCATATCGTATAGTTTGGAGTCATAACATGTTATTTAACTCAAGTTTTAATTTATAGCGTATTTCAATAGTTCTTAAAATTTCAAATTCAGCTGGTACTTTGGTCATTTCAGATTGTGGTAATTTTGGGGTTTTACAATTCTTCCCCTCTTAAAAGGAATTTTCGTCCTCGAAAATTGAAGCGAAACGAAACGGAAAACATAACGGACCGGAAACAGGAATGCGAACGACTTAATTCCCACAACTCAATCAAAACAAGGTGGGTTCAAATTTTTCAGAAGGTGACAAATTGGGTGGATTCTGATCAAAAGGTCCACGCAACGTAAAATGGATGATAGGTTAATCTTCAGGAAAGCTCATATGGAATACGAACAAGATTTCAAATTAACTTAACTGTATCAACAGTGGAGGGCTCTACAAAGAGTTCAAGATTTATAGTCGAGGTCAACGGAATGCAAAACGAGAGTCCAAGGTCATCCCGATATCTAACGGATGAAAACAGAGTATACGCATAGGTAGAATGAACTGAATGTCTTACTAATCACGGATAATCCAACGGAGATTCAAATTCTAAACTTCTTAGGTACTCCCCAAGACATCCTATGCCCACAACAAGTGCACGTTATATGATGTAAGTATTATCACGTTGGCCAGACGTCATAATACTGGCATCATATAAATATGCCCTCATGATGGTCATACTTTATCTCAAGTCGTAATCAAAACCACCTATCTTAATCCACCTAGTACTTCTACAGTCTCAGAGGTTAACAAAAATCAAATGCCATCGTCAAGAGAGAAAACAAAATTATTCGAAAAAAGTATCAAAATCCCAGAGTGCCTATCCGAAGTGAGGTGCGCCGTCACAAGCATCATATCTTCTACAACTCGCCAAAATCTCTCAAAACAAAGCCATCATCGAACATATGAAAAATGAGCACGGAACTGGAATACTTCTAGGGAACTTGAAACATTATAGGATCTTATTACTATATAACGAAACTCAAGAGAATCAACGGAATGAAAGTTAGTCGTTAAGAACTTCGATCTTCATAGAATCAATTCTTCCAAATATGGAAGGTCTGTTTCAAAACTCCGTTCATTCAACACATCCAATCTCTTCCAGTCCGGTAATTCTGTCTTCGTCTGTCTATCAATCAGGAGTGAAACCACAATCGGGAACTGGTGTCTGGTTCGTCGAGCCTCCTGCATTTCTTCTTGGAATGTGATGGAGTGTTGTCGATTTCTGGCACGATCTTTCAGTCTCTCCATCATCTACTTCCGCTCTCAATTCATCTTAGTACAACCAAGATGAATAGGGAAGTGAGACTGTATGTCTTCATCAGCTCCAGGTTCGCCATCTTGACTAGAATTTCTTCTTCTGCATCGCCACCACTTTTGCCTTGTAAGGAATGTCTTCACTCTTCAGGGTAGCCACCGTTGTTGTCAACTCCAGGTCATGCAGTGAAGTAGTTCTTCTGATATGCTCCTAGTTTCCTCAACAAATATTAACCTCCCAGAATGCACAAATGATCGACGAATTTCCTAACAAGGTGCAAAGATGATTTTCATGCCTTTCCTCGTCTCCGAACGTACTATTAAGTCATACAATGACCATTTGCCCAAGTACTCACGAGAAAACATCATTTATCAAATTCACAAAACAGTCAGGGCTGTAGCTAATACTATTAGCGTCACTAACCGTCACAGCAGTCGTTTACGAATATGGGGGTCGATTCCAAGAATAGACTCAATTCATCAGAAAGGAAAACTCCGCGCTCTGAATTTAAACAAAACACATAGTCGTTCCAGGGTAGAGGAATATCGGCTCCTAACAGTAATACGGTTCAGCTATCTCTGGTCGCCATCCTTCTTTATCGCGAACGAAACTAAAACACGCCCAGAAAATACACTTAAGTTAATTCACTTCTTGGTCTTCGGTTGCTGCTCTTCCCGGTTGCTCCAATCAATTGGTATGATCCGAAAGACATCTTCGTTTAGTGACTGGAAGTCTCTCGGTATCATGTCAAATCCTACTTCACGCTCCGATGGAAAACTTGGTCGTTTAACCAGGAATCAAATTCAGAAAACTCAGGGTGCCAAATAACGTTCAATACAAGGTTCATGCTCAGACGATTCAAAGTGCCAAATAGCTTCCAAGATAAGGTTCATTCATTGGTGTACGAAATGGTTTCTAAGAAAACTTTACAACCGCGAACGTAACATACGAGTCTCGAGAATAATAGTGATAACAAAGGGTTTAAAAATCGGTAATCGTAGTAGGGAGTTCAAAATTGTTGCAAACGCCAAAGGTGAGACATAGAAGGGTAGTTGTCAATATTTGACTGATCACTCAACAAATTCCTTGTCAGAATAAAATCGAAGTTAACTATCCAAAGAAAGACGGGTCACAAATCAAATCTTTATCATTCAAAAGTGAGGGGAAACATTCTTATACTCGTGTGTTCACACCACAAGACTTCTCATAGGGACAGGGATGGGTGAAACGAAATCAATTAGTGTCGGAAGATTCATAGATACTTATCAAAAGCAAAAGACAATCAAAACATATCCAGTACGTTATTGCCATGGAGGTTCTCCGAGTGCCCGAAGGGACGTCGAAATGATTAACGAAAGGATCAGAGGTCAGAGTCAGAATATGAGGATAAGGATCAATTTGTGTCAGGAAATTACTATGAAATTCTCAAAGCCTTCAAGATTTAATTAGGTTCAAATCTTAGGTGGTGCAAGGTATAAGCTTTCACTTTCCAAAGTGGTACCAACAGAATCTAACAAAAGCAGGGCACGAATCAGAGTGATGCGGAAGCAATGATACCTAAAGAAATACCTTATAGTCTACCATTCCTCACTGGTCAAAACTTACGTTCCTATAGGGAAATCCTAAAGCAAATTCTTAAAGGTTATCTTATGAGCGCCTACAGTGGAAACTTAGTGGTCCAAACTTACACAGGTCAAGGGTAAATGTATTACGAAATCGCAGCCTGTCTCTGATACCATAATTGTAACACCCCAACCCGACAAGGGTAAAGATGTCACACTAATGGTTTCACATCAGATCAAAACAAAGCTTACATTTCAAGTAATACAGAAATTCTCAAAGGTTACAAATGAAATTCAGAAATTTACATGGTTACAACGGAAACAAAACTAAACACTAAGTCTGCTAAAGCAACTCCTTCTACTGGTCTCTACTTCAGAACACTATCAAAGTCTTCTAAGTCCAAAAGTCTCTTCACTCATACCCAAACCCGTCGTCCTGCTTATTACCTGCCGCACACGAAAAGAAAACGTGCGGCTGAGCTTAAAAAGCTCAGTGAACAGATACATATACAAAGCAAAGAATAACGAAACAGAAATATAATATGGGCAATGGGAATGTCATAAGGTATAAAAGAAATAAATGGATAATAAGAGAAGAGTAGGATAGTCATCTACCACGAGCCCAGAAACAGATCATATCATATCGTAACCATAATCTTCATAATCATATAGAGGGGAGACCTCTCAGATAATCAGATAATATGAGGGGTGTCCTCATTCTTCAAATGGAGTAGCTAGCTCCCAGATATATGTGAAAGGCGTGTATTGCACACAGCACCAGTCACCAGACAAGTCATATCATATCAGATTAAATCCACTAAACAGATCAGATCTAGGATTGCAATCCATACGCCCCCCAGAAACATATATAATCATAATCAAAGAAATGCGCATATCATAATCAGAATGGGGACGGTGTGAGGAATCACTCACCCACACATGAGTCATGCCAGTGGTGCATCACAGACACGGCCAGGTTACCTTCCTGGCTAGGTAACAGAAAAGTGGCTCGGGTATCAAACTAAGAGTCAAGGTCAAAGGTCAAAGGTTCATATCATAATCAGGGTGTCATATCAGAAGGTTCAATATCAGAAGTTCATAATCAGACCAGTCAAAGTATCAGAAGGTCAAGTATCAGAAGTTCAAAATATCAAAAGGTCAAATATCCCAGGTCAATATCCAAAAAGGGTCAATGTATCCGATGGTCAAATCTTCAAAAGGTTCAATATCAAAAGTACTTTTCAAAAGGTTTTCTCTTAAGGTTCATTTAAAAACAATCATTCAAAAATAGTTTTCAAAAATGGTCTTTCAATTAGTTTTCATAAAACGAACTTCAAAATAGTTTTCTTAAAGTCAATATATCATGCTTGAAAAACTCTTTCAAAATACTTTACTTAAAACATTTCCATCTCATATCAAAAAGGTCTTCATATCATAGGTTCAAAATCAGAGATCAAAGGTCGAAGCAAAGGTGTCATAGCAAGGGATCGTAACAGAGTATCAAATCAGAGAATTTAACAGATCAGAAAAGAATCATAGGAAACCTTACAGAGAAGGTCAGAATATCTGTACCTTAAACCGCCAACGAAACCATAACATATGAATAGGAAAGTCACTCCCTCTTCAGCGAATCTACACGAATTAATGATCGTCTTATTATTTAAGAACCATTTCATAAGTTATTAGTGATTCATCACTTGTTGTTGAGCAGATTAACGTATTATAGTTTCTTTTTATAGCCACTTTTCATATTTAGTAACTTTAGGTTACATTCAAAATAAATCAAACTTAGGGCTTACCCATGATAGTAAGTTAAGTTGACGACTCATTAGGACAAATACCATAGTTTAGGGTTTTATATGACATTTAAGTAAGGTCAAGGGTTTAACATGACAATTATCAAAGTCCTATAAGTTTTAATATGTTTCATACCTCGATCCAATATACCTTTAGCTTTTAATATAACTTATATGTTGATATGATCATGTAGGAAAACTATAATGAACCCATTTAATAAAACTCTTTTAATTCATCACATGACACACACCAGTTAACTAGGCACATGCATGACACATGAATTTACTAACATCAGATATAATTCGAGACCCACACGAACATGCAAACACTCACATGAATCTCATCAAAACCCACACTTGTTTCACGTATATATACATGCATTATCTATCTTTTACTCCATAATTTTCATGTAAATGAATTAGTAATCTGCTTCTAACCCACAATCCCTACGTCCTTAAAAAAAGATTTACCATTTGGGTTACCATAATAATTTATCATATTACGTATGATACATGTTTCAAAGATACTTATGATATTTCTTTTACATATTCGAATGGCAGTCTTATTCTTGAGACATAAAAGCTGAACAAAGGCGACTTAATAAGAAAAGATCGAAACCGTACTCGACCGCAATGTCTATAAAAATCTACTTGTTTTATACGTACAATGAATGACAACTCTTCCAAAACCGGTTTCGAAACATGCTAACGTGACAGAATATTAAAGCAAGTGTTAGACAAGATTTGACCCAAGACATACACTCCGCGAGACATGATCGATCACCCTCGCGATGACACTTATAAGCCATATTTTTTTTTGTTAGAGTTTTCTGATTCATATAAAGATTTTAACAGCAAGGTTAGGGCTGTAATGGTCTAGGTCGAAATAGAAAGACAACCATACGCGACACACATGTTAACAAGATACTACGTGGCGTTTAACTTCATTACATATGTTCCTTTTCTCGTGACAAAGCAGCAACATGTGACAAGGTTTAGTGTAGTCTTAAGCATATATCAAGTGTATGTTGAGAAGAGGACCTATGTACCTTAGGCAGAAAACGAGAGGCTCAAGAGGACAAGAACAACACCAAATCTATTTAACCCAAACTGAAAATCCTTTATCGCCACGAGTTGATCATAGCAGCAACACCTTCGACCCTTTTAACCTCTTGATCTTGAGAGAAAATAGACGCCATGAACCCTTTTTTTTTTTTTTTTTTTTTTTTTTTTTTGTTTTTGAAGCGCACAGTAAGGGAAAAAAAATAGCCGCCATTTGAAGTGTAGGTTTCTTTAGGTTTGTGTCTTAATGAACTTTGTCAACTATATAAAAGAAAAGAAAGTGCACATGCGTGGGTATAAGGGCAGACAAGAGAGGGAATTTCAAAAAGGTAAATTACTAAATTCGTGGGATGTGTTTGACAGCAAAACGTGTGCAAGATTTGGGTCATAAAAGAAAACGTGTGGGAGGTTGATTTCAAAATAGGAAATATGCTATTTTTACGGGATTTAATTTGAGGACCATATTGATGTTAGAATATTTTAATTAAATGAAGATTCAGTTGTGGTATAATTAGGCGTGTGATGATAATTACACATGTTGTGTACAAACTTAATTACTTTTGGCCTACATAAATCTTTTAAACGTGCCATACTTTTATATTATAAGTTTCCCGTAACATTTCGTATTTACCGTAGGTTATATGTTCATATCGTATAGTTTGGAGTCATAACATGTTATTTAACTCAAGTTTTAATTTATAGCGTATTTCAATAGTTCTTAAAATTTCAAATTCAGCTGGTACTTTGGTCATTTCAGATTGTGGTAATTTTGGGGTTTTACAAGTGAGATCTTTATTGGCAGTTTCAGCTTTGAAAGGGTAGTATAGTTGCCAAATGGATGTGTCAAATGCTTTTCTACATGAGGACTTGTTGGAAGAAGTGTACATGAAACTACCATTGGGCTATGCAGGAAAAGGCAAGCCGGTAACTGCTATAAGTACTCTTGATTCCAACTTGGTACGTAAATTGAAAAAGTCCCTTTATGGTTTGAAGCAAGCCTGATGATATAAAATAACAACATTTTATTAGCATCATTTATCCTATGTTTATGGCTTGTTTTGTATTATTTTATATGAGAATTGATACATAATCGCTTACCTTTGTATATCTCAGTTATAAACAAGCAAAACCTATGGGCTCACTGGAGAGTCTTTGTAGATAAGAGCTCAGGAGTCCGAGAGTCTTGGCTCACTCCAGTTGGTGCCCCACTAGGCCAGGAGAGTTTCCCGGAGCTATTCCTAGTGGGGTGGACAATGGCTGGTGCTAAAAGGCACCCGAGGTTAGGGTGTTCCTGTCAATCTATACCTTTTTGTGGATAAACAAGCATTTGGTGAAAGTTAGCTATTTTGGATGTAAATTGGAGCAAAATGGATCTAGTTAGAAAAGTATACTGAACTAAAGGAAGATACGCCGTATCATTCTAGACATATACGCCGTACATCAAGACTTAGATGATTATGAAGACCATTTCCTGACTTTGAAGCATACGCCGTATGGATTTATCCCATGCGCCGTATTTGAAACCTTGGTCAACAAAGAAGATCTAACTTTTTTACTCCAGATACGCCGCATGACATTCCAGAGATGCGGCGTATCAATCTCAAGACTTCACCAGAAATCAAAGATATTGAAGACGTACATACGCCGTATAAAGACTGAAGATGCGCCGTATCATATGGCGGTGTACGAATATTCAAGAATATAATAATCTTAGACCCCACACGAAGTTATCTAGATATGGCGTATCAGAAACCCTAAAATTTGAAAAGCATGTAAAATGACCAAAATGCCCCTGCAAGTTTAAAAATTAATTAAAAGCTTATAAGTATCAAATAAATCCCAAACTTCTGGCAATGCATAAGATATGTTACCAAATAATTTTGACAACTTCATTTAACATTTATACAAGTTACAAAATGACTAAAATACCCCTATATGGACCGAATTTAATTTATATTAATATTATGTTTAATAAAAAGGATTTAAAATGGAACAAATATGGAAATAATCAATCACATCATGGGCCAAACAATCATCACCGAAAATTAGGGTCCAAGCCCTCCCCTATGACTCGGCAATCCCCCATTTAATTCATCCTCATCTCATTTTTTTTTCTCCAAGACCAAAATCGAACCAAAGAAAACCCTAAACACCTAAGTTAATTCGTCCCATCCTCATCCGATTTTTCCAAAGCTAAAGATCATTTTTCTTGTGTTCTTGGTCACCATTAGAAGGCTAGAAAAATAGTTTTGAAGTTGTTTGTGGCTGGATTCGATCCGAGTGAAATATTTCTTGTCGCGCCATAGTTTTCAAGGTAAATCCCAAATCAATTCGTGTGAGCCTTTTAAAATTCGTTTATCATTTTTATTATGATCCTCATATCGTATATGCTCTGTGAAAAATGTTCCTAAGGTCGTGGAGGCTGTGGATCGACCGCTAGGAATTTTTGGTTCAAAAACCCACTCGATAAGGTGTAAATTACTTTCTGCTCATCCACACGTTAAATCCTTGATTTGGTATTTTTCCTATGATCCTTTGGTCTCATATAACTCAGATAAAATGCTTAATTTGATCCATGCACACCCTATGAATTATTTGTGAATTAAATCTTAAAAACGTGTATAAAACCTAAATAATTCAATCCGAATTTTTGAGGCTTCATATCTATTTTATTTGGACTCCATATAATCATATTAACCTGGTAAAAATGATATGTCGAATTGTCCAGGCCTAAAATAATTATTTTTGGATTTATGTATTTACCGGATTTAAGGAAAATTAAAGAGAAAAAGAAATAAAATGTAAATCGAATTAGGGTTTGGATTTTAGGGTTTGTTCTTGTGAATTAAATGCTGACTAAATGATGAAATAATGATTTGGTAATCATTGGTATTTTTTAAGGTTAGGGTTTTATTGATAAAAGGTGTAATCGGTTTATGTTTAAATTATAAGGGTGTGTTTTGTAACTTTTAAAACTCAAGGATTATTTTTAGAACTTAATTTGGACTGCATATTATTCGAATAAAATATAAGTTGGGGGTGTCATGTGTAATTTTTATATTTAAAAGGATTAAAATGTTTAGTTTAATAAAAGGTAAATCGATTTGTAAATAAATTAAATAGAGGGACTAAATATGTAAATTCTGGAAACTTAGGGTTGATTTGAGTAATAAATTATATTCATGGGGTTATGTGTCATTTTGGTAATTTAATGGCTTAATATGCAATTATTGATAATTAAAGGTTGAAAATGTAAATTTAGGGTTAAATATGTAACTTTGATAACTTGAGGGACTTGATGTGTAAATTATGAAAACTTAAGGCTATATTCTTATAACATGATGAAATAAGTGTCCATTGTGTAATTTTGATAAACTAAGGGTCTAATGTGTAATTATGGATATTATAAGGTTTAAAATGTAAATTATATAACTTAAGGGTGTAAAGTGTAAAATTTGGAAACTTGAGGGGCTGAATTTGTTAACTTGATAAATATGGATTCAAAACAGATTACTTGGGATATTTTCATATGTGAACTTTAACTTTGATATAATTACACTTAAAACCCTAATTTATGCAAAGTTGTCATAAGTAACCCTAAACTTTTGTGACTTGTTAAAATACACCCTAAAACCCTAATATGATTCAATAATGACTTAACCTAAATGAGAATATGGAAATCTTACTAATTATGGAAACTTTCTAAAAATAGAAACTTACTAAATATGGAAACCTGCTAAAAATGGAAAGTTACTTAAAATGGAAAGGTTTGTAATTCTTTTCTACCCCTCTAGGTGTGAAGAAGGAGAGGACCTGATCTTTTCATCTTATTCATTTCTGGTTGTGTTTGCTTTTGGAATAAGGTACAGATATTCTGCCCTTTTTAATAAGGTGCCTTCGACCTCTTGATTTCTGATTTAAACCTATGATATGAACCTTTGGCATTTGAACCTTTGATATGAACCTTTGACTTCTGAACCTCTTATATGAACCCTGTGATGTGAACCTTGAGATTTGGACTATGATTATGACATATGAACCTTTGCTTTGATATGAACCTTTAACCTTGACCCCAGTTTGATACTACGAGCCAAAATATGTTTCCTAGCCATGAAGGTAACATGGCCGTGTCATTGATGCACCAATGGCATGACTAGTGTGTAGCCCTAGTGATTTGGTTACACCGTCCCCATTATGATATGATATGAGCTCACTATGATATGATTTGATATGGCCAATATGATTTGTTTGGGGGGCGAATGGATGCATCCTAGATATGTTATGATATGATATGCTTTGATATGATATGATATGGTGACTGGGGCTGGGTGCAATCCACTCCTTTCACAAAATATGGGAGCTGATCACTCCAACTGGTACATGAGGACACCCCTCATATTATCGGCTTATTTGAGAGGCATCCCCTCTACATGATTATGATATGCTATGATATGATATGTTATGATATGGGCTCGTGGTGGATGACTGTCCTAACCTTTACTCTTGTACCTTATTTATATCTCTTTCATTATGCTTCGTTTGTTCGTTTCCGTTTATTATATATATCTGTTCACTGGGCTTTTTAAGCTCAGCCGCGTTTCTTTTCCCGCGGCAGGTATCTAAGCTAGGAGCTTTTGGATTATGCTTTGGATGGGATGAGAGTTAGATGGAGCTTTGACCTTAGATGACCACCTTTATCTTATGATTTTGTTTTGGACATGGATTTCCTTTGTATTCGTACCTTTGTATTATTTTCCTTTCCGTGAACTTATGTATTATTTAAGTCGTGTTGACTTGACCTTCTCTTATTTATTTATTCAGACTTCCGCTGTGTGTTTATGTATGCTTTGATTTGTCGCCATAATGTGATACATCTACCCTTGTCGGGTTGGGGTGTTAGATATGGCGTATCAGACATACTAGATACGTCGTATTGACTTTGTTTCCAGAAACTATAAATAGAGGATCGACTGCCAGTTTTTAGGGCCCCAAGCAACCACACACAGAAGAAAACGGCTGACCACACAAGGCACAACCAGAAGGACGAATTTAGAACAATAAGAAGGTCCTGCTAGTGCATAAATTCATAGGGAGATTCGTTTAATTTGTATTAGTACTCTTTTAATCGTTGAGTTAGCGTACCTTTCGCTATTTGATCGTACTTAATTGTTTCCAGCTTTTATAAGATTATATGATGTTTTATTGGATGCTCATGCGTATGTTTTGATTACTTTATTAGTTTATCGTACTCTGTCTACTATTTGACTCGTACAATTGCTTCATTAACATCGTTTGCATGATTAATGTAAGCCCTAAGGGGTTAATTAATAAATAAACTAGTAATCATTAATGTAGACTTTATGCAGATTTAAGATTAGTTGTGACAGGACTTTTCTGTTGTAAAGACTTAAAAACAGAAATCTAGACGTTTAGGCTGATCTAAACATAGGCACGATATACGCATACACGTGAGCAACCAATGAGAGAGAATAGATATAGTACTCATCATATATAGCTAAACAGTTAGCGAATACATCTCCCTTACTATCGGCTTGACCTCTTATTTGTTATCTGTGTACATGTGTGTCATTTGCCTCATTGCTTGTATTTATAATTTACTTAATCTAAACATCGTATCAGTCTCTCAGGCTGAAAACCCCCTTGTGTTAGATTAGGTTTAATTAGAACTAACTTAGGATTAAAATACTGATAGATACTTAGTGTTAACTGTAACCTTTCTCAAATTATGACATCACGATTCGAATTATTACATCATTTAAATATTTCGTTTAGTAAATATTTTATGAGTTACATTTTTCTTTTTTTCCATTTTATGGAAACATTGTACGATTATTATTCCACGTAACCACGAACCTCCAATTTTAGGTTTTAACAACGTCTACGAGTTCAAATAAACGTGTCTATCATTTAATATACTAAATTATAGTATATTGACGAGTTTCTACATTTTCACGAATTCTACATTTTTACCTCGACCGGTTTTCAATTTTATAATTTAATTACCGAACGACAATAATTCCCGGAATCAAAAACTACACTTAAAATACTAGACAAGAAAATATTTAGTTTTCTTGCTTCCACCTCATTTCCCCCTGCTCTCTTATTTGGACGTGTAAAAGAAAGGGTCACCAAGACTTATTAAGTCTTGGTGATGAATCACCACTTCATTAAAACTAATAAACACCTAAACACACCCTTAGTCACCACATGATGAATCACAACTCAATTCTAAAATAAACTACACATTGAGTCACCTATACAACTCACCACTAATGAGTCACACTAGTGAGTCACTCCATGACTCACTACACTTGTTGGCTAAATCTCCTTAAACCTATCCTAAGATCATTACAACTATGCATAAAGATGATGACTAGCCAATTGTTGCACCTCCTCAAGAGGCTATAAAAGCCTCTTGACCCCTTGTTGTTGTCGTCCCATATAACACAAACAAACACTCTATCCTTGCTAATTTACTTCAAGAAATACTCAAGTATTGACATCCTTCCAAAGCTACAACAATTGCTTACATTTATTAGTGATCATCTCAAGTTTAAATCCACTTGTGTAATTAAAGAATAGCATAATTCCAAGTGAAGTAGAAGGTCTCAAGAGTGGAAGTTAGTCCTAAGTATTGTCCTTGTTCTAGTTTCCTTCCAAAAACCAAGCCTTGTAAGCCCTAGTTTATGTTTTCCTTAAACATCATCATTTACTTGTTTTCATATTTAGGCTATAGTATATATGCTCTTTATATTGGATCATGATGTACAAGTTTATTAAAACAAGGTTAAAACTTATAAAACTTACATGTTAAATTTAAGTTAAAACTTGTTAGAAGCTTAGTTGTAGTAACTAGATAAAATACTTGTAGTATATTGAGTTTTAACATCAAACTATTGATTATGGATATATATATATATATATATATATATATATATATATATACACTGGACTTCAAAGCCCGCCCGAGGGGCGGGCATGACTTGTAATTATAGCTTTCATGGCCCGCCCGATGGGCGGGCATGACTTATAAGCCCGCCCGTTGGGCGGGCATGACTTATAATTATCGTTGACATATGTTTGTATAGCGTAAGATGACTTATAATTATCGTTGGCATATATTTTACTATAGCGAAAGAAGTAAAAATATGGTTGGAATGTGTATATATATACAATCATATATAGTAGAAAGTAACTACGTTAAACTAATCAAGTTAAGAAAACTATCCCCTTGCAAGCATCCACACGTGCAGCCTCTAGAATTCGTATGCTATAAAACTCGTTGTAATTAAAAATTGTGACATTCTTGCTCATTTCATTCCATATTAGGTTCAGAGCTTTTCTAGCTTCTCTGTTGATTTTTATTTTTCTTCTCAATGTTCTAAAAGTCTATCTTTTGTTTTGCATTTCGCAGGCGCAAGTCACGTGTATCACAGGCTACACCCAGCTCTAACACAAACTCACCAATAAATAGAAAGCGCAAAATTACAAAAAATAAAAAATATCATAATGGTCCATTTTTCGAATGTACTGCCAGGATTTAGCAGCACACAACGGGAACAGAGAAGTAAACTAATTGCCACCATAACGGCTACTTACTTGATAAGCCTTAATTGACTGGTCAGCTGCCTCCTTCTTATCATTGCCAGACTTGATCTCAGCAAGATACCGATAATAATATCCCTTCCTGCACTCAATTGAAACCCACCAACAAATCATTAAAACCAGACTAACTTAAGCTCATTAAATCGAGTAATTATATCAATTTCCCTAATAGGAAAAAGCAATAAACGGCTGACAGAGGTAAGGGCACAAACATTAGGTCGATTTCCATATAGAAAAAACCAACAAATCAGCAAAATCTACAAAAATAAACTACACAAACACAATAGACAACGCGAATTGAATCATACCTACGCAGACTCAATCCAGAACAACAAAAACCCTAAATTCGATACGTTATCAAAGCTCCAAGAAAAGCAAAACACATAGCTGTAGATGTTCTAATCACAACCTGCACAAAAAACGCATCAAGATTTAATCTTTATTAGAAAATTTAAATTAATACATTAAAAAAAAAATAAAAATAAAAAAAAAACTTTAATCAATACATTAATAATCAAAAACTCAATTCTAACCTATAACATTAAAAAAATGTGTTTGTTCATGTGATTCATCTTTACAACAATAATGGGTTGATCTTACTGAGTTGGTCGATATAGATGCATAGAGCCTTGGTCTCTGTTTGCAAAAGTTAATATCTTTTCGGCAACATCTGCACCATACAGTGAATAGGGACGAATAACAAACATAATATAATACATAAATAGAGTATGTTTTACGTACCTTTTGTAATTGTAATTGCTATATCTTCTTAACAACCTGCACATGAAATCAGAGAAGAAAAAAGAATATGGTGTTGTGTGTGATAATAAGATGAATGAGTGATATTAGGGTTTTAAGAAAAAATATTCCGTATAATGAATAATGAATGGAGTGGATATTGATAATATTGGATTTAGTTAATTAGGGTTACGTTGTAGGGATTCTCTTAATTTATTTGTTTTCATAGGTTTATAGATTTGGGCTTGCAAGATGTAATCAAAAAAATGTGTTGGTACCAACAACCTAGGTTCGATCCTTGTAAGTGGCAAAAATTTAAAAAAAAAATCCGAATTTTAATATTAAATACGAATTTTAATTACAAAAAAATAAAATAAAAAAATATGGAGAAATGTTGCCACATGGCATGATTCTTCTTTGGCTTCACCAAGATGACAATTGATTGGGGATGATATAGGCTGTAACTCTTTTGGTGTTTGAGTTAGGCCTAATAGTTTTAGTCTGTCACTTCTCAGTATAAATATACAATATCCAGTCATCCACATTGATTAAGAATCACGAAACGCAAAACATTACAGAGAACAATGCTTGTAAATTAAATTTAATAAGCTTGAAATATTAGATTGTTTGTAAATGGAGCTTTGTTTGAAACAACGCAAAATATTAGATTTCATGATCCATTATTTAGAAACATATACAGCAACTATATATTACGGTACCATCAAAGCACAGGTACTATGTTCAGTCAACATTTATACAATGTAATTGTCGGAGTCGATCCCATGTCGAGGCGCCCTATGGGCGGGCATGACTCATAAGCCCTAACGGGCAGGTAAGCCCGCCCGTTGGGCGGGCATGACTTATAATTATCGTTGACATACGCCTCAGGCGGGCATGTCTTATCATTATCGTTGGCATATTTTACTGTAGCGAAAGAAGGGTGGTAGAAAATGATCATCTGATGCATGTTAATATATATCCATTCATCACATCACTGAGTTTTAAAAGATCTTTGATGTTGATAGCACAATCATATCTTAGCATAAAGATTATGGATATTCTTCATGTCATCAGTAATCGTGTAGGATTAGTATTTGTGTAGGTTTGGGGCCATCGGCGAATATGTTAGAGGTGTTTTAACGTTTATGTATTATATGTATAAGAATATCTATTTTGCACGATATTTTTATCTTGTGACAACTATAATCATATTGCATAGCATAACCCTACTGACTGTCATAATAGATAAATATATAAAATATTCCATTATAGGTAAAATAGAACAGTATTGCCTATTTTATAGACCCCTATAGCAGATATAAAATAGGAAATTATAGCAGACTGTCATAATAGATAAATATATAAAATATTTCATTATATGTAAAATGGAACAATATTGCCTATTTTATAGACCCCTATAGCAAATATAAAATAGGCAATTATAGCAGTGATTTCATATTGAAACATATGGTAGTTGTCCCATAATACATATTGATTGCATTATGGATTATAGGCAAATTTGCCTATATCACTATTTAATGTGAAATAGATTCTATTTTGCTAGTCTTTCTATGTGACTATCATAGTAACTCAACTATTTTAGGTTTTGTGCTAGCAATCAGGCTTCAATACAAGTTCTTTTTTAATGATTATTGTCTTCTATATTTTGTTTAATCCCAAAAGTATTCTATACAAGTTCTTTTTTAACGATTATTGTCTTCTATATTTTGTTTAGTCCCAAAATTATTCTGCTTTTAAACTGCACATAGAAAAAGTTTCATCTTCCTAAACTTACTTCTAGGAGGGAATACTGTTTAGTTAATTTGTATATACTCACATGTAAAATTGTCCAAAACGTTATATTTAAGTTGAAAGTGGGCTCTTTTTATTCAATGATGAACTATAAACTGTAGGTTCATTCTTCTCAAAATGGAGCACACAATGATATTATCTTTTTGCACCATTGAAATTAATTTTTTGATGCTAACTAACCATTGTTCTTGCAAATATATGGAGCATTACACTTCATAAAAAAAAAAAAAAAAAAAAAAAAAAAAACTAATTCAGAATTGTAGGAAATGCAAGTGCAAAGAAACCATAAAACTTGACTACATGTCCTTAATTCTTTGTTTTCTTACATTTACACAAGAAAATGGTCTCCTTGTAACCAAATATCAAGAATAACGTTTCAAAAGTTAATCACATGTTCCTTCAGCAATTGTGAACTCAGTAGCCAAAATTACACACTATCAAACCGCAAATACTACTTACTGTGATTATCACTTCTTCATTTGTTAGAGGCGAATCTTGATTTATAGCTTTAGATCCACTTGTTTCCTTTACATACCCCATAAGTTCATTGGTTTCCTTGCTACCTATACACTAATCCACGTGAGTGTCAAAATAATCGAAAAAATTGTGGCTTATGTTATATAAGCTTAAAAAACACCCCCTGAGTTGACCCTCACACTTTTTTGCCTATATTTTCTTTCATAAGTTTTTTATAATTGGCTGATGTGTTAATTATGATTAGAAAACCAATAAAAATTAACATAGCAATATAAATCCTACATAAAAGATGCTTAGGAGATTTATACCGATTTAAAAAATACATTTTGTGCGACTTCAAGCCGTCTCAACCATTTGACCCATTAGAACCATTTCAGATTGAAACACAACCCACTATAACCATCCATATGTAAATGGGTCGAAATCATTAAATGGAAATGCGACCCACAAATCGGTATACAAAAGTACAACCTGACTTTTCCACATCTGCTTAAGATTGGGTCTTTTTACTACTTGAAACTTCTTCTGCTGAATTCACAGTGCTTCTCTTCGTGCTAGTCGTGACTGAACCTTCCACTACACCACCCATCTCAGAATTACTTTCCTGCACATGTTAGTGGTTACAAATTAACTATCAACATCCATTCATAAAAATAATTATGGAACCACAAAGCTCAAGAGATAGATTCAACTCACAGTTTTTTTTCGCAATTGCTTCTTTTTGTTGGAAGAACGTCGATGGACTACACCTTGACCATCCAAATTAACAGTTGGAGGTCGTTTAGATGGTGTGGTGAAGCCTGATTGAGCATCAACGTTAGAATCTTATGTAGGAATTGCATTTTTATCAGCCACTTCCTGCTCTGGTGTTTGCATGATTTAAGGAACAAATGCTATTCAGATATAAAATAATAGTACAGTTTTGACTTTAATAATCAATCATCACTAAAAGCTAACGCGGTAGTGTTCCACCAACAACCTGGTAATATAAAGCGGGATTGCACAATCTTCTAGCACACACAATTTAAGAAGCCTTGCATTGAAAAAAGGTAAAGAACACGCACACGATAAATAATTAACTGAATGTTTAGTAATTAACCGAGAGCCATGAAAGTGGTGATCAATACAAATTTAGCTCTGCATCCTAAGCAACAATGATACTTTTCGTGGTACATACTTAAACACAATCTTTATCAGTTCTTCATACTAAAAGCGGCACTGCAATGTTCGCAAGCATGTACACATCTTCCAAGGTGTATGTAGTCTGACGGTGAACCCGAACCTTAGATACACAAACAGGACAACCAAATAAAAATCAATATAAAATACAAATTCACTGCACCTGCTAACAATACAAAATTCTATATTACCTGAAGCAGAAGAACTTGGGGACCGTCATCTGTGTGTAAATCGCAGGTGTTTTCGTGTCTTTCAGTGGCAGCACCTAAAAAATAATAAACTTTACACATATCAACGCACGTGTCGGTAATTTCAAGCATGGTTATATCTAGGTTTACCTTCATTTGCAAACTAAACATGTCCGACATTTCCATGAAGAGTGGTATTAGTCTTTTCTTAAGCACTACAGAGTGTTTGCGTATTACCTAAAGCAGTAGGACCAGTCCATGCGCCATTCATGTTTGAATTGCACTTGGGCCTATAGTGGTACCTTATCCTCCTTTACTTGTAAAGGTAAGTGCTTGGAAGCTCTATACATAATTGTCATTTGATTTGTTTAATAGAGCAACAAAATAATAATTTTACTTAAACATACATTAGTTTCTGAAATCAGTGACCTGATTTAGACATACTAATATCTGTAATAGACACATCAGGTCTCAAGACATACTAATGTGCTGGACTTCTATTCACTTAATCTACCCGTTCATTTGTGCTGGACTTCTATTCGGTAAGAAATACTACCCGTGGAATTAGAAGCTGCAAGATGCAACCTAAGCTTAATCTATTATGTATCTAAATAATAATATGATAAATATAGAACTATAATGATTGTTCATTAAGTTCTTCCAATATGCAATTCCAAACACCCACTAAAAGCTAACGCGATAGTGTTCCACCAACAACCTGGTAATCTAAAGCGAGATTGCACAATCTTCTAGCACACACAATTTAAGAAGCCTTGCAATGAAAAAAATGTAAAGAACACGCACACGATAAATAATTAACTGAATGTTTAATGTAAAATCATGGAATGATTTCTATTTTTGTTTATACCTTTGGAAGGGACTCCAAGTATGATTTAAGGTGCCAAATAACTGCTAATTCCCACATTGCGTTTTTGCGCCCTAGTGAATTGAGAACCATCAGTTCAACTACATAAGAGTTCACAAAACTATATAAAGGGCTTGTTTTACCTTTGAAAAAGCAATAAACGGCTAACAGGGGTGATATTTGTTACCCGATGATCTGTATCTTTTAGCTTGGGGAGTAGTCGATCTAACATCTCAAGCTTCCCACAGAACCTTATAATATTAGGAAGACAATGCTTGGGCATGTATGGTGAACCTGAAAAAAACAGAACATAACAATATCAGTAATCATAAAAAATAGGCCACAAGATTCAAGGTTTTCATTCAAGGTTCGGGAAAGGCAGTGTTTCAAAAGCATTAACATCAGTACCAGATTCATATCTAAATGAAGGTGGCTGGTCGACTGGTGTGCTAAATGGTTGTGACGGCTAACAATAAAATAAACTGATCACTGTTGTGCATAAATATGCTATTTACCTGTATTTAGAACCATCAGCAAGGTATTCCTCGTAACAATACATGCCCTCATTAAGCAGGTATTGGAACCATCAGCTAGGTTGTTTATCTATTGTGTTGCGCACATCTGCTGCGAATGCTTCAATCTTCCTGTAAAAAACAACATCCAGCAGTTATGGATGTTCAAGTTAATCCGACGCATTTCAAACCTTATGGAAAACCTTTATACTCATTTCTCAGCCGACCTGTTTGCAGCCTCTAATCCTTAGACGTCCCAAAAGGGATTCAATTATTTAGGCTTGTTTTACAGAGCATCTTTATAGACTATTTGATCAAGCCTTCTAACATCTCAACATTTCATTTTTTTCATATTATAGAAAATGGGGATGTAAGTTCGGATAAAAAAAACTAAGTGGGCCCACAATATAGCAAACGAAATAGATGTGAATGTTTTCCATCATTCAAAGCAATATACCTGTTCTAGTGTTGCGTTGGATCCATAATGGACTTCCTTTCGTGACAACGCCTTCAATGCACCCTAGAAGGCTCCAACGTGCGAGCAAAAAGACATACATTAATTTACTCCCAATATGTAAACTTTAAAAGATACAAATATGCATAAAATTTAAGACGATTGATACCTTCTCAACCATTGAACTAAGGTTGAAAGTTAAATATAATCCTGTTATGAGAAGTGAACTTACTGATTCGTGAGATTGCAGCTGAGATAAACATTTACATCTTTCATCATAAGTTCAATATCTTTCTTATGTATTTTCAGAAGATTCAGGTACAACACGCTTCATTGACACAATGGACACCATATGGCGGTGATACCCAAAATCTACACTCACGTGAAAGATAAATAATGAGATAATAGTTATGCTACAAAAGGTAACATTTTCCAAGATAGAAAAAGTAAATAAGTGTAGGTTCGTATTTTCAAGAACTTACTTTCAGGATTAGCGGTGGCAGGCAGCGCTAGTCTTGCTTTATTAGGCGAAATTTTCCAGTGTAGGTTCGTATTTTCAAGAACTTACTTGCAGGATTAGCGGTGGCAGGTAGCGCTATTCTTGCTTTATTAAGCGAAAATTTCCAATCATGATTTGAATCTTCTTCCCTTATGATATAGCAAGCCTAAATCGATTTCCATCCACGCCATTACCTGCCTCGATATTCTTAAGTTTTGCTTGAAGCAATTCTATCTAGACGCCTTGGTCTCTGTTAACACAAACAAAAATATTTCGTTATTCATTACAAACACACTATCCCTCCAACATTTTTAGTTATATAAACACATAATGAACCTCGTACAATCCATTAAAAAATGTTTTCAAGGGACTCTTGTGCTTCTTATTTGTAAAGATGACAAATATACTTAATTGGTTCAGTCGCGTCTTCATATCTATTGAATTGTTTCATCATTGCAGCCATATCTTTCAATGCACTATCAACTTGGTTACCCCAATTTATCGCAACCCAAAATAACAAAACGGCTTCACAAATTATTATCCACCAACGATCAACAACAATCACCCAAAAAAACCTAGTTAGACATGTTAACAAATACATGCTGATGAGCATCATTGTTCAACTTTTCAGGAAAAACTAACCATCAATAAACTTCAAAACCCATTAATATAGAGTAAAGCTTGACACAGACCTATTCACACTAACTATGAATATTCTATAATTTGACTCACTAATGAATTTTACACATGCAAATTGATTTAACCATCAATGCTAAACAAATATTAATTAAAAATAAAAAAAGTTGTTTTTATACCTTTAACGACTTCATTATGATCGCTTCTGATGACATAAGATTTCAATTGACGTCTTTCTGTTCCTGCCATAAGATCTGTCTTCCACTGTGGTGCACAACAATACAAAAACTAAACCCTAACATTTCTTAAAGCAAGATCTTTGATAGCTTCTGTCATAGCTAGACACACAACGTACTGCACAAAAGGAACCACACGACCATCTTCCATTTCTATTGTAAATGAAAACAGAAGGCTGACCTTTGGAGATTCCCATACATTTTGTGAACGCCCTATAAGAGTTGAGCTTGTCCTCTAAGTTTATTTATATTACATTGGGAACTTTTATAACAAATTCTGTGTTTGGGGTGGCTTATCCAAACTGCTTATCTGATTATTTTTGAGTGAAATAACTGGTTTTCGAATAGGCATCTGGTAGTAGTTTATTAAAATAAGCAATCCCAAACACCCATTATGTAATAATACCAATAAAACTGCATTTTTTGTAGATTGCATACCTCGTCCTTTAAACTGAACATCTGCAATGCACACAGAGCCAATCGGGATCTCACAGAAATTACTGCGTAAACCTCAAAAGTTTCAATGACTTGACCAAAATAGTAGGAATATCAAAAACTTCATTTACTTACAGAGAGACAACGTCCTGAGTCGAAGGTAATCGTGGTGACCAAAGAAGTCGTCTTCCAAAACACCTAGTAGCAAGAGAATGCATGTATGTACCGATATTAAATTCATCCATTTCTGATCGGTTTTCCATCTCAGATTGCAAACATATCGAAAGTTTGGAAATCACCTGTTTAGCCTTACGCCCAAGGCCCATAAGAAAATTGTCCGGTTTCAAGTCACGGTGAAGAAAACCTCTAGCATGCATGTACTCAACTCTATTTATCTGAAATAATATGAACATGAATGAGAAATGATTTAAAAATTAAAGGTATTAACATTTTAATAATAATTGGCCACAAACACTTACTAACTGATACGCGAGCATCAGGACAGTTTTCAAAGTGAATTTTCTATTGCAATAGTTGAAAAGGTCTTCGAGGCTTGGTCCAAGAAGGTCAATAACCATGATATTGTACTCGCCCTTAACGCCAAACCACTTGAGGTTTGGTATTCCCGCTTCATTGACAAGACAGATATATAATACAATTAATCAGCAAGAAAGCACCAAAATGGGCGGGGTTGGTAATGGGCCAAATAGTGCTAGAGTGAAATTGTGCAGTTTTTTATAAACGGTCAAAACAGGGTATAGATCAAACGTGTCCAGTTGGCGTTTTCATCTTTTTTACCTTAACTGTAATTCATAAGTAACCATAGTATTGGGCATGTTTATGTCATCTATTACGAAGTATTTAGAAATATAAGAATATGACTATGAACAACTTGCGCAACGTTATAGCACAAAAACATTATTACGGAATGAGAAGATCAGTAAGCAATGAATAAATGGACAACCAAGAGGATTAAATGTACCTTCCCGCCTAGCAATTCAGCATCCTCCCAGATCAAATCATACGGATTACTCTTCTTTTCACTATCTAACCTGATCAAAATATGAACATATGTGTAAATAAGCAGACAGAGACCTGTCGCTCCGATAAAAGTTGCACTGGACGAAAATGAAAAACTTAATTTCGCATATGTGGTGTCACTTTTGAACCATATACTCATAAATCAGTCAGTTTGGGTTGGGATTTATATCAAACAGATCAAATAAAAAATGAGGTCACAGGGGGAACATGCCATTCGGGTTTAAGAAGATAAAAGTTACCCAGAATGTTCCAAACATGCGTTTACTCCCTTTACACCACACGTAATACTTTCTGATCAGGCTACGCCTGGAAGCACCAACACGCTGATTCAATTTCAAACTGATTCGTATCCCATTCCCTGATGTTGCAAAAAGCTCATCTCAACAAATTCATTGACCCACCTTCACATACCCTGATAAGTTCAGTACGAAATCACTTCTGTACGCCTTGATATATGCATCATACCATATGTTTTTTCCCACTCACTGATCCGCATCAGTGATATCTGATGCGATTAAAAAAAAATAAGCACTTCATAAAAAAAAAAAAAAAAAAAAAAAAGATGAATAGAAGGTATAATAAATGAGTAAATTGGAAGACCTGAGAAGTGAATGTTGAAGATGAAATGGTGAGACTTAGATCGACCGGCGATGAGATTTAAGGGGTGGGTGAAAATTGGGTAGAGCTTATTATTGGGTTTATGTGATAGGGTGAAATCAGAGAAAGAAAAAAACAATATGGTTTTGTGTGTGATAGGGTGAATTAGGGTTTTAACAAAAAATATTCCGTGTAATTGAATAATGAATGGGGTGGATATTGATACCTTACTTGCAGGGATTTTCTTAATTTATTTGTTTTCATAGGTTTATAGATTTGGGCTTGCAAGATGTAATCAAAAAAATATGTTGGTTTAGTGGTTATGATGCTTGTTAATGTTACCAACAACCTAGGTTCGATCCTTGTAAGTGGCAAAATTTTTAAAAAAAAATCAAATTTTAATATTAAATACCAATTTTAATTACAAAAAAATAAAATAAAAAAATAAAAAAATATGGAGAAATGTTGCCACATGGCATGATGACTGGGCATTAATGGCTGCTTACTGGGCATTAATGGCTGCTTACTGGGCATTAATGCCTGATTACTGGGCATTTAAGGGCGCTTACTGGGCATTATGGCATTTGATGACATCATACGCATATTGTTATATATATATATATATATATATATATATATATATATATATATATATATATATATATATATAGACTTAAAAATCAGTTATAGGAAATAAAAATGAGAATCTAGGCTTTTGAATCACCTAAAACGGCCTTACGGTTTGAAAGATACGGCCAAGTAAAGTTACAAAACCTGAAACGAAAAACTGAACAAAATACTTTCTGTAACAGAAACTAAAATAAGATTTTCAAGGCATTTTTGGTCCGATTCGACAAAAAGTTAAAACACGAAAGTTATCCGGAACGACGTTTTTTTTTCAGAAACCCAATTGCACGGGTCTAGAAAACGCAAAATGATGCCCATTTTCTGTCCATATTTTATCAGCTTTCATATAGTCGCACGAGTATGTACTTGGCTATATGACTAGGCAAACCAAACGGCCTAAAGGCCTTAGGCCGAGACCACAGCCGCGGCTAAGGCCAAGGCTGAGGTCTCAAGGCCTTGGCAGCCGAGACCAAAGCCACGGCTAAGGCCTCAAGGCTTCCTAAGCCGAGACCGTTAACTAAAGCCTTAGCCTTGGTAACCCAACACAAAAACAAAACGATTTTACAAAAAGAACCATGTGATTTTCAAAACTAAATACTTACTAGACATAATAAACTTTATAAAATAACAATCTTCATTCAAAATAAACTTTCTTAAGTTTATACGACCTTCAGAATAGTAACTTTTGTAAAACGACGAGAACTAGTAAAACCATTTAAGTTACTTGTATAGCCAAAGGACCAAACTACTTTTGTTAAACATCTAAACCAACTCAAACCCACTTACGGAACATGACCAAACTTACTTTGCAAACCATGTAACCGCTTAAACTATATGTCACATAATAAAACGACCAAAACACATGTTTTTCCATATCGAACACTACAAAACTAGGGAGCTTCATGTGAGGGGTTTTCATTTGGGTAAACGGATCGACGAGTTGCTGGATTGACGATTTAAAGTGTCCTAGCTCCTCGAACGTTTACTACATGACCTCTGAATTATGATGGCCCGAACGGTAGTACGAGATATATAGACTATAAATGTTTCATAAACCATTTCTATAAGACGACATACACAAACTACCATATAAAGCATCATGATCAATATAAATGACATATATAGACTCGTATGTTTTCCATAAACTAAGACACGATACCATATTATAGGTTGCTCGTAGAGACTTTCGCGACTCGGCTACCATTTTCACTACTCACCAATCATCATAACTCATGGTGAGTTCGTAGCCCCACTCTCTATTGTTTAACTATTTTACAAACCCGTGGGGGGGGGGGATACATGCTATTATTTTTCTACTCGAACACAATGCTTTCTACTGTATGTGTCGCAACCCCTAAAATCTGTGTTTGCAGCGGAATGGAATTTCGGGGGCGTGATGCTCTCGGACACAAAGTACAAGGAATAAAGAATGACCTCTAAGTGAGTCGTTTTAAAACAAGCGTTTGATTAAAAATTAAGTTTTACAAAACATAGTTATCAGAGTTCACCATCAAAATGTAAGATTTTTAATACATAATCAAACGCTTAAGTAGTGCAAAGACAATCCTCATCATGATGTGCTTCCGAAATGTGACTTTAGTGCTCCACACAAAGATGATTATTATCGCCTAATTACCTGAGAATACACGCTAAAAAGGTCAACATAATTGTTGGTGAGTTCATAGGTTTAAGTAAATAAGTAAAGTGCTGACCACAAGATTTCAATAGCATGCCAATCACAATAAATATAACGTCATAGCCAAAAAAAATATATAAATTCCATGCTCTAAGCTCATGACCCCGAAGCTCGACGAATTGGTATGCAATTAAGTACAATAATAAATGCCCCAAATAAGTGTTTGCCAGAAACTCGGAAATAATCCGAATGATATGCGTCCGTTTACCCAGTTGGCGTGACCAACCCGGACGGGGTGTCAACCCAAATAGATCTATTCATAACATCCGCACTTACAAGTAATTAACGGTTCATGATTCAAAGGGGACTTTAATGGCAATGTGGTAACTTAGGCAAAGAAACAGTTTTAGTACTTGTGTCCGTATATGAAAACAAGCAGTGTATTCCCACCCCGAGGGTTTAGAAATCATATATATAAACAATGTAAAATCAGGGCTATGAAGCTCACCTTAGCAAAGTAAATCTCGTTTGGTAATATGTAAACGGCAATATAGGTCCAATAACTCTAATCGCGACCTAAATATACATATGTCTTAGGTTTCGAAATCAAGGTCAAGCATGCAAGTCACACTCTACATTATCACTTGTACATGTCGTCGTAATATTTGTTGTCAAAATATAATCGCGTCATTTTGATCCTTTGTTAGAAATTGTCACTTTTAGAAAATATAACTCGTTTATTTTGTAACCAAGTTTTATTTGTCGCGCTATTATATATTTCAAAGTTTTCTAACGCATCTAATATGTACCCATATAGTTCTACCATGTTTGTTTACCTCATTTCAACCAAAATACACTCAATATGGCTCAAAATTCACTTTTAAGAATTCTAACAGCCCACTATTAGAAAAATAATAGGCTGTCCAAATTCATATATTGCCGCAACCATTCTTTTAGTCATAACTTTCGCATCGTAACCCCGTTTATTAAGTGTGACCAATCCATGCTAAGGTATTTTAGTGTAAGCTAGGTTTTTCAAGGTCTCGGCTTGTCTAAATATTATTTACATCTCTGTTTTCAGTCTCTAAAATGCGGACAGAATGCATGTTTTTCAGATTTTTCAGAAAATGTTATTTTTCGTCGTTTAACTTCAAAATAGCGTATCTTTTTCGTTATAAGCCCGTTTTAACTCATTTAAGCGACCACGTTTTCGTTATTAAGTCTATTTTCTATATTTCTAACCCAAAGATACCCCTGAGTTACTGATTTGTTTTCCAGATTTGGTAAAGTTGGACAGATTGCTTATTTTGAGTGTCAAAGTCTACTTTTTAACCTTCTAGTCTATCTATACTCTTAACCAAAATTCCAAATCTTATCCTAGATCATCCATCAACTTTCTAACATAACAATAGTGATCTAGACTTAAGCTCAACTATAACCCAAGTCCATGAAATAAATTACCAAGCATATCAAAGTATACAAGTTTATTAATGTTCACATTTATAAGGTTTCTTACCACCACTTTTTATGGATAGTTTTCTAGCAAATTTTCTTGTAACAACATGTTGTCAAAGCATTATCTTTACTAAAGGATCATTAATGTTTGTAAGTTTTCTTCAACATGTACAAATGATAATGGGTAATGAGACTTGATCAAGCATGTAAAAATGTAAGAACCATGAAATGTAAGTAAGTTTACTTACAAAGAGGATTGTGAAGAAAGAGTTGTAAATCACTAGATTAACCACAATGCTTGTGCTCTAAACCCTTATTAATGAGCCCTAGTACTCCTTGATTTATGCCACAACAAGTCTTGCTCCTCTTGCTCCCAAATGAGTGTGTCGAATTATGTGTTAAAGTGAGTAGGGATTTTTAGTTTTTCTCATAAGAACTAGTTGCAAAAATGAGTGTAGTTTATGGCTATTTATACTAGAAGATATTCAAAAGTTTAATAGGAAAGTCAAATGTCATCATTTGGTCCAAGGGGGGGGGAAGGCAGGCTAGGGGGCTAGGGAGGGGGCAAGGAGACATAAGGGTGGCTTAGTTACAAAAGTAGAAAAGTTTAACTCTCTTTTTGGCTAATGTCATGATTTTGTCTAATATGTATTACTAATTAGGGACAAAGCAAGAGGGGGGGGGGCACTTAGATAAAAATGGAAGATATTAGTGTAGTTTGATACAAGAATATATATATTGTAGGTATTGGGTGTTAAAAATATGCACCGGTTGTTGTTTCGATAATTAACGAAAAGTATACGTAATTAAACGTATGTTGTAAAGAAAATACTTTAGGTGTCAGAAAATATTTCTGGAACTTTTTTAATAATTTTAGAAGTATAAAAATGTCTTGAAAATAATCGTTGAGAAAATCGGGTATGCCGGGTGCTAGATGTTGAATAAAAATTAACGTTTGTTGAATTTTAAAACCATAAGTAACTAAAGAATAAAAATTTGTTTTATGGTTTAGAATTATGAAATGGAGCAGGAGCAAGATACTGGAGCGTTGTGGACTAAATTTAACTTAAGTTCTATTGCACTTAGAATTTATTCTAGGCTTTCACGTCGGTTCAAGTAAAAAGTCTTACGTAAATTGTTTTCAAATGAACGTCAAGAAAGTAAATTCGAGTTTGGTGAATAGTATTGACCTGAAATTTTGCGGGTTGTGATAGTCTACCACCCATAAAAATGAATCTCGTCCTCGAGATTCAGCCAGTGTTGGTCATTAGAGTGTTTTCGGGGAAGAGATGCTGATACTTTCGACGGATCTGGTCTTCTTGTTCCCAAGTGAACTCGAGACCTCGTTGGGAATTCCAGCGAACTTTGGCGATAGGAATTTTACTATGCTTTAATTGTTTGACATCACGATCCATAATTTCTACTGGCTCTTCGATGAAATTAAGCTTGTCATCGGGTTGAATTTCTCCTAACGGTATGATAAGGGATTCGTCGGATAAACACTTCTTAAGGTTGGGAACATGAAATGTATTGTGCACACTACTGAGCTCTGGTGGGAGTTCAAGTCTATAAACTACTCAGCCGATTCTAGTTAGAGTCTTAAATGGTCCAATATGCCTGGTGTTCAATTTTCCGCGTTTCTAAAAGTGTATCACGCCTTTCCCAGGCAGGACTTTCAACATATTTCATTTTCCAACTCTAAAATCCCAATGGTTCGCAACTTAAGGAGACCTAATTTCCAATGATTGGCGTCATGTACCGACATAACTTTTCCATCGTTCTTCTGTCGCTTGTAACTGATTCTTGATCTGTACGAGTTTCCTTTGTTGTTTCATGAATAAGTCCTAGACTAGTGAGTTGGTCTTTTCCGATTTCGGCCTGTCAATAGGTGGTTGGTACTTCAATCGTAGGGTGCCTTAAATGGTGCAGTCTTTATACTCGTGTGATGACTTTTGTTGAAGGTAAATCTGTCAATGTCAAAAGATTACTCTAAATAATTCGAAGTTGATCCTACGGCACTGAGCATATTCTGTAGCGTTTGGATAGTTCTCTTACTATGTTCATTGGTCTGAGGATGGTAGATCGTGCTTATATCTAATTGGGTAAAAATATCTTAAAGGGATTGCCAGAAGTTCGAGGTGTATCGACTACCTTTTATTGGGGTATTTGAAATTGGCACAACATGTTTTGTGACTAATTCTACAATCATAAGTTCGTCGAAAAGGACGCTACCTGAAGGGTAAAGTTATGGTAACAGTTTTGATTCCTCGTGTCTTGCACTAACTAATGTTATGATATGAGTCTCCCTTCGCCTACGGTGCTTAGTCTTTATTACTAAGATTCTACTGTTCAATAGTATCTTCCTAGATTTCCTTCATCTAATTTTTCCATGCTACTGCTTGTTAATCAAAAGACCCTAAATGTACGAAGTGTGTTAGTACGGTGGTTGGTTTTCAAGAATTGACTCGATATGGAGCGTTTTATTTGAGATCTTCCTCTGAATAAATGAATTTACAAGTTTGAATAAATGAACTTATAAGTTTGAATAAATGAATTTACAAGTTTGAATAGATGAATTTACGAGTTTGAATAAATGAATTTACGAGTTTGAATAAATGAAATCTTTCTCTCGATACAAAGTGTTTTGTTTGAAATCTTCCCTGAATAAATGAATTTACCAGTTTGAATAATTTCAGTGGTTATGCAAGGTTGGACTGTTTTCAAATGTGACCCGAAGTTTTATAGATGGGTTTCGACATGATATGAATAGAATCGTTTAGTAAAGATTGATGTTATACCTTTCTGTTGGATCGATATACTCTGACCAAACTAACTTGTAGCTTGTCTATGGTTTAATAACCTTGAATAAATTCAAAACTGTTAATGATGAAACACTGATATACTTTGCTAAGTATGCGGAATCTACTTCAACAAAGCTAAGAAGAATTAATAAACAACTTCGAATATTATTAAAACCTTGAACCTGCTCTTTACACAGATTCACTAACAAACTCTAATCACTAATACTCTAATAAGCTTCTAATATTCGTATGAACTTGTCTCTCTAAAATCGCATATCTCTAATGCCAACCTAGGGATCCTTTTATAGGCACAAGGAAAACCCTAGTCGGTTTACAATACTTGAACGACAAGTAATTCTAATTATAACTCTAATCTAATACGAACATTCTAGAATTACACATTAGTCCTTAAACAATTTGCATAACAGTCCTTCAACGAGCAGCAGTACTTTGATATTCCAGCAGTACTTTAACTTTATAGCCCAACAATCCTCCCCTAACTTGAATTCTACTTGCTTGATTTCAAGTTCCTTTGTATTTCTTTAACTTCAACACTTTATCTTCAAGGAAAGGTTGTATCTTTGAAATCTGTCTCGTTGTTGTTTTGTCATCATCAATGCAATCAGTATCTTCAATCTTCATCAGCAACAATTCTTTTCAGCAACTTATCTTTTCAGCAACTCAGCATCATATTGGCAATAGGTACATCAGATCTTAAAAGTTTCATACTATTCTCATCACTTCCAGGTGTGTTAACTCCTGTGAGAGGTGAATCATTGAAAACTTAATGGATTTTGATGTCTCTTTACCAAAGCCATTAACTCTGGAGTAGCCAATGTTTAGGTTTAAGAAACCATGGTACATTGATAACCATATTATTTTTAGCAAATCATCAGCTATCAACGGATTTGAGTAATCTTTACCAAATAGCCGTTTGCTTTTGGACTAGCTAGTTCTTTTAGTACAATCACTACCATGGTGAACTAATTACCATATAATGGTTTTCCACAGCCTTTACCACAAAGCCATTATCTTGTGGGCTAGCCAACTCTTCACTATCATAGATATGGTGAGTTGAAAACCATACAATTTTTAGTAAATTGTCAACTAAAAACGGATTTGATAATCACATCAGAGCCGTACCCTCATGATGAGTCAAACTCTTTCTTGTTTATTAAACATGGTGAGTTGATTACCATTTGTTGTGTAGTACAAGTACTAACACCATGTTGTTGCTTTCAAAACCATTTGTTGCTGTTTAATCTTTGTGCTTCAAAATGTTTTTGCACTTATCAAAAATTACTGATTTTATCAAAAGACTTTACTGGTTTCATGCTGCAAGAAGTACTTTGAGAAAGTACTGTTTGACTAGCAGTACTTTTAAGAAAGTACTTATTTCTCAAAAGATTTATATAATAATTAAACCATACCAGTAGTTATGCATTAATCTTCAGATTCAGTTGTCCACTTGATGAACAATTTTATGACCATCAATGCTACTTCATTCTCTTGTTCCACTTCCATGCCATGCTCTAGCATCCTGATCATCAGATCTCTTGTAAGTGGATATCTCTGTTCTGCTAGCATATGAATCATAGTGCCATCCTCTAACTCCAAAACATGTATTCCAACTGATTCAAAGAATCTCCATCTGTTAATCTCCTAGTTTTCTTGATTTTCCCACAAAGTATTGTCCTTTGTTTCCTCTGTCTCCCAGATGGTTGTGAGATCTCCTAACAATATCAAACCTACTCCTTGTGGTGGAATATGCTCAAAATAAGTTTGCACTTGGAGATATAACTGAAGCATATCATCTCTGTCAATCAGATGTAGTATATCCCATAATGAATTGAATACTCTAAAACTTCCATCTTGTCTATGAAAGATCAGATAATCTCCTTCTTGTGATTCTACAACTGAAAAAGTAGATATCTTGGACTTCTTATCAGCATCTTCTTTCAATTTTGGATGTTCAAAGTCAACAACTCTAAGATAATTCCTTAGCTCATCAACTGTGTCTGTTCTTAATTCAAATGTATCCTTGAACTTGAACTTCTTTGATGGCTGTTCATCAGTTGTTCTTTTCCTCTTTGAGCTCCTTGTAACAGCTCTTTCCTTTCTTCTATCTTCAAGCTCCTTATATTTAAACGAAATAATGCTTGCAAGATCCTTTTCTATAGCTTCCCTAACAGCATCATACAGATCCTTCATCTCTGTATATGTCAATTTCACCAAACCTGTATATCCTTGACCTTTCAGATAAGCCATCATATCATTTCTTTCTCTAGCTTTACTAATTGGCATTTGTGATTGAACTATAAGCTTCCTAGATTCTTCAGCATCTATCTTAGCTTGCAATAGTCTAGCTGCTTCCTCACCTTTGGCAATCTGAATTTCTCTTAACTGTGCCAATGTCAACTTCTTCTTCTTCTTTTCTATCATGACCCCTTTACCTTTGTCTTTTGGATCTATCTCCTGGGTAGGTTGAGAAGAAGTATGATGTTGTTGTTCAACCTCATGAATACTGATGCCTCTTTGACTTGACATATTAATCATAATGTCAGCAATTGTTTCATCATCACTGTTAGTATGAGCTATAACATCTTCTTCCTGAGCTGGTTTAGAAGGGCCAACTTCCTCTTGAACTTGACTTGAAGGACCAATATCTTCCTCAAAATCCAAAGTTCTAGGTGTAATTATAAATTGCCTCTCAGTACCTTGTCGAGCAGTACTTTCAGCCTCAGCTCCTTCCAAATTTACTTCCTCAGTATCACCACTTCTTACTTCAACAGCAGCTTCTTCCAAATTGATTTGCTCTGTTTCATCACTCTTCCTCTCAGCAGTTTCTTGAGGAATATTTTCAGGTGGTGTCATCTGAGTATCATCCATAAATCCAGCATCTTGAATATTTCCAGCATCTTCATTCAAATTCTCTAAATTCCTCCCCAATTGGAATGAATATTGCTTCTTTGACTTTTTCTTCTTTGACTGAGAAGACTTCTTAGGTTTCTGACCACTCCTCTTCTGAGATTTTACCCATAATCGATGGTGTTGAACTAGTGGCCAAACAAACTTTTTCAATCTTTGAAACTTAGTCTTTAATTTGACTATCTGAGCAGCTTGAGCCTCACTCTCCTTTTTCAGCCTCCTTAACTCCCTTGTTAAAGCATAATTATCCATCTCTGCCTCTTCTTCTTCAAATTGCTGAGACATATTTGTGGAAGAATAATCATTAGGAGATGGTGGTTGATTTATACCTTGGTCTGACTCCTCATGGATAGGAATGAACATAGGAGCAGCATCTTCCCTAGTAGCAGTATGTGGAGAAGCAGTATGTTGAGAAGCAGTAGGTTGAGGAACACTATCTTCTCTTGAAACTGGAGACTCTTGACCTGCTGATTTAGAGTTTGCTTCTTGCTCTTGCTCTTGCTCTGCATCTCTAACTACTTGTGCAACTCCTAATATATGAGCAGTCAAAGGTGTGTTTGTTCCAGAAAACTTGATACTCTTTTTAGATAGAAAAGTAAACACCTTTGGTGGAAGTTTGACAGTGGGTAAGAAACTTTGAGGTTTAGAGACATCCTCAAGTTGATTGTTCAAGAATAACTGAACAAACCTTGGATACATTAAGAATGGTGTAGCATTAGCAATGTGTGAAAGCATACCATCAAGAATTAGTCTTGAAAAGTTGAATCGTTGATCGGTAGCCAAACCCACTAAAGCAGATGCAATATTTTGACCAAATTGATCAAAAGAAGTACTCTTGGGACTTAAACAGTGAAGTAAGACATGAATTAGGTACTTCCAATGAGAACAAAACAAAGGCTTCTGAAAAGTAAGTTTCGTAAGATCTCCCTCATAGCCTATATCGCTTAAAGTGTCCCAAAGCACTTGTTTGTCAAAACGAACAGCTCCTCCTTCATCATTAAACATCAAAACATCCCTAACTGTGGCTTCAGAAATCCGAATAGTTCGTCCAGCAACCATAGCCCTAGTTACCGTTTTGATGGACTTATTATCTCCGCCGTAAGGAATTAATTAACCGTAGCCCCACAATTTTTTGACCGTTGGAACAGTACGTCCACGTAAGCAGTACGTTGAAGCAGTACGTTGCTGAGCCAGTACTTTAAGCAACAAAGCAGTACGTTCCATCTTCTTATCCACAATCAACACTTCAAACTAAACCAAGAACTTGTAAATGGCTCATGCATAAGTTCTAACTAATAACTATGTTGCCTCCCCTCAAATACAACATATGTTCTAAACTAAACTACTAAAAACCAATACTTTCATTAAGAACTAAAAGAAAGTATACTAACTAATACTAAAGCCTCCCCTCAAATGTAGCCTAGTAGTTAATCATCCCAATGCTCACAACTAAGTGGTTGAATCTTGAAACATCAAATCCCTTTGTGAGTAGATCAGCTACATTATCATCTGTGTGAACCTTGACCACATTTATAAGCCTGTGCTCATAACAATCCCGAATGAAGTGATGCCTAATCTGAATATGCTTGGTCTTGGAGTGATAAACAGGATTCTTCACTATACAGATGGTACTCTCATTATCAATGTTGATAGGAGTGTTTTTGAAGTTGAATCCATAATCCAAGAGTTGATTTTGCATCCACAAAACTTGTCCACAACAGCTTGCAGCAGCAACATATTCTGCTTCAGTAGAGGAGGTTGCAGCAATTGTTTGCTTTTTACATTGCCAGGAGACTAATCTTCTTCCAAGATATTGACATCCTCCTGTGGTTGATCTTCTATCATAGTTATCTCCTGCATAATCACTATCTGAAAAAGCTTCCAAGTGAAAAGGTGACTCCTTAGGATACCATAATCCTAACTTTGGTTGATGCTTGAGATATCGAAAAATTCTCTTGACTGCATACATATGTGAAACCTTGGGTGTAACCTGATATCGTGCACACAAGCAAACAACAAACATGATGTCAGGTCTTGATGCAGTTAAGTACATAAGACAACCAATCATAGATCTGTAAAGCTTGACATCCACAGCTTGTCCATCTTCATCCTTTCCTAATGGTTTATTGTTATCAATGGGTGTGGTGGCAGGCCTGAGATTTGGAAGGTCAAATCTTTTAAGTATGTCTGCAACATACTTTTCTTGGTTAATGAAGATTCCATCTCTTGTTTGTCTAACTTGAAGCCCCAAAAAGAAAGTTAATTCTCCCATAGAACTCATTTGAAACTCCCTCTGCATAAGTTCTTCAAATTCTTTCACCATAGACTTCTTTGTGGCTCCAAAGATAATATCATCCGCATAGACTTGGACTAACATAATGTCTTTCTTATCCCTTTTGATAAACAAAGTCTTATCAATTGCTCCTCTCCTATACCCATGTTGTAATAGAAAATTTGAGAGTCTCTCATACCAGGCTCTGGGAGCTTGATGAAGGCCATACAGTGCCTTGATCACCTTGTAGACTTTGTTTGGATGTGCAGGATCTTCAAAACCAGGAGGTTGTTTAACATAAACTTCCTCAGAAATTGTGCCATTAATAAAAGCACTTTTCACATCCATTTGGTAGACAGGAAATCCCATGTATGATGCAAAGGCAAGAAATAACCTTATTGCCTCTATCCTTGCAACAGGAGCAAACACTTCATCATAATCCACTCCTTCTTCTTGGCGATATCCTTGTGCAACCAACTAGCTTTATTTTTGATAACATTCCCTCTTTCATCTCTTTTGATTCTGAAAACCCATCTTCTACCAATGACTCTTTTGCCATCTCGTAGATCACATAATACCCAGACTTCTTGAAGCTTGAATTGTAGAAGCTCCTCTTGCATTTCTTCAACCCAACTTTCATCAGCTAAAGCTTGAGCTACCTTCTTGGGTTCTTCTTGAGATAGAAAACAAGCAAACAGGCATGTTTGTTGATCCTTGTGATTCATCCTGTTTTGTTTGTAAACAAAGCTAAGTAAAGCAGTATGTTGCTTAGAAAGACCTTTAACTTTGTTTCTTGTAACCACTCCTGAAGAGGGTGATCCAATAATGTTGCTTTGAGGATGAGCTTTATGAACTCTCAATGTAGGAGTTGGTGGAACTGGAAGATCAGATTCCAAATTAGTAAAATCAATCCCTTCATTGGTAGTTGAGAAAATACCTTCTTGATTAAACTCATCATCAATTTCTTCTAATCCAGGAATGTTAGCATTATTCAAATCATCATCATCAATATTGGAATCATCAGCATTGTTCCAATTTGATGGTTCTATCACACCAGAAGTACTGTCAAAAGGGTCATCAGTACTTTGATCAAAAGTACTGTGGGCAGTATCTTGAAATTTACCCTTTTTCTTTGCAGCTTCATAAGCCCTCCTTTGTTCATCTTCATAGGATTGTGCTATAGTTTCTTGAAAAAGCATCCTATTAAGTTCATCTTGTATGGCTTGATCTTCATCAGATACTGTGATGGTTGGTTGAGCAGTACTTTGTTCCTTATCAGTAACTTCAGGTTCTTTGTCAGGAACATCTTCTGGTCTAACATTGACTCCATGAACAATGTACTGTGAATCATCTTCTTTGTGATTAGCCTGATTCTCTTCTCTAACAGGCACATAATTCATGGATGGAGTGAACTTGAGATCAAGATCAAACATCCAATCAGGACCTTTACCTTTCTGAGTTTCTTTATCTTCCAAAAATTCAACATGAAGACAATCTTGTACCTTTTTGGTACTCCTGTTATAGACTCTAAAACCTTTGCTATTTGTACAATAACCCAATAGATATCCTTCATCTGACTTACCATCAAATTTTCCCAGAGAATCAATGGTATTTAGAATAGTCAGAGAACAGCCAAAAGGTTTTAGAAAACGAATGTTTGGTTTCTTTCCCATTAGTAACTCATAAGGTGTCTTCATCTGAGGTTTAGTTACTGAAACTCTATTTAATACATAGCAAGCAGTACTTATGGCTTCAGCCCAAAAGAGAATAGGTAATTGGGAATCTACAAGCATTGTTCTAGCTGCTTCTATCAAAGTCCTGTTCTTTCTTTCTGCAACACCATTCTGCTGTGGTGTTCTAGCAATGCTAAACTCTCTCTTGATCCCTTTCTTGGCACAGAATTCATCCATATGCTTGTTCTTGAATTCTGTTCCATTATCACATCTAATACCTCTTACTTTGAGTCTCAATTGATTTTCAAGGGCTACTATCAGGTCATGGATAGCATCAAAGGTTTCATCTTTGAATCCCAAGAAAAAGACCCAACTAAATCTGCTACAATCATCTGTCACAACCAAGCAGTACTTCTTCTTGTTTAAACTTTCTACTAAAACTGGTCCAAACAGATCCATGTGTAGCAACTCCAAAGGTTCTCTAATATCTCTTTCCCCAAGCTTCTTACATGAAGCTTTATGTTGTTTACCCTTCTTGCAAGCCAAACATGAATGATCAGTCTTGAATGTTTTGGAAGGTAAACCTCTAACTAAATTGCCTTTCACCAGCTTGTTGATGTTCTTGAAATTTACATGACCTAGTCTTCTGTGCCACAGATGTGCTTCTTCCAATGATGCCTTTGCTACTAAACATGTTGCTCTCCCAGCAGAATTGAGAGTCTTTAAGTCTAAACTGTACACATCATTGGTTCTTGGTACTCTCAATGTTACCAAGTGATCATCAACAAACTTGAACTCAGGAGAGAGAATGAGACATTCTGTATCAGTAAACAGAATGGGGTACTTCTTGTCGCAAATCTGAGATACTGACAAAAGATTGAACTTGAGCTCCTTCACATATCTAACATTCTCAAAATCAATACATCCAGCCTTGATTGTTCCTTTGCCAGTGATTCTCCCTCCATCAGGATCATTACCAAATGCAACTCTTCCTCCATAATATGCCTTAAAATCTGACAGGATCTCCTTGTCCCCTGTCATGCTGCCAGAGCAACCACTATCAACAATTATATGATCTTTAAGCTCCTCCTCTGGGTTGCCCTGGACAGTAAAGAAAAGGGTTAGTTTCTTTTAGGAACCCAAGCCATTACTGACTTGTGTTCCCCTTGTGGAGTGACATACTTGAATTCCTTCAGTATGTAATCTCCACTGGTTTTAAAAGCATGGTCAATGATTATTTGTGTTGGTCCCATGTCCTGTGTTGTATTATCAACAACACTCCCTGTTTCACCCTTATCTGATGAAAGTACTGCTTGTTCCCCATCAGTACTTTCTTTCTTAACCCAATTTCGTTTGACCTTAGGTTTCTCTGATCTAGGTACTCTGCTTGAGGTGTAAGACCTTTTATATGAATTGAATCTCTTAGGTCTTCTATATGAAAAAGTGTTAGCAGTACCATGATTGGGTGAAAACTTATTAGTCCTTTGAGAAGGTACTTCTTGAGACTTATCAGTGTGTGAAGGTACTGGTGGTTTGGAAAACATTCTTTTCTGGTGAGGGTAAGTATAATCTTTAGAGAAATTACTATGGTTAACCCTATTTGAGTGATTCCAAACTGGTCTAGTCTCCCTTGGCTTATGGGTGGCAGGTCTATTCTTTGGGAACTGACTTAAATATTCTGAGTGTAAGTCACAGTGCTTAATCAAATGATCAGGACTATAGCATACATAACATAACTTTCTCTCCATATTCCCAAATCCTCTTCTATGATTAAAAGGTTTCCTATAGTGAGCAGTATTTTGAAAAGTTTCTCTTGGAGGTACTGCTGAATGTCTAGCAGTACTTTGAAAAGTTTTTGGAGGTACTGCTCGTTTTTGAAAGGCTGTAGGAAACTTTTGATCATTACCCCTTTGAAAATTATCTTTGGGTTTCTCAGAACTAGATTGACTAGTAAGCTTCTTCCTAAACTCTAGGTTGTCTACACCATAACGAGAAACATCTGTCCTAAGTGGTTGAAACCTACCAGTGGGTGGAGGAACTGAGTGGTACCCCTTATCTTTCTTAAACTCAGGAGGTGTTTCACTAATTGGTTCCTCATTCCTAGATGTGTTTTCTTCTGAGCTAGTAAGGTCATCATCACTAGGTGGGATTTCTTCCTTATCACTAGGTGGGGTCTCTTCCTTATCACTAGGTGGGGTCTCATCTGAACTACTATCCTCACCATAACCTAGTCCAGCTCTACTGTTTATTACTCTTTGTTTTTCAACAAATTAAACATGTGATAGACCAGCCTGTTTAATACTACCAAGTTTTTCTAACAAAGCATCTCTTTCCTTAGTAATCGTTTCTAATTCAGACACCTTACATCCTAACTTCCATTCACTTAATTTTAATTGGTAATCTTGTTGCTCATATTTTTCTGCCCAAGCCATTTCATTATTTTCATGTGTTAATATTTTGGCTTTCATTGACTCTAAAGTTAATTGATAACCAGCTACCTCAGACCTAGCTGTTCTACAATTATCTCTTTCAGTCACATATTCTTTAAGCAACTTTTGATACACATCATTACACTTAGAGCATACCTCAGAGACATTGGATGAACTTGGTGAAGTAGCTACCATAGCAATCTGAATAGGTTCATCTTCATCCTCCATGCTCCAGTCAAAGCTTCCAAGACCATCTCTTGATTCCAAAGCAGCATATCCTGGTTCCTCATCAAAAGCTGTGCTCCAATCAAACTCTTCCATTGCAACCATAGAATAGGTTACTGGTTCATCATCAAATTCAGCACTCCAGTCAATCTCTGCTAGATTTTCTTGAGCCACCAAAGCTTTTGGTTGTGATTCAGTAATAGGAACCTCCTTTCTTTCAACCTTGGGTTGTTCAATCATCCTGTTTGCCTGATATTTTGCAAACTTGCATTCCCTTGCAAAGTGTCAAAGCTTTTGACAATTGAAACATTCAATCTTGGATTTGTCAAAAGTTATACCCTGTTTGGCTTTGAAATCAATTCCCCTTCCTGTCTTGTTCATGAACTTCTTGATCCTTGCAGTGATCATAGCTACTTGCCATCTTATGTCAATCTCCTCTAAAGCATCTTCTTCAATCTGCAACAAGTCTTCTTGATAGGTAACAGGTAAAGTGGCTTGTTGTGCAAAGAAGGAACATACAACATCATCAGAATTGGTGTTGTTTGTTGGTGATGGGTTGGGGGTAGTTGTGGTTGTGCAAACATGCTGTGTATCACCAACAGTACTTTGAGAAGGATAAGCAGTACTTTTAGTAGAAGTACTGCTTCTGTTTTCAGAAGACACAAAAGCTATGTTGTGAGTTTTCTGAGAACTGTGACCATTCATCTCTTGCTCATACACTTTCAAATTGTTGTAGAGATCATCAAAGTCCATAGACTCCAATCCAGGTTGTCCTCTAATCATAGTAGCAACCACATGCCAGACAGATGGCAAACTCCTTAAGAACTTCAAATTTGCATCTTCAACAGATACCTCTGCTCCATACAGTTCTAGCATACTAAGTAGATTTTGGAATCTGTCATAGGCAGCATCAAGACCTTCTCCTTCACCAACAGTGAAAGTTTCAAACTGCTGCTTCAATAAGTTTCTATGCATCTTCTTAGAAGCATCATTACCTCCAAATCTTGTCTTGATTGCAGCCCACAATTGCTTTGCATCCTTAGCATCATGGAACTTTAGTAGGTGACCATCAGGAATAGCAGACAATAGTATGTTGAGAGCCTTATCTTGATTTCTCTTTGTAGCTGCTGGCAAGGTTGGTTGAGGTGGTTTGGGTTGTCCTTCAACATGTACAGGTTCATCAAGAACAACATTACCATTGACAATCACATCCCATAGAGCATGGTCTGTAATAGCAAGGTACTGCCTCATCTTCATGCTCCAGAGATCATATTCTCCCTTCTTGATGATAGGAATTCTGAGTGAGGTGATGGATGGGATAGGTGCAGCCTCAGTCGACATTGTTTAGGGTTTGTTGTTAAGTCGGTTTTAAGTGTTTCTTCTTAATCAGAGTCTCCACACAAGCTCTAATACCACTTGTTGGATCGATATACTCTGACCAAACTAACTTGTAGCTTGTCTATGGTTTAACAACCTTGAATAAATTCAAAACTGTTAATGATGAAACACTGATATACTTTGCTAAGTATGCGGAATCTACTTCAACAAAGCTAAGAAGAATTAATAAACAACTTCGAATATTATTAAAACCTTGAACCTGCTCTTTACACAGATTCACTAACAAACTCTAATCACTAATACTCTAATAAGCTTCTAATATTCGTATGAACTTGTCTCTCTAAAATCGCATATCTCTAATGCCAACCTAGGGATCCTTTTATAGGCACAAGGAAAACCCTAGTCGGTTTACAATACTTGAACGACAAGTAATTCTATTTATAACTCTAATCTAATACGAACATTCTAGAATTACACATTAGTCCTTAAACAATTTGCATAACAGTCCTTCAACGAGCAGCAGTACTTTGACTTGATTAGCAGTACTTTGACTTCCAGCAGTACTTTGATATTCCAGCAGTACTTTAACTTTATAGCCCAACACTTTCTTAACGTACGATGGTTTTGTTAAAGGCTGACCAAAAGGTATTTACTAGTCAAAATAGGTACTTTAGAAAAATATTTTCCTACAGGGTATATGATTTGTATAATCGCATGTTAAAGAGGATTCATTTGAATTGAAAACATTAAAAAGGATGAAATAGTCGGGTAGGTATGTCTGCATGAATGCTTAGATGTCTAACGTCTTGTTTCTGGTGTCGAATAATGCCTATTGGTTAATATTAGGTAAGTCCTACCGATATGAGCATTCAACTTACTTGGTTATTTCTAAAATGGATCATGGCTTAGGTTTGTTATCTTACTTGGTCTAACTTGTACTTCTGAAATGATAGGGTTTGGTGACTACGCCAAAGATAGTGATTTAGATTGCCTCGTGAGGTCTTAAGATTTCCGTTGCGTTATGAATCAACTTACTGTATGTTTCTAGTCCTTGTTTGTGGTTTCGTAATCCTTTCATTATTTTCTTATGTCATGGAATACTCCTCGTGGATGGAAAGTCTTTCCTAGAGAGGTCAACGGTAAAAATCCAACTTAACGGCTGAGTGAGTGACAAGTGGTGTAAGTATCTAGAGAGGGTTTGTCAAAAGGGATGCTTATGAAAGATTTATTTGTTTACAAAGCTTTGCTTTTTGGATGTTTTGAGTGAAAATTGTTATTAAGAATTTTTGAAAAGATGATTGTGATGCGTGGTTTTGTGACCTTACAACAGGTTTTACCTCTCGAGGGATCTCAAGAGGCTTACAACCCCACCAGGCAGTGTACCTGACCGATGTAGTATAGTGTAGTGGTAAGTACGGGGGATTGATCGTTCTCCACAGGGAATAGTGTTCGTTAGGTATGAAAAACTACTTTAATAGGTCTAAGGGTGAGAGAAGATTCTTTTTATGTTTTTATATTTTTTTGGAAAGCAAGTAAAATCTCGGGTTTGAAAGAGTGGGCGGAATTAGTTGCTAGTCAACTAACCCAAATTACTACGAATACAAATTAAATAAAATAACAGAAAATGAAAATGTTGGTGAAAACTTATGTGGAGGGAAATGTGTTTACTTAGATTTCCTTACTCCCTAACTATCTTTTACCGGTTGATTAGTGTGTATTAGTCGCGTGGATGACGGGTGTATTCCTTAATACCATTCGTGGGGTGGCGTACGTACTTCCCCAACTCTACAAGCTCCTACTTCACTCCTATGTCGAGCCGGCTAGGAAGCTCCTAACATGGGATCACTAGAATTCGCTTGTGCATTAAATACAACCATAAAAACCTTTAGTACGCATTGGTTCATGTTTCTTAAGACGTTCAAGCAAGTTACCGAATAGGAAGTTAGCCAGTTTTCTTAAGCCTAACATAGATGAACAATCATCCAATACAACTAACAACACACTAATAACCAATAATCAATAGCTAGGTTTCATTAGATCTAAGAAAACACAAGATAAATCTAGCCTAACATGTTAAACAAAAGACAAGAATAAGATAGAATCAAACAACACATAGACATATTGAATGATTAATTGATAACTTATCTTCAATGTAACATGGAAGATCTCAAGGCAAAAAGCCTTGAAAGAGCTGCCAAATTCGTCCTAGGGTTTTCACACACAAAGTTCCCCAATAAGTTCCACACTAATGACAAAGAATTGCA
Organism: Artemisia tridentata subsp. tridentata; assembly: GCA_021014915.2. Lineage (NCBI taxonomy): Eukaryota > Viridiplantae > Streptophyta > Magnoliopsida > Asterales > Asteraceae > Artemisia > Artemisia tridentata. The sequence continues at coordinate 153,195,343 of CP139508.1, forward strand.
AAACTATATATAGATTTTTGGATCTGACGGCGTCACGTTATGGAGTGTGACGCCGTCACCTCGCCGCTTTTAGGGTTCTCGGATGACCTTCTTGACGCCGTCCCTCTTTAGCGCTCCAAAATCCGTTCTGGCTTATCAAGGCTTGACGCCGTCAGACAATGAACGTGACGCCGTCCCTCTTTGAATTATAACGTGACGAACTTGATCAGATTAAAGCGTGACGCCGTCAGAATTTCCATGCAATTTCTCTGGCTTATCATGAGTAAATTTCACATCCACCACTTTTGCCAAGCCATGACGCCGTCCAGGGTTAAATATGACGCCATCAAAGGTAACTTCCAGCAAGATTTTGAGACTTTGTCGTTTTCTTCACTTTTATGCTCCAAAAACGTCCAAAATGCTTCCTTTTCCAGATTTCTTCTCAAAAGTACCTAAAATGACAAAAGGAACGATTTAGGGCAATATTTGATCAAATAAATACGATTTAGGGCTTAAATGACCCCTTAAAAGCGGTACACTTTTCGCTTCATCAAATACCCTTACACTTGAGATTTGCTTGTCCTCAAGCAAATGCGCTTTTATTCTAATCAAAATACAAGTTAGGGGTCATTTAATGCTAACATAAAAGTAATTACAACAAATATTCGTTCCACTTTAATCATAATAAGCACGGAGATTACAAACTAGCACCTCACAAGTAGTGTTTAGATACTCACATCTCTCAAGTGTCATCAAAATAAATCTCATAAATGAAAACGGATAATATCTCTCACTACCTGTCATAGCAAATAGATTACCATAGGCTTGGGAAAGGATCAAAAACCTCCTCCACTCGGCGTAAGCACCTAAGATAAACTATCAAAGAGGGCTTTTAAATGGGTTATAATGTTAGGTGTAGGGAAAAGGAAAACACGGTTTTGTTGGATAAAGGATATTTTACTGGTGGCGAGTTAAAGATCTTGATCAATTACATGTACTATACAATGTTGCTAAGCCAAGACTCGACTCAATCTTAAGCTAATGAAAGAAAATAACAAAAACATAAAATAAACATAAAATAAAACGGGATGGTAGTCCGTATGTTTTTTCTACTTTTTCTTTTTCTCATTTTTTTTTTGTATTTTTCTTGATTTTTTTTTTCGATTTTTTTTTTTTTTTTTTTTTTTTTTTTTTTTTTTGCATACACTTTTGCCCTACCATCCAAAATAATACATCATAGGGGCATTGCATTCCCCTTACACTTGAACTTTTACATAACTTTACAAATAACTATTCTAATGACTCGAATTAAGATAATCAAAACACTTGGAGTACTTTTAAAATATTTAGCACATGTGGGGGTAATAAATGATGATCTTCCCCATTACTCCATTACACTAGTACTTTACCCATGAGTCCCAATCGTCCCAAAACAATATGTACAAGGATATGACTCGACTTAGCAACCATGTAATCAACTAGATAATTAACTTGGGTTTAAACAAATGTTGTCACAATAATGCACTAAAAATGAGTGCATACAAGGTAGGCTAAGGCGATTTGGGTGTACATTTTAGTGGGGTGTAACAAATTCTTCCTTTAAGTAAAATGCTTAAAGGTCGAAACGAAAAGATAGGCTCTGAGGGGTGTACTAGGGGTATCGTGTACTAAAAATGAGTACAACGCAAAGGGTGTGGGAGAATTACTTGACCAATGTAGCCAATGTAATTATAACAAAAACACAGGTGTAAAACAATGGGTTAATCCTAATGCCTCTTATCATGTAGTAAATCTAACTACACGAATGTAGTCTCACTTGTGGCCTCGGAATGGTCCTAACGCAAGTTCTAGAATCTAAGTGCTACCGGTACACACATCATAGCAAAATGCTTTTCCTACCAATTCTAGGGGCGAACCTCACATATTTGGGGGTGGGAAAATTTTTTAGTGGTACGGTTTTGTGCTAGTCATATAACTCCTATCCGTGAGACGCTCATTAAGATCAAAGTTTCACTCCTATATGTTGTAAAAAATTTTTAAATTTGGCACTAAAATTACCCTAACAGGTATTTATCTCAGTTTTATTACACATCCACTATTAAACAAACAAAAATCAAGCGCACTTGTATTCTCTAATCGTACTTTTACCCCCCCTTACACTTAAGATGAACATTGTCCCCAATGTTCAAATAACAAGATGTAAAAGTATAAAGTAAAAGAATGAAATCAAATACTCCCCTGATTCGTCCGGTGGATAATGAAGTAACATGGTTAGATCTTCTTCCAAAGAGAATGTTGAAGCTCCATGACTAATGCATTGCCAAAAGCTTGATCCAAAACATTTCCTTGTCCAAAATAACCTGTTAAACCTGAGAAAACAAACACGAAAACCTGCATAACATCGGCGGGATAAATCTATATATATAAGGATATAATGCTTGTGGAATGATAATTTTGCAGATTCCTGGAGATTATAAGTTATAGATTTAATAAAAACTTTTTATGAAAACAAAACCTTCAAAAATTTTCAGAAAATTAAACCTGACGCCGTCAGGTTGTAACTCCTGACGCCGTCAGATATGATCTGACAGAATTCTCATGTTACGTTTCCGGAAAAATTTTGTAAAAACCTATACCTTACTTCCTGGAAATCCTGCAAAACATCATTATGACTCGATACAAGCATTTGACTCAAACAAATACTAATATGTATGTTAATTTATTATTATTATGATTCATGTTCATTTGTGTTCTAATAAACCGATTTAGATTTCCCTTACACTTATCTTTTGCAAAATACCTTTATATGTAGTTAAGACGAAGTTAAAAACAAAATAAAGCATTTTCACAAATTAGTTTTGAACATGAATCAATAATAATAAAATTTAAACATACATACGGAGACAAATAAAATCAAACAAACAAATAGATAAATAAACAAACAACTAAGGCTTGTATGCAATAAAGAAAATCAATGTCGCAAATGTTTAAAGGCCAACAGAGGCCTTATCCTAAATTATTACAGACCCAATTGTTCTAAATCATACAACCAAAAATTAAATTGTTCAAATATCATAACATCAAAACAAATCATCACTGGGGTGGGGGACCTTGGCGATAGTCGTAGCCAGGAGGGAGGTGCCCGTAGTACCCATATGGTGGGTAATCCTGCTCACGACCCGGGAAAGGGTCAATCTGCAGATGTGGGTCCAACTGATCACGTGTAGATAGATGCTGCATCTGACGAACCGTGTGATCATACATCCAGTCGAACCTCTCGTCCACCCTGGTCCTCCAAGTATCAACCTGGCCCATCCAGGTCCCCTGGTGGGCCTGCCAATCCCCCCTGCTCATGTGCCGGTAGTAATCAGCTGTACCGGCCTCATAACCCCCATGCTGCTGCTGCTGTGGCTCCTCCTCCTCATCATCCTCATCACCAGCATCCTCATCACCGCCTGGATGATACCACATAAAGGTCCCATCATGCATCTCCATAACCACATCCATCTGCTTCAGGGACCTCACCTTCACCGTCCTGCATGCATCACCACTCAAATACCTCATGACCTCGGGCCTGAGGACTCCATATGATCGGGCCAGCCGGGTGATAAACATCCCACCATAAATCCTGTCTCCTTCCCTTTCCCCCACTCCACCATGCAGAAAGCTAGCAACCCAAAATGGGATGTTGCAGTAAACCTCATTAGAATAAATGGTGTACAGGTAGAAGAGATCAGAAGCAGTGGCACGGTGGTGAGAGCTGTGACGCCCTGTCAAGTTGTAGGTGAGGCATCTATGAGTCAACCGAACTCTAGGCTCCCTGATCTGAGATGCCACAGTGGTCGAGGTGTACATCCCATACCCAATAGTCGGCCAGAACAATGAACACCTAAAATCACTCCTCATCGACTCCCCATGCAACAACCTATTCATGAACCCCACCTGAGTGGTCTCATGCTGACTATACAACCCAAGTCTCCACCCAAACTCAGTAACCGAGCACGTCCTAAGCTCTCCCCCCAGCCTGAAATAGATGGTGGTCCCGCCCACATCGGTCCTAGCCTCAGCCATGTCAAAGTGAAAAGTGGCAAAGAACTCACGTACAAACTCTTCATAGACCGGCTCTTGAATCCTAAACAGTCTTTCCCACTGAGGGCCGGTAAATTCATCCGTCTGAAAGCTTTGGAGAAAGGTTTGCTCAAGACCTACCCTCCTTAGAAAGCTCCAATCTACAATAGCTCCATTCTCAACTTTATGTTGCATCAATTGGGCGTATTTAGTTGTAGCGGCATCATTATCAAAGACACCCCAACTGAGGACCGTGTCCCCTAAGCTCTCTTGTTGAGATCTGGAAGAACTCCCTCGGCTGGGTCTTTGACGCTTACTCATTATCTGGAACAAAGCAGGGAGGAACAAAAGTGTTAATATGTGAATTAAAGATTTGGTGGAGCATCAGACAGGTCTGACGCCGTCACCCCTTACTAGGTGACGCCGTCAGGTTCGACCAAATTCAAATCCGAAATTACGAGGGAAAAATCAATATTCAAACTTTAAGCTTATAAACCAAACGCCCCTTTTTACAGCAAAATGGGTGATTGGATCATAGGTAATGGTTCAAATTCGTGGCCTCCCCATTAGTGAATAGACCCAATTGATTGCCAATCATCAAATGCTTTAATTATTGCTAAATAACACTAATTAAAGGACATTATGAGTTCTAAGCATGAATCAATCCTAGGGTTTCATGAGTTGGGGATTTTCGAAATTTACAAATCCTATGAGTAATTGAAGCAAAAAGAATGAGTAAAAATTACTTACCACGTGAAGATTGGAAGCGGAAATTGGCGAATTTGTCCTGGGAAATTCGGAGGTGGGGTTGGAGTGGATATGGTTTGTGGGGTTTGTGATGAAAGTGATGGAAATTAAGTTATTATTGATGTGCAGACGGGGTGACGGCGTCACGTTCAAATTCTGACGCCGTCAGATTAGCGTATTTTACTACTTTGTGCCAGTTTACAAATGAGCCCCTCGTACTTTAAGAGAGCAGCTAGTCAGGGTCAATAATCCTGATAGCTAGTCTCGTTAATAAGTTCCTCCTGGGTCAAATGTTTTGTTACTGTCACGGGGTGTAGTAAAATGTTGAAAAGGGCCGGTTGACGTCTCATTCAGGTTCCAATTTCCATCAAGGCAGGTATTCAGGGAGTGAGAGGAACTTTTCCAGGGGGTTTTCGAAATGATGGTGTGCTTTAATTAAGTTCTTCTCACACCTGGCTTAAAGCCAAAAGATCGTTTCCTAGCCTCATGAAAGTTAGGGAGCGTGACAACCATGCTCCCCACGAAAATGCTACGATCTTGAGAATTTTTCTCACGAGAGGATCCAAATAGATAAGAGGGTTTTAAAAGTGAAGGCTCGGGAGGGGGGTTTCATCATCCCATTCGTGGTATGGTTCATTAGGGACCGGGAGTTCAAAGATCTTCTCGATCTTTTTGTGTGAGGCTTCTTCCCTAATTTTCTCCCTTATTCTCACGATAAACTTTTCTGCTAGTTCCATGAACATATCTTGGGTGTTTTTCAAGTGAGTCTCTAATTCTTGGATCCGCCTTTCTTGGTTGTTCACGAAAGTTAGCATTATCCCTTCAAACTCATCTTGTCGTGAGAATTGATGAAACGTATGTTTACCAATTGTGTTCACGCACTCATCGGGATTTTCATCAGCCGTAGGTATCTCAGCTTTCATTAAGCTCTCAACCTGCCTTTTTATGTTTTCGAACAGCTGTTCTTGGGTTGCACTCATGCAATTTAAAATCCCTTCTTCCGAGAACGTTGAGTCATTCCATTCTTCTTCTTCGTACTGTGCTAAGTCCTCAATGACTTCCCAGCACTTATCGACACTGAGCCTGCTCAATCTCCCATTGGCGGCGTAATCTATGGCTCTTCTAGTTTGATGATTGACACCATCATAGAAGATTTGGACTTATAGCCAAGGATCCATGCCATGGTGAGGGACTTTTTGGAGTAAGTCCTTGAATCGAGTCCATGCCTCGTAGAGGGTTTCGCCTTGACGTTGTTGGAACATCAAGATATCATTCCTTAGCTTGGTAGTTCTTCCCGGTGGGAAAAACTGAGCAAGGAAACGAGTAGTGAGATCATCCCAAGAGGTGATGGATCCTGCGGGTTGACGCTCTAGCCATTGACTAGCTTGGTCCCGCAGAGAGAATTGAAAGAGACGCAATCGGGTCGTCTCTCGAGTGGCAACATCAAGGTCTATAGAATCAACAATTTTGAGAAAGTCCTTGAGATGTTGATTAGGATCTTCGGAACGAAGTCCATGGAATGCGCATCCGCTTTGCACCAACCGGATGGTGTCGGATCGCAAGGGTGTGACATTGGCTCCTTGAGTGAGCTCAATGGTGTTTCGATAGCCATGGTGGCTAGGACGGGAGTACTCTCTTAAAGTACGGGCTCTAGGAGGTGGTGGTTGTTGTTGTGGTGGTGGGTTGTTGGGATTAAGGATATTACCATCTTCCATGATGTCAAATGGTAATGGTTACGAACAAAGAAACGAAGAAAATAGATAGACTAAAGAAAACCTAGAAAAAGAAAATAAAAGTCTCACTAGAAAGGAATCTAGTGAGTAGACCTATAAAATAAAAATTCAACCTAAACAATAACTATTCCCCGGCAGCGGCGACAAAAACTTGATGCGTGGTTTTGTGACCTTACAACAGGTTTTACCTCTCGAGGGATCTCAAGAGGCTTACAACTCCACCAGGCAGTGTACCTGACCGATGTAGTATAGTGTAGTGGTAAGTACGGGGGATTGATCGTTCTCCACAGGGAATAGTGTTCGTTAGGTATGAAAAACTACTTTAATAGGTCTAAGGGTGAGAGAAGATTCTTTTTATGTTTTTATATTTTTTTGGAAAGCAAGTAAAATCTCGGGTTTGAAAGAGTGGGCGGAATTAGTTGCTAGTCAACTAACCCAAATTACTACGAATACAAATTAAATAAAATAACAGAAAATGAAAATGTTGGTGAAAACTTATGTGGAGGGAAATGTGTTTACTTAGATTTCCTTACTCCCTAACTATCTTTTACCGGTTGATTAGTGTGTATTAGTCGCGTGGATGACGGGTGTATTCCTTAATACCATTCGTGGGGTGGCGTACGTACTTCCCCAACTCTACAAGCTCCTACTTCACTCCTATGTCGAGCCGGCTAGGAAGCTCCTAACATGGGATCACTAGAATTCGCTTGTGCATTAAATACAACCATAAAAACCTTTAGTACGCATTGGTTCATGTTTCTTAAGACGTTCAAGCAAGTTACCGAATAGGAAGTTAGCCAGTTTTCTTAAGCCTAACATAGATGAACAATCATCCAATACAACTAACAACACACTAATAACCAATAATCAATAGCTAGGTTTCATTAGATCTAAGAAAACACAAGATAAATCTAGCCTAACATGTTAAACAAAAGACAAGAATAAGATAGAATCAAACAACACATAGACATATTGAATGATTAATTGATAACTTATCTTCAATGTAACATGGAAGATCTCAAGGCAAAAAGCCTTGAAAGAGCTGCCAAATTTGTCCTAGGGTTTTCACACACAAAGTTCCCCAATAAGTTCCACACTAATGACAAAGAATTGCAAAACTATATATAGATTTTTGGATCTGACGGCGTCACGTTATGGAGTGTGACGCCGTCACCTCGCCGCCTTTAGGGTTCTCGGATGACCTTCTTGACGCCGTCCCTCTTTAGCTCTCCAAAATCCGTTCTGGCTTATCAAGGCTTGACGCCGTCAGACAATGAACGTGACGCCGTCCCTCTTTGAATTATAACGTGACGACCTTGATCAGATTAAAGCGTGACGCCGTCAGAATTTCCATGCAATTTCTCTGGCTTATCATGAGTAAATTTCACATCCACCACTTTTGCCAAGCCATGACGCCGTCCAGGGTTAAATATGACGCCGTCAAAGGTAACTTCCAGCAAGATTTTGAGACTTTGTCGTTTTCTTCACTTTTATGCTCCAAAAACGTCCAAAATGCTTCCTTTTCCAGATTTCTTCTCAAAAGTACCTAAAATGACAAAAGGAACGATTTAGGGCAATATTTGATCAAATAAATACGATTTAGGGCTTAAATGACCCCTTAAAAGCGGTACACTTTTCGCTTCATCAGATTGTTTCTTTCATGACATAACCCTTCCTGAATTAGACATAGGTGATCATGCTATGTATAATTGAGGACCGATGATGCGATGCTCGATTTAGTCGAAATAGTATCATGTTTTCAAAAGTTTTAGATGGTGTTCAACGTGTTGTTTGGTAAAATGGTAGCCTAAAATTTCCTTTTATCAAGAAAAATCGGTTCGTATAATACGGTAGTAAATAGTTGGTAGGATGTTAGAAAATCAATTTGTGAGGTGATGGTAATATAACACGTTTTAAAATCTCGTGGAATAATTTCCTGAGATGGTAGTAAAATAGCTTTGAGTAAAATTATGTGAAATAGTCCCATAGAGTGGTAGTAAAATATCTTGTAATGAAATTGTGTGAAACAGTTCCATAGTAAAATATCTTGTAATAAAATTTGTTGAATGGTTCATAAGATGTGTGGGAGAATCTTACGGGATGGTAATAGTCTATAGTCAAAGACGAAATTTTGCCTAACCCCTAATAGGATAGCGGTATGTTGTTACGAAATGGTTAGGAATGAGATAAATGGAATAGAAAGTGTAATAGATGAAGGTTGTGAGTATCGCGGATATAATAAAAGATAGAGATTACATTAGATAAAAAGGTTCTGGTTACAACTAGGTTACACAAACTTACTAGGGCGAAGTACAATAGGAAAATACAACCCTAGAGGGTTTAGACTTCGGTTTTCTTTTTCTTCAGTTCCGGGCAGTCCTTCCTGAAGTGCCCTTTCTTTCCACAGCCAAAACATATTATTGGAGGTTTCTGATCTTCGACAAGTGTAGGAGTTCTGCAATATTTAATCAGGTGATCGATCTTCTTACAGTTACCACATGGAGTAGGGCAACGACCAGGGTTATGGTGTTTTTGACATTTGTTACATTTTGGTAGAGTACCAAGGTACCCTTTCTTCTTAGTTGGGCTTGCAACATAGGCTTTAGCAGACTTTGGTCTCTTAGGTAGTTGCTGTGCCACACTTTCACCCTGATTGTTGTTGTTGTTCCATTTTCGTTTGTTGTCATTATTGTTTCCTACGGCCTTGGTGTGATCTATGTGTTCCTCTGCCTGGAGCGCCATACGGATAGCTTCAGGCATGTTATCGGGTTCTAATGGGGTGACCAACATACGAATTTCAGGAGAGAGTCCTCCGATATAACTCTCGAGTTTCTTATATTCCAGTTCATCTATTGCAGGGCATAGCCGTGCTAATTCGTAAAAATGATCAGTGTATTTGGCCACATCATCTCCATCCATGGTAAAGTCTAGGATTTCCTGTTCCATTGCTTGAAATTCACTCCTTGAACAATATTCTAAAATCATCATCCTCCTTAGTTCCTCCCAAGAGATTGAGTAAGCAGCGTCGACCCCTATTAACTGAACATATTTGGTCCACCATTCCTGGGCACGATCCCGAAAAATGCAAGTGGCGAACTTAACTTTGTCTCCCTTGTGACAGTTACCACTTAGAAATATTGTTTCTACTTCTTCGAACCATTTGCAAAATCCTTCCGCGCCTTCAGTTTCGCTGAAGGTGAGGGGATTGCCATTCATAAATTCTTCGTGAGTAAGATTTTTGGCGAGGGCTGTGGATATGCTCTTGGCAAAGATTTGTTCAACAGTGGTTTGTGTCATGGCTGGAGCGGCTTGCTTTGACATAACTCCTTCAAAATCATAAGAGACCATGAGATTTTATAAGTAGTAAAGAGCATCACATATACGCAACCATGACATGTGAAAATCACAACAAGCTTAACCACAACAATATAGGAATAGATCATGACAAAATAAATCATGATAGAAATATGACGTGATAAGAATAATCCATAATAAATCACAATAACCATAATATATTTTCACCATGAGTAGGTACAACAACAACAAGATAAAAATACATCACGACAAGGATAAATCATGGTAAGAATATGGCGTGATAAGAATCAACCACAATAAGAATAGATCACGTCAACCATAATATAATCACAACATGGGTAGATATAATCACCACATACATGAATACAAAAGGAAAAGTCTCGGTTCACATTGACCGATATCATACCATAGCACAACTATATCCATATAGTAGAGTCAACACTTGGTAAGTTCGTTGTACAACAACCAAAATACTACAAGTTTCTTTGAACTATGCCACACATCCCGTGGCTAGGATAATAGTAAAAGCTAGTAAAGATATAAGTCTAGTCTAGAGGCTTCCAGGTGCTCCTCTGATTGGATCCTGGGTTGTGGCATCATAGTGTTGTGATGAGTTCTGATGTGGGGCCTGGAGTTGTGCATCGATCATATCCGAGATAGTATAGATCCCAAACCATTCTTGAGGAATCTGCTGATGTTCCTGTTGAGTCGGTGATCTTGGTACTATCCACAAAGTGTCATATAATTCCCGATATTGGGGAATGAAAAAGGGAAATGACAATTGTGATAGTGGGAAGGTAGGGGCAGTCTCCTGAATCTCAAAAGTCTCAGTGTCATATCTGGTAGTCTCTTCTAAGTCTGGCTCAGGTGGTGCTAATACCTAAAATGTGTGGGAGTTATCATCTAACAATGGTGAGTGATATGGGAATGTCGAGGTATAGGAAGGTGAGAGTAGTGATGTAGGTGTAGTAGTGGATGAAAAAAGCATCCTCGATATCCGAGTCTGCTGGAATGATAATAGGGTGGTCGGGAGAAGACATATCGATGTGAACCAGGTCAATACAAATATATATATATATATATATATATATATAAGTACAAGTAATTATATAAAATAAGTGAATAAAAACATGTTTTGCAATCCTAAGCACATCATGATATTGTGAAGTGTCGTGACCCAGTGGTTATAGTCTAGGGTCAATGATGCATCCTAGTTCTCTATAACCTTGGCTCTGGTACCAATCTGTCACAACCCCCAAAATCTGTGTTTGCGGCAGAATGGAATTCCGGGGGCGTGATGCTCTCGGTCACAAAGTACAAGGAATAAAGAACGACCTCTAATTGAGTCATTTTAAAACAAGCGTTTGATTAAAAATTAAGTTTTACAAAACATAGTTATCAGAGTTCACCATCAAAATGTAAGATTTTTAATACATAATCAAACGCTTAAGTAGTGCAAAGACCATCTTCATCATGATGTGCTTCCAAAATGTGACTTTAGTGCTCCACACAAAGATGATTATTATCGCCTAATTACCTGAGAATACACGCTAAAAGGGTCAACATAATTGTTGGTGAGTTCATAGGTTTAAGTAAATAAGTAAAGTGCGGACCACAAGATTTCAATAGCATGCCAATCACAATAAATATAACGTCATAGCCAAAAAAAATATATAAATTCAATGCTCTAAGCTCATGACCCCGAAGCTCGACGAATTGATATGCAATTAAGCACAATAATAAATGCCCTAAATAAGTGTTTGCCAGACACTCGGAAATAATCCGAATGATATGCGTCCGTTTACCCAGTTGGCGCGACCAACCCGGATGGGGTGTCAACCCAAATAGATCTATTCATAACATCCGCGCTTACAAGTAATTAACGGTTCATGATTCAAAGGGGACTTTAATGGCAATGTGGTAACTTAGGCAAAGAAACAGTTTTAGTACTTGTGTACGTATGTAAAAACAAGCAGTGTATTCCCACCCCGAGGGTTTAGAAATCATATATATAAATAATGTAAAATCGGGGCTATGAAACTCACCTTAGCAAAGAAAATCTCGTTTGGTATTATGTGAACGGCAATATAGGTCCAATAACTCTAATCGCGACCTAAATATACATATGTCTTAGGTTTCGAAATCAAGGCCAAGCATGCAAGTCACACTCTACATTATCACTTGTACATGTCGTCATAATATTTGTTGTCAAAATATAATCACGTCATTTTGATCCTTTGTTAGAAATTGTCACTTTTAGAAAATATAACTCGTTTATTTTGTAACCAAGTTTTATTTGTCGCGCTATTATATATTTCAAAGTTTTCTAACGCATCTAATATGTACCCATATAGTTCTACCATTTTTGTTTACCTCATTTCAACCAAAATACACTCAATATGGCTCAAAATTCACTTTTAAGAATTCTAACAGCCCACTATTAGAAAAATAATAGGCTGTCCAAATTCATATATTGCCGCAACCATTCTTTTAGTCATAACTTTCGCATCGTAACCCCGTTTATTAAGTGTGACCTATCCACGCGAAGGTATTTTAGTGTACGCTAGGTTTTTCAAGGTCTCGGCTTGTCTAAATATTATTTACATCTCTGTTTTCAGTCTCTAAAATTCGGACAGAATGCATGTTTTTCAGATTTTTCCGAAAATGTTATTTTTCGTCGTTTAACTTCAAAATAGCGTATCTTTTTCGTTATAACCCATTTTAACTCATTCAAGCGACCACGTTTTCGTTATTAAGTCTATTTTCTATATTTCTAACCCAAAGATACCCTTGAGTTACTGATTTTTTTCCAGATTTGGTAAAGTTGGATAGATTGCTTATTTTGAGTGTCAAAGTCTACTTTTTTAACCTTCTAGTCTATCTATACTCTTAAACAAAATTCCAAATCTCATCCTAGATCATCCATCAACTTTCTAACATAACAATAGTGATCTAGACTTAAGCTCAACTATAACCTAAGTCCATGAAATAAATTACCAAGCATATCAAAGTATACAAGTTTATTAATGTTCACATTTATAAGGTTTCTTACCACCACTTTTTATGGATAGTTTTCCAGCAAATTTTCTTGTAACAACATGTTGTCAAAACAATATCTTTACTAAAGGATCATTAATGTTTGTAAGTTTTCTTCAACATGTACAAATGATAATGGGTAATGAGACTTGATCAAGCATGTAAAAATGTAAGAACCATGAAATGTAAGTAAGTTTACTTACAAAGAGGATTGTGAAGAAAGAGTTGTAAATCTTTAGATTAACCACAATGTTTGTGCTCTAAACCCTTGTTAATGAGCCCTAGTACTCCTTGATTTATGCCACAACAAGTCTTGCTCCTCTTGCTCCCAAATGAGTGTGTCGAATTGTGTGTTAAAGTGAGTAGGGATTTTTAGTTTTTCTCATAAGAACTAGTTGCAAAAATGAGTGTAGTTTATGGCTATTTATACTAGAAGATATTCAAAAGTTTAATAAGAAAGTCAAATGTCATCATTTGGTCCAAGGGGGGGGGGGAAGGCCGGCTAGGGGGGCTAGGGAGGGGGCAAGGAGACATAAGGGTGGCTTAGTTACAAAAGTAGAAAAGTTTAACTCTCTTTTTGGCTAATGTCATGATTTTGTCTAATATGTATTACTAATTAGGGGCAAAGCAAGAGGGGGGGGGGGGCGGCACTTAGATAAAAATGGAAGATATTAGTGTAGTTTGATACAAGAATGTATATATTTTAGGTATCGGGTGTTAAAAATATGTACCGGTTGTTGTTTCGGTAATTAACGAAAAGTATACGTAATTAAACGTATGTTGTAAAGAAAATACTTTAGGTGTCAGAAAATATTTCTGGAACTTTTGTAATAATTTTAGAAGTATAAAAATGCCTTGAAAATAATCGTTGAGAAAATCGGGTATGTCGGGTGCTAGATGTTGAATAAAAATTAACGTTTGTTGAATTTTAAAACCATAAGTAACTAAAGAATAGAAATTTGTTTTATGGTTTAGAATTGTGAAATGGAGCAGGAGCAAGATACTGGAGCGTTGTGGACTAAATTTAACTTAAGTCTTATTGCACTTAGAATTTATGCTAGGCTTTCACGTCGGTTCAAGTAAAAAGTCTTACGTAAATTGTTTTCAAATGAACGTCAAGAAAGTAAATTCGAGTTTGGTGAATAGTATTGACCTAAAATTTTGCGGGTTGTGATAGTGTGCTTACCCGACTATGTTTTATTGTCACTAAGTAACGATTGCCATGCTCAAAGTCCCTATATCATGAACCATTAGTCACTAGCTTAGTGAGCACGAATATTGTGAATAGGCCTATTGGGATCGACGAATTCCGTTTGTATTGACATGTTAGGCAATCAAACGCACTATATTTGAGGTCTAGAGGTATAACGACAAATTACCTTGGTAGGGCTTCTATGTTACTATTATGTCTACGTTAACACTTTGGTTGCATGATCTTAGTGAAATAATAACTATTTTATTTTCTAACTATGAATGTGAGATTAATTACCTCACATGACGAATATTGTGTTAAACGATTTAACTAAACCTACGAATTCCACTCAACCTTTGTGTTGACTGTTTTAAGCATATATCTCAGGTCTATAATGATTCGAAGCTGGCATGGAGGAGCACAGATACTCAAGAAGGCTATAAATTTTAGTATCATTCGAAAACTCATTTAATGTAATATGTAAACCTTGAAACTACTGGGACCTCATTTTGTAAACTCTGATATATATATCATTCGAATTATAAATGTTTTAAAAACGACTCCATTAGAGTTCGTTTTCTATTGTTATAACTGATGTGCCGTCGAGTAACACCCAGTTTGAATTTCGCTGCGTATCATGAAATTGGGGGTGTTACAGATTGGTATCAGAGCTATAGTTATAGAGAAACGGGTCTAAGTGAGACCTAAACTATAACTGCTTTTCCACAAAAACATTTTATAGCCTTTCGCTCTCCGTGCCTTCCATCCTCCAGATGATTATGTGACTTTTAGACATTTCATGCTACTGAACATACTAGTGAATATATATTATATATATATATATATATATATATATATATATATATATATATTATATATATTATAACACACACTCGATATACTTTCGATCATTTTATGTAAACGATGTACTCAACATGTCTGCGTATGCCTATTCCAAGGCTTTACGGCACAACCACATTTTCCCGATCGTGTATCTACTCGTGCATTTTAGGATTTACAAAACCTTCTCAAGACATTGTAACTGATTACAATGATCTTTATTATTTCCGAGACATTGTGAGTTACACAATGGTCTCTATTATTTCTGAGACATTGTGAGTTACACAATGGTCTCTGTTATTTCTAAAACATTGTGAGTTACACAATGGTCGCGACTATTTCTCAGACATTGTGAGTTGCACAATGGTCTCTCTTATTTCTAAAACATCATGAGAAAACTATATCATAACCCTATATAATATCATTTTATAAGAACTCGTTACGATCTCTCGAATTCCTCGATTTCCATACTAACTGTCTTCTGAGACGAGTTGGAACAACCACCCTATACTTCTGAAACACTTACGTCGCCTTAGAGCACATACCTTTAGGACACGTCTTTATGACGTCTCACTCTTCTTTTCTTATGTTAATAGAATCATAAAACTACTTGACTAAACCGAACATCACATTATCGGTCCTTAATTATACATAGCCTAGCTACCTATATCTAATTCGGGAGGGATCATGTTATGCTGGGAGCAGTCACCTGTATGTTTTATGAAAAACAAACTTTTCACTTATATTCTTAAAGCAAATTTTGTATAAGTATAAGCAATTCATGAGTATTCATACGATCAAGCACCACAATTAATCAGAATCTTACTCTACCTTTACCCCGTAAAAGTCAGCCTCATCATACACCGTATTCCAAAACAACGAATCGAAATACATCACCTCATCACCAGATAACTCGAACTGAATCGCGGGACGCGATTCCCTTTAAGGGGTACGGACTGTAACCTTTCTCAAATTATGACATCACGAATCGAATTATTACGTCATTTAAATATTTCGTTTATTAAATATTTTACGAGATACATTTTTATTTTTTTTCCATTTTATGGAAACATTGTACGATTATTATTTCACGTAACCACGAACCTCCATTTTTAGGTTTTAACAACATCTACGATTTCAAATAAACGTGTCTATCATTTAATATACTAAATTATAGTATATTGAAGAGTTTCTACATATTCACGAATTCTACATTTTTACCTCGACCGGTTTTCAATTTTATAATTTAATTATCTAACGACAATAATTCCCAGAATAAAAAACTACACTTAAAATACTAGACAAGAAAACATTTAGTTTTCTTGCTTCCACCTCATTTCCCCCTCCTCTCTTGTTTGGACATGTAAAAGAAAAGGGTCACCACCAAGTCTTGGTGATGAATCACCACTTCATTAAAACTAATAAACACCTAAACACACCCTTAGTCACCACATGATGAATCACAACTCAATTCTAAAATAAACTACACATTGAGTCACCTATACAACTCATCACTAATGAGTCACAATAGTGAGTCACTCCATGACTCACTACACTTGTTGGCTAAATCTCCTTAAACCTATCCTAAGATCATTACAACTATGCATAAAGATGATGACTAGCCAATTGTTGCACCTCCTCAAGAGGCTATAAAAGCCTCTTGACCCCTTGTTGTTGTCGTCCCATATAACACAAACAAACACTCTATCCTTGCTAATTTACTTCAAGAAATACTCGAGTATTGACATCCTTCCAAAGCTACAACAATTGCTTGCATTCTTTAGTGATCATCTCAAGTTTAAATCCACTTGAGTAATTAAAGAATATCACAAGTCCAAGTGAAGTAGAAGGTCTCAAGAGTGGAAGTTTGTCCTAAGTATTGTCCTTGTTCTAGTTTCCTTCCAAAAACCAAGCCTTGTAAACCCTAGTTTATGTTTCCTTAAACATCATTATTTACTTGTTTTCATATTTAGGCTATAGTATATATGCTCTTTATATTGGATCATGATGTACAAGTCTATAAAAACAAGGTTAAAACTTATAAAACTTACATGTTAAATTTAATTTAAAACTTGTTAGAAGCTTAGTTGTAGTAACTAGTTAAAATACTTGTAATATAATTGAGTTTTAACATCAAAACTATATTATTATATATATATATATATATATATATATATATATATATATATATATATATGTAGGGTGGGGATACAATGAGAAGAGGCTTAAAATGAGAAGGATGAGAAGTCATCTCAACCATTGATTTAGAGTGGCAATATTAAAAAAGCGGAGTGACTGTTTTGTAAATACTACAAAGTTGAAGGGCAAACATGTATCAATAAAAACTAACCACAAATCAATAACCCTTCCACAAGATACAATAGATCTGTACATCATTTTCCCCCCAAAATTTCACACTTTTCTCTCTCAAATCTCACACACAAAAATTTACCAAATAAAAACACGCACTAAATTCATTGAAATTGTTACTGCATCATACCTATGGTGAAGACGAATCTCAATCTATTTAAACATCCTTGTAAGTTAATTATAAACCCTAAACTTGTTACTAAATCATTTTGTTAATTTTTTCTTACTAAAATCATGTTTTGTTTCTTCAGTAAATTAGAAAAAGGTATTAGATTTATTATGATGCAGTAGGGTTTAGGAATAAAATATAGAAAATAGTAGATACAAAACGTGTTTAGCAAAGTTGCATACAAGGTGTTTGATAAAATGTCTCAACTAGACTTTATAAATGTGATGCACTAAATTTACATTGTGATGCAGTTGTTTTGAATGCTGATACATTTGTATTAAATATTATGATAAAGTAGGTTTTTATTTTAATTATGATGTTGTAGGTTATTGTGGCAACAGAAGGTGTTTCTGAAAGTAATAAACATTTAAAATATGTTTTCAGTATGTTAGTATTTTTTGATGATGAAATTGATGATAAAAAATGATGCATTAGGTTATATTTTGTATGTTTGATGTAGCTGTAGTAATTATTTGATGTAGTAATTACTTGTTTGTGCAATATAATGCTAGATTAGGTTACATGCAGAGTGTTTTAGGTGTCTAAAAGTGTTTGTGTGTGTTTGTATGCTTGATGCAGTTGTGGTAAATGATGTAATGCAGTAGTTACTTGTTTGTGCAATATATTGCAAGATTATGTTATGTGAAGAGCGTTTTAATTGTCAAAAAGTATCTTTGTGTGTGGTTGTTTGCTTGATGCAGTTGTCATAATAATGTGATGCAGTAGTTACTTGTTTGTGCAATATAATGTTAGATTAGGTTACGCAGAGAGTGTTTTAGGTGTCGAAAAGTGTATGTGTTTGTGTTTGTGTGCTTGATGCAGTTGTGGTAATGATGTGATGCAGTATGTTCTTGTATGTGTCGTATAAGTCTAGATTAGCTCATGCGTGTAGTGTTTTAAGTGTTTAAAAAAATTTGTGCATGTCTTTGAATGCATGATGCAGTAGTTGTAATGAAGTGATGCAGTTAGTTCTTGTATGTGTCATATAAGTCTAGATTAGGCCAGGCGCGTAGTGTTTTAAGTGTCGAAAAGTGTTGCGTATGTGTTTGATTTATTGATGAAGTTGGTGTAATGCAGTGATGCAGTAGGTTCTTGTATGTGGCATATAAGTCTAGATTAGGTTAGACGCGTAGTGTTTAAATTGTCGAAATGTGTTTGGTGTGTTTGAATGATTGATGCAGCTGGTATGATGCAGTGATGCAGTAAGTTCATGTATGTGGCATATAAGTCTAGATTAGGTTAGGCGCGCAAGTGTTTTAAGTGTCGAAAAGTGTTTGTCTATATGTTTGATTCGTTGATGCAATATTTGTAAAGTTGTGATGCAGTAGGTTCTTGTATGTGTCATTTAAGTATAGATTAAGTTAGGCGTGCAGTGCATTGCCGTCTTTATTCTACTACATCACTATTTATTTGTTACTGCATCACTTTTTATTTGTTACCGCATCACAGTTTAATGTGCTATTAATGCAGCTGGTTTGATGAAGTAATGCAGTAGGGAATAATTTGTGGCGTATGCGTTTAGATTAATTTACGCGCAGAGTGTCTTAGTTGTCGAAAAATGTCTTAGTTTAGATTAAGTTACGCGCAGAGTGTCTTAGTTTAGATTAATATGTGGCGTATGAGTTTGTGTCTTATTGATGCAAGCATGAACTTGTGTGTGGAGTTTGAATCTATGTTAGGTTACGCCCAGAGTATTTAAGTCTTTGATGCATATTGGATTAAAGGCCATCTTGATATATTGCAGGCCATCACCTATTCCTGGACCTGCTCCTGATGAACTAATTGTTCCAGCCACAGATCCCATCGGTTTGTCTTTGTTTAATAAAAATAATTTCATTTATTATTGTATGGCATCTACTTATATCTTCATTCTGTTGATGATCAGGTGTCAGATTGATGCTGAAAATGGGATGGCGGCGGGGACAGTCGATAAAAAACTCAAAACCTAATGCACATTACGGTATGTTCTTCGAGTGTCGGTAGCATATCTTATACAAACCTGCTTGAAACATCGAATAAAATTGTCTTCTTCAAAAATGTAAAATTCTATCAAAAGGATGCAGTCAGAAGAAAAAAAGACGACGTGCTCATCAATGATTATTTCTAATTGCAGATGCTCGTAGGGAAGCTAGAAAAGCGTTTCTTGCTCTTTCTGAAGATGTAAAAGCACATGCTCCAGATTCCAAGGATGCGGAAGATGCCATTGAAACTGCTGTAGAGCTTCCTATTGATGATATCAGTCAGTTACCAAAAAGTACTCCAGTGCGTATTTTATCTTGTTTCTCTTGTGCATATGTTAGCTGTCATTCAGATTTTCATGTCAGTTCCAATTATTATATAATCTGCATCACAGATTGCTTTACAACTTATTTATAACGATGTGTGTCTAGTTGGTAAGTTTTAGGCAGTTTTGGCATCCACCTCACGGTGAATATTTACCATCATATCTCTCTCTCTCGGTGTATGTTTCTGTATCCCTTTCTCTCTATCCCATTCGCTTCACGAAAATTGAAATCTGGGATTGTTAAGGCAACTGACCGTGGGGGATGGAGGGGGCACTATTCTACTGTCATTAGTCAATTACTAGCTAGCTTTTTGCAGCTGTGTGGCATCAGTTCAAGAACCTTAGCAAGTGAAGTTATTTATTAAATTCCCTTAAAAACTTGAGCTGCTTGCAATTGTATTCTAAGTATAGTTGTTGGAAAGAATAGTAGAGGGTGTCTGTAATGGTGTTTGATTAGTGACATATACACATCTATAGTTTCGAATTGATTTTATGAATTTTGGATATAAGAATATGGCAACTGGACAATACTAAAGTGAATAAAGCGGTACAACCCAACATAAAATTTAAGAGGTGAATCCTTAGGATCCTGTGACTTGATGATGTCCTTCATTAGCCCCTTGACTCTATAGATTTGAAATTTATCTTCACAACTTTTTTCCTATTTCATCTCTTGGTTGCATAGTTTCTCGACACAGATTAATGTTTACCCTAAGATTTTCATTACCTTATTCTTTTCTATATCACCCTGTCAGTGTGGTGCCAGATTTAAAATGAGAACGAAGATACAAAGTATATTTATATATGATGCTCGACCGCTCTTCCGCCAACTGGTCTGCTTGGATCTTGTCCCCAAGATCTATTTTTAGATGTGATTAATTTGTGGTTTGTTTTCCTTGTTTTTTTCCGTGTTTATTTTAGGCTTCTGCTTGGAGATGAGCTCTTATATCTCTTTTGTTTTGCCACTGTTGGTGGGTTCTAATAACACATGCTTGGCACTTTAAAAACATTTAATATGAAAGTAGTATGACATATTACTAAAATATTATTCCAAATACTACATTAACTAAAAAATAAAGTCACAGACTATAAAACTTGCAACTACCCTGTGGAAAACTAGAAGGGGGGGGGTTGAATAGTTTTACGTCTTTTTAATTTATGAAAACTTTTGTTTACTTTTTAAAACTTCGATTCTATCTTATGTGAATTCAACTCTTGATCAATATGAACATATATAAACAAATATAGATAAGTAATGCAAGTAAGGTAAATATAATGAAATAAGAGAGAGATGGAAAGATCAAACCACAACACGGAGATTTATAGTGGTTCGGCTACAAGGACACCTTTCTTGCCCTACTCCACTCCTCGAGTCACCTACTCGAGAGTTTTCTTCACTATGTCAACAAACTCCCTTATGGCGGAGAAACCTTACACAACTTTAGCTTACACCGGCTTAATGACACAAAGCTAGATGTCGAGTCCTAATCGTAGCTAGAACCAATCTCACAACTTATACACAACTTCTACACGACTTAATCACGACTTCTTCACGACAGCTTCACAACGGCTTCACGACTTCTTCACGACAACTTCACGACTACTTCTTCACAACTACTTCACAACTACTTCACAACTAATTTACAACACCACTACGTAATTACGCTTAGATCTACTTATCACAACTATACAACACTTTACACAACAACACAATTGAATGAGGTAAGTAATAACACTTCTTCACTAGTTGAAGTAGAGTTCTTCTTTTGTACTTTTGGTGGTGGAAGCTTGGATCACTTAGAAACCAATGCTTAAGAAAATATGATCAAAGGATTTACAATGTTTAGAATGGATTTAGAACAGAAAGTTTTAGTGTGCAAAAGGTAAGTAAAAAATCCAGGAGAAGGCTGGTATTTATAGGAGAAAAACTGGACAGCTGGAGGCCTACTGGAGCGGGGGCGGTCCCCTTAAATAGGGGGCGGTCCCCTTAATAATTAAGGGGGCCGCCTAGCAAAATTAAGGGGGCCGCCCCTACTGAACGTTGGCCAATTTTGTCCTTTTGTGGGGAAGGTTTTTCTGGAACATTTTAACTGATTTTGGTAAAAAATTTGAATTCATATTTTTATAGAAGATTAAACATTTTTATTTAAAACCAAAAATGTTTTTAAAAAATATATAAAATGTTTTTGATGTTTTATAAAAAATCTAGTTATTAAGAAAATGTTCATTTGATCATATAATGCATTAAGCATTAGTTCATTCATACCTTAAGTGATTTGAGTTGTAGAAATAGATATTTACAACTAAATACTTGTTTACGTCATAATTTTCCGATTAATGATTTTACATTTTGTGATTATCAAAACGTAGAGATATCGAAAAATATTAATAACGTGTTTAGGCATTATTTATATCAACAATCTCCCCCTTTTTGATGATTACAAAATCTAAACTCATTAAGTCTAAAAATTAGTTTTTAGATAAGTATTTAGTGAGTTTACATCTATTTCTCCCCCTTTTTGTAGAATCAAAAAGGTTTAGCCAACAAGTATTAGAATCAAAATTGTCGGGACGAGAACTCCCCCTTGATGTGTACTCCCCCTCGTTTGGGGGCACCAAGGAAACGAGCTATGGAACGCTTGCAAAAAAAATGTTAGAAGCACAAGTATATGTAACAACAATAAGAAAGCATATAGAATAAGATCATTCATTTAATAAAAGTGTAACACCCCAACCCGGCAAGGGTAGAAGTGTCACGCAAATGGTGACATATCAAAGGCAAGCATAACATACGACTTAAATAATACAATAGAAATTCAAAGGTTACAAATGATATACTGAAACTACAAGGTTACAAATGAGAAACAAAACTAAATACTAAGTCTGCAATGCAATCCTTCTAATGACTTCTACTTCAGAATAACTATCAAGGTCTTCTAAGTCCAACAGTTCTTCACTCATACCCAGCTTCCAACTAAAACCTGCCGCACACGAAAAGAAACGTGCGGCTGAGCTTAAAAAGCCCAGTGAACAGATATATAATAAACGGAAACGAAAGCAAACAGAAATGGAAGTAAAAGGAAAAGAACAGATATAGCATAATGAAATAGATAAGTAAAGGTACAGAGAGAGAGTAAAGGTTTAGGACAGTAATCCACCACGAGCCCAGAAACAGAAATGTCATATCCATGTAACCATATCAGAAATCCAGAGGGGATGCCTCTCAAGTACCCAGATAATATGAGGGGTGACCTCATGTATCCAACAGAAAGACGTGGATTGCACCCATCATCAGTCACCAAATATCAGATATATCAGATCTTCACAAAACAGAACAAATCTAGGATGCATCCATTCGCCCCCCAGAACAAATCATATTGGCCATATCAGATATAATATAAGCGCGCATAACAGAATCAGAATGGGGACGGTGTAACCAAATCACTAGGGCTACACACTAGTCATGTCAGTGGTGCATCACAGACACGGCCATGTTACCTTCATGGCTAGGGAACAAATTTTGGCTCGGGTATCAAACTGGGAGTCAAAGGTCCAGGTCATAGGTTCATATCATAATCAGAGTGTCACATCAGAAGGGTCATATCAGAAGGTTCATATCAGAAGATCAAATATCCCAGGTCAATATCCAAAAGGGTCAAAGTATCAGATGGTCAAATCTTCAAAAGGTTCAATATCAAAAGTACTTTTCAAAAGGTTTTCTCTTAAGGTTCATTTAAAACAATCCTTCAAAATAGTTTTCATAAATGGTCTTTCAAATAGTTTCCATAAAACGAACTTCAAAAATAGTTTTCTTAAAGTCAATATATCATGCTTGAAAAACCCTTTCAAAATACTTTACTTAAAACATTTCCATCTCATATCAAAAAGGTCTTCATATCATAGGTCCAAAATCAGAGATCAAAGGTCGAAGCAAAGGTGTCATAGCAAAGGGTCGTAACAGAGTATCAAATCAGAGATTTAACAGATCAGAAAGGAATCATAGGAAACCTTACAGAGAAGGTCAGAATATCTGTACCTTATACCGCAAGTGAGAACACAACTAGAAACGAAAAGATCGGAAGCAAACTCCATCTCCAGCGAATCTACACGCATTCATGATTTTCTAATTATCAATAACTTATTCAGACCAGGTTTCTCTTTTAAGTCGGCTTTCTATTTTTAGTAACTTGCTATATTTAGTAACGTTCTATTTTTAGAAAGTTTCCCTGAGATAATAATTTAATACTTTAAGGTTATAACCGAAAATTTATAATATTTAAGAGTTAGAATGACAAACATAATAGCTTAGGGTTAATTATGTCAATTTAGTAAAGTTTAGGGTCAAAATATAAATTATCAAAATTAAATATTAAAAATGTTGAATAAAATAATTTTAAAGTTTATGCTATAAGTTTATATTAAGATGATAATTTTAGACCCCGTCGTTCATAACTTATTAACGTATTTTTGACATTAATCTTAGACCGCGATGACCAAAACATTTTCTTATAACATGCATAAACATTCTTCAAAACATTTGGATAAGCATTTTATGACTACCATACTCACACATACTCACGTACGCCCACTAAACCTTTATTTACTTATAACAACATGCACAACACTTCCTTTATTGCTTGCTTTTATATCAGTCTTAGTGTATATATTAGAGGTCAAATAGATGTTTTAAATGGCGAACACAAAACGTATATACACCTACATGTATATTAAAATCCCAAAATAGTTTTCACAGTCACAGTATTCGCAAAACATTCATATGCATATAAATGTACTTATTATGAACCCTTTAGCATACTTCCATTTCTGATTCACATATGGCTCATATTTAACCATACTAATGTGCATGCATATAACTGGTTATTACATATTCCACTCATATGATTTGTTCTAAACTTATACATATAAATTGATACATAGCACTGTACGACCATGTTGATTTTTTTTTTATTTTTTATTTTTTTTATTTTTTTATTATTCATATGCATCCATGGCTTTATAGTCATATTATAATAACTACGTAATACATGAATCCTCGACAACGGTTTACTTCTAGTAATCTTTTAAATCCCATTAAGTGACATCTTTCAAAACGTAAATAATATGTATACGAGAAGAAGAGATTACGATCGACAACTAAAACATAAATGAAGAATATACCTCCATGCCCAACGCGAGTTGCGATCAAACCCGAAACACAAATGTACGCGATCGGTTACACGTACCAATCATGAAACAAAAACTGCAACCTTAACTGCGCTCGAACCGATACTTAACCGAATGCGAATCAAAGTACAACTCCACGTGAATGAGAAAAAAAAACTCACGTGGACCAACTCCTTGGGAAAACTCTTAAACGCTTTTATTTATGTACTGATGTTTTGATTTAGAAGTGTTGAGATTTTATTTATGTGATTTGAGTAAAAGTGTAACTGATAGGCTTATATATGAGCTCTTTCAAACAAACTCATCGAAACAAGCGGAGAAGATATACATATGACTGAGTAAGTATTTGACCAAGCTTTAACGTGACAAATTAAACCGAACTCAAACCCGGCGTAAAATAGCCACCAGTACACGAACCGTTTGTGGACGTACTAATCACGTACCAAACTCTTAGTCTACACACGCACCGGACGCAAGTCGTAACCCAAACTTCATGCGATCACACACCCAGTTTTGTGATGGATGGTTTAGAATTTTGCTTGAAGAATTTTTTTGTGTGGTACGAGCGTGATTCCAAAATAATGAGATATTTGCTTTTGAGATGAAGGCTAAAAAATATATATTTAGATCTTCAGAAAGGGAA
The DNA here is from genome assembly GCA_021014915.2 of Artemisia tridentata subsp. tridentata. NCBI lineage: Eukaryota > Viridiplantae > Streptophyta > Magnoliopsida > Asterales > Asteraceae > Artemisia > Artemisia tridentata. The sequence continues at coordinate 153,220,903 of CP139508.1, forward strand.
TGCGTGGAACAGTAGGGAAATAGTTAATTATTGATATAGTGAAATTTATCAATTTAGTTAATATGGGGGACGGTGAGCTATTAGTTAGGCATAAATTGTGGTTCAATTTACCGAAAATCATGGGATAATTGAAGTGTGATAAGACCAAATATACACTTTCCATATTTCAATATCAAACATGTGAGTGTGCACCAGTTAACAAAATAGGTACATAACGTGTGAGATTATTTCCTTAGTCATATACTTTAACTTTTAATTATAATGTGTATATTAATTATAAGGCATAGTTTTTAATAACATGTAGTTATACTTTTAAACGTGCCATACTTATGTTATAGAGTTCTCGTAACATTTCATATTTTACTTTAGGTCACACGTTCATATCATATGGTTTCGAGTCATAACACGATATATAACTTAAGTTTTAATTTATAGCGTATTTTATAAGTTCTTAAAATTTCAAAATTAGAGGGTATTTTGGTCATTTCAGATTGCGGTAATTTTGGGGTTTTACAAAAAGTGTTGTGTATAAATACACAACCAAAAGATTACAACATGAAGCATGCAAGCATACAAACAAAAACAACTAATGAAACTACATAATCGTCCTAGAAGTACATGGTCTTCCATGGAGCTTGCTTACAAGAAGGTTTTGAAAAATTATTTTTAAGCATTGCATATGCTTAATTGGGTGAAAATGGAGGTGGTGGTGGTGTAGTGGGTGAAGGAGGTGGAGGAGGTGGTGGTGGTGGGTTGGGAATCATGTTTTCACGAGATGAAAACATGTAGTGTATCTCATCTCTAAGACCAAAGATTAAGGTCCGGTTATGGATGCAACAAAGACAATTATCACCATGGGCTTCAAGCATTGCCCAAGGTATAGGAAAGAATGGTTGTGGGGTTGATGATGGTGAAAAGTGAGCATCAAGGGGTGTGATGGGTGATAAGGAAATGGCAAGTTGGGTGTATGAAGGTTCTTGAGTGGATGGTGGTGATGTTGCTCTTGGTGATGATGTTAGGTGAGTGCGGATGTAGTCATTGATGGATGAAGTGGATGGAATGGAGGAAGATGAAGCTCCATGGGTAGAGGGTGTTTTTGATGGTGCATTTGGTGCACTTGGGGATAAATTTTGAGGTGGTGGTGATGGAGTTTTGATGTCATCTTGGGTTAGGTCTATGAAAGGTTGTTTAGGTGGTATGATAACAAGTCTTTGCTTCCTTGGAGTCTTAGAGATGGAGGATTTTGGTGATAACATGGTGGTTTTGGATGATGAAGGATGATGTGGAATGAGAGGTGATTGTATGGAGGGAATTTATAGTATGAAAGTGTGGTTGGTTTAGGTTGATTTTTGAGGTTTTGTAGAAAGATTCCAATACCAGTTCGTTCATAAGGAGAAATGGTAGCTGGGGCTAGGTAAAAGTGGTCACAAGATGCAAAAGAAAACAGTAAATTTTACTGTCCAGATGGCCGGTCCCCTTAATTGTTGGGCGGCCCCCTTAAAATTAAGGGGACCGCCTAGGGAATTAAGGGGGCCGCCCAGCTGGTGTTTTCCCAGGCGACCAAATTTAAAAAATTTCTAGAAAAAGGTCATTTTTAGGGTGTATTTGCAGCAAGTTCCATTTGGATCATGTACATCAAGAATGATTAAATATTATCAATAGCATATGAAACAAATAATATACATATTTAAGACTCGAAAAAAAAATCATATTAGAAGCATAGGCATATAATTTCAAATAAACTAGTAGCTTAGTTCTAATAAGTTTATCATCTAACATAATAAAAGTCATAGCAATCAAATGTTAAGATAATAATACTACATATAAGTGTCTAATCACAACATCAATAAAAATCAACTAAACACTCATCAAACATGTCTATTTCTTCTTCTTTCCAAACATCCTTCCAAGTGTCTTTCCAATAGACTTGAAACCGCCTCGTACTTCTTGGTGCATCTGCTGTGTGGTGTTGAGTAGTTCGGTTTGTCTTTCAAACAGTAGTTCGTCTGTTCGTTCGGAAGGAGAAGGAACTTGATACTCGGTGTAATCAAGATCCGGAAGATTTTGGACGAAGGTCCTAGGTGATGGGGTACTAGCACGTGTTGTTCCCTCCTCCTCCTCATCATCATCATCGTCTCCTCGATGTGACGTGGAACCACGAGGTGGAAGTGAGACAGATTTACGAGATTTTCCCCTATCGCTTCGAGGGCGACGTTCACGGACACGAACAAGTGGATTAAGGACCGGTTGAACAGACTCATAAATTGGACTCTGAAGATGTGGATAATGCATCATGACATGATTATAGAGGCGAGTGAGAAACATGCCATATGGGAGATTTGCATTATGAGTGTTTTTGGCGGACATGATACGGAAGACAAAGAGATATGCCAAATTGTACGGCTGTTCAGCGACAATACAATACAACATATGAGCTATGCTCGCCGTGACATGATCACGGTGACCACCGGTACCGAACGCATTCTCACGAATGAGTTCTTCCCAACGCTTAATGTCGGGGCGTAACTCCTTGAGGAGGATTTGGTTAGTATGGATGTCAACATCTTTTGACTTGATCCTCCGGCTAGTCGTACCACGATCTAGCCCAAGATATTGACGAATTTCTTCAGAGGATGGAATCTCAGAGTAGTAAGGACCCTATTGAGGTCGATATTGCTCAAGAGATGAGAGATCCCACTCATTAGAGAAGACAACTTGACTGGAGTAGGGGATTCCTAGAATTTGACTGAATTGAGCGAGAGTAAGAGTAATGAATTCGTGTTGAATTATAAAGGATATGAGGATACAGCCATTGTGATCGGTTTGCACCGTCACTTGGCTATAGAAGTCAAGAACAAAGCGGGGAATGATAAGCTCATTGATTTTGTAGAGACAATCAAGATGAACGTTGGAAAACATTCGTTCGATATAGTCGGATTCATAGAACGATGGATAGACAACTCTCCCTTCATGAATATTTCTATCTTCAATGGGACGATAGAAACAAGCAACAGCGGGAGAAATGCCTGGAGTGGCAGAGACTTTAGGAATGTATTCTTTTGTTTTTGAGACATCACCGGCTGTAGTTTTGGGCATTTTCACCTATACAAGAAAGTAACAAAGAAAAATAAGAAAATGACATGCATATATTATATATGCTACTTATGTGGAACGTAAACATACTTTGACTCTAAAACTTAAATCCTAAGAAGTAGTTTACAATGTTCCTTAGTTTTAATTTTTAACTCGCTTAAAATGTATTTTATGATGTTAAAGAATAGTTATAGGGACATTATGATAAGAAATCAAAAATATCCGAACGTTCTTTTATACGTCATAAGCTACTTTGAAATGTGGCTAGACAAACATTGGATTGTATATCTAGCTATTTCTTACGAGTGTTTATGTTAAGTAACTTAGATTTTGACTCAAAAATTTCTTTCAAAATGTTGTGCCAAACGCTCCTTTAAATAAGAAAATATCTAGTAAAATTTCAGTATACATATGAATTATGTATCTTGATGACTTAAAACAACTAATTGCGTGTTTATAAACTTGACAAGTAGTTATGAACTTAATTTTGATCAAATTTCGATGATTCTAGCTCCTAATCCAAACACTCTCTTATATTTAACAAAAACATTTTTTATGATTCGAAAAATATATTTTTAGGATTTGTGAGTTGTAATAAACCAATGTGATTAGTTTTAACAAGTGTTTATGGCATAATTCAACAATGTGATTAGTTTTGAAAAGGAGTGATTAGTTTGACATAATGGTTTTTTAATTACTTAGTTTCTAGGTTGATTAAGCATTCTAATCCTATGGGGAGCATTTGGTTATAAGATTTCTAGACTTAATTTTAACAAAATATGGATTAAAAGAAAATTGAGTAAAAGATCTAATTATGATTAGACTCAAAATTGAATGGAATTAGATGAAATGAGAATTAGAAAACTTACAAAATGTGTTGCTAATCTAAATATAGGTGTTTGCCCCTTGTGAAATTAGTCGGGAATGATGATTTGGTGAATGGTTTTGGGTTTTGGTTCGTTCACAGCAGCAGCAAGTATGGGTGTGTTTGAAAAGTGGGGTGTTTGGTAAAGATTTTTGGAAGAAAAACGTTTTTGGAAGCTACAGTAGGCCGGTCCCCTTAATTATTAAGGGGGCCGCCCTCGTTTACTAGTCGGTCCCCTTAAACATTAAGGGGGCCGCCTACCAAACTTGGAATTTGTTCGGGTTTAGTTTCTGACAGCAAAATAATTTTATGTATATATATATATATAATATATATATATATATATATATATATATATATATATAATATATATATAATATATTTATTATATATATAATATAAATTAACTAGTTGGGTTTTAATGGCACGAGGAAGGAATACTTGACATTTTATTAACATTTCGTTAAGAAAACATTTCTTGAAGATTTTGGATAAAATGATCAAGATGTCAAGTCGACAAAGGTTTTTAGGGAGTGAGAGTAAATGTGCATATTTATATATTTATATTGTGTGTAAACGTGGGATGTTGAATGGAGTCGAGAAATGATGAGGTAATGACGGAGATAGGTGCTGACGGCGACGGGAGTTTGTTTCATCCATAGTTTTCTTGACGCGACGGTCGATAGTGCTACTTCTACATTAATCCACTTAACTCACTTCTCTTCATCACCATGAGTTATGTGATAGTGGACACGGAAGATTTTCGTGTTGAACGTTAAAGTTCAAAAGAGGCAAAGGGGGAAGAAAAGGTTCGAGGACGAACAATTTATTTTAGTTCTAGATAGTCAACAAATGACGTATCTAGGTTATGTGCGGATATATTTATATATGTATATAGTATATATAATAATATGGATATATATATGTATATATTTATATTATGTATATGTATAAGAAATTATCTACTAACTACCATACAAGTACTGACTAAACTAGGCATTAAAAACTTATGGGGGCATGCAATTGGCTAGTTCATTAATCTACGCACATAATGATGAGCATGAAAGAGGAGCGTACCTTTTAGTCTTCAATGTGGTCTTCAATTGCTTCAAAGCGTTTATGTTTGACTTGTAGAAGTCAATCAAGGAAGAGATGCCAATAATCCGATGAGATAGCAATTTAGCCACTTGGTCCCCATTGTCTCATTGATCCAAAGTTGTTTGAACCAAAAATGGTTGTAGTTGACTAGGATGCATGTATGGTGGAAGTATTCCCCAAGGATTGAAACTTAGTGGATTCGGGTAATTCCACATTGGGTAACTATTATTATGACGGTTTGGTCTATTTTGGTTTCTTTTAGGTTGAGGTGTTTTAGGCCGAGGGTGAGGACTAGGTGGTCTTCTAGGAGGAGGTGTTTTTTGACCTAAGCTTTGGTTTAGAGTTTTCTACTTCGGTTTTTAAAGATGGTTTGTAGAAAGCTTTTATTTCCTCATTATTGGCTATGGGTATTTTTCTATCTTTTATAAGTGTATATTTAGGCTTTGACTCTAATATTTTTTGATTACTAGTTTCACTTTCAAACTTTACATTTTTAGTTTCACTAGTTGTAGCCTTAGTTGAGTTAAATCCTAATCCGGTTTTATCTCCTGACATTCTTTGAATGCTTATTATATCCCTAAGAGAATTACTGCTATTTTCAAATTTGTTAAGTCTACAAATTTCTTCCTTAAGTATTTCGTTTTCATTTTTAGTTTCTTGACATGGTTTACATTCAAAGACTTCTTTGCCTTTTTCTAAGTTATGTAGTTTAATTTTTAATTCTAGTATTTCTTTTTCTAATTGGTTATTTATGTGTTTTAGTGATTTATTTTTAGTCATTACTTTTTGACCTAATATACATAACCTATTATATTCGTTATCTAGGTCTTTTTCATCTAATGATAAATTTTCATCACTAAAGTATTCGGTTTCGGAACGTACCTCACTTGATGTCTTAGCCATAAGGCACTTCTCCTCTTTTGTGGTTTCTTTCTCGTCTTCTTCACTGTCACTCCATGCTCCTCCAATGAACGCCTTTTGGTTTTGCTCCTTTGACATCATAGGACATCTTCCAATGAGATGATTTGGATCACCGCATTTGAAGCACTTCCTTTCGCTCTTGCTACCTTTGTCGTCTTTGTTTCTTTGGAGTGTTTTCCTTTCGTCATGTGGTTGTCTAACGAATCTTCCTCGTCTTTTGAAAAACTTCTTGAAGTCTCTTACGGCCATGGCATATTCTTCATCATCACTTTCGGAGGTTGAGCTATCCTCGTCACTTGATGCTTTCCTAGCTTTCAACGCGATTGACTTGCTTTGCTCTTTCTTTCCTTTGACCATCTTGAAGTCTTTCTTGATTATTGCTTCGTAGACTTTCAAGTTGCCAATCAACTCGTCAAGTTGAAGAGTTGACAAGTTCTTCGATTCTTCAATCGCCGTAACTTTAGCTCGCCATTTTGGATGAAGAGCCCTAAGAAATTTCCTGACAAAATTCTTACTAGAAAAACTCTCATCAAGTGCCTTTAAACTTGTGATGATTGTGTTAAACCTAGCAAACGCATTATCAATTGATTCCTCTTCCGGAATCGTGAATTGTTCATATTGTTGAACAAGAAGATCTATTTTATTATCTTTGACTTGACTATTACCTTGGTGAGTTATTAGTAAAGAATTCCAAATTTCTTTTGCGGTTTCGCACATAAAGATTCTTTCGTATTCTTTACGTGGTATCGCATTATAAATAACCATCTTAGCCTCATTATTTTTAGAAAGTTTTCTTTTTAAATCATCACTTTGTTTTTCAAAAGGTACAATTTCATCCTTTTTAGTTTCAAGATTATGTTGAATAGGTAAAAAACCACCATTAGTAATAACATACCAAAGATCTAGATCTTTTGATTTCACATAAGTTTCGAATCGATTTTTCCAATATAAAAATCCGTCACTTTCAAATAGTGGTGGTCTTTGCATAGATTGCCCTTCTAAGTATTTTTCAGATTCCATAGATCGTTTCAAGTTTTAAAATACAGTTTATTTTAAAAATCTTGTTTGACGTGGCTCTTGATACCAATTGTGGAAAACTAGAAGGGGGGGGGGGTTGAATAGTTTTACGTCTTTTTAATTTATGAAAACTTTTGTTTACTTTTTAAAACTTCGATTCTATCTTATGTGAATTCAACTCTTGATCAATATGAACATATATAAACAAATATAGATAAGTAATGCAAGTAAGGTAAATATAATGAAATAAGAGAGAGATGGAAAGATCAAACCACAACACGGAGATTTATAGTGGTTCGGCTACAAGGACACCTTCCTTGCCCTACTCCACTCCTCGAGTCACCTACTCGAGAGTTTTCTTCACTATGTCAACAAACTCCCTTATGGCGGAGAAACCTTACACAACTTTAGCTTACACCGGCTTAACGACACAAAGCTAGATGTCGAGTCCTAATCGTATCTAGAACCAATCTCACAACTTATACACAACTTCTACACGAATTAATCACGACTTCTTCACGACAGCTTCACAACGGCTTCACGACTTCTTCCATTTCACGACAACTTCACGACTACTTCTTCACAACTACTTCACAACTACTTCACAACTAATTTACAACACCACTACGTAATTACGCTTAGATCTACTTATCACAACTATACAACACTTTACACAACAACACAATTGAATGAGGTAAGTAATAACACTTCTTCACTAGTTGAAGTAGAGTTCTTCTTTTGCACTTTTGGTGGTGGAAGCTTGGATCACTTAGAAACCAATGCTTAAGAAAATATGATCAAAGGATTTACAATGTTTAGAATGGATTTAGAACAGAAAGTTTTAGTGTGCAAAAGGTAAGTAAAAAATCCAGGAGAAGGCTGGTATTTATAGGAGAAAAACTGGACAGCTGGAGGCCTACTGGAGCGGGGGCGGTCCCCTTAATAATTAAGGGGGCCGCCTAGCAAAATTAAGGGGGCCGCCCCTACTGAACGTTGGCTAATTTTGTCCTTTTGTGGGGAAGGTTTTTCTGGAACATTTTAACTGATTTTGGTTAAAAATTTGAATTCATATTTTTATAGAAGATTAAACATTTTTATTTAAAACCAAAAATGTTTTTCAAAAATATATAAAATGTTTTTGATGTTTTATAAAAAATCTAGTTATTAAGAAAATGTTCCTTTGATCATATAATGCATTAAGCATTAGTTCATTCATACCTTAAGTGATTTGAGTTGTAGAAATAGATATTTACAACTAAATACTTGTTTACTTCATAATTTTCCGATTAATGATTTTACATTTTGTGATTATCAAAACGTAGAGATATCGAAAAATATTAATAACGTGTTTAGGCATGATTTATATCAACATACCCCTTTTTATGCACAATAAACTTACAAGTTTTCTTGTCTTGTTTTTCAGGTACCAGCTGTGGAGATCATTCGAACTACCTGAGTTGGGTACTGACTCGTGATGCAAACTCCTGCTTCTCGGTCACTGATAGTCGCTTCTTTTGGCAAGAATTGACTGGAAGCAACAATTTTGTTCTACCAAGTATAGCAAATGAAACATTTGTTAAGTGGGGAAAACAATGAGCAAAAGAGAAACTAAAGATGGCAAACCAGGTGAGCCAGACGTGTTGGTAACGGGTGAAATAGGTCCTGATAATAATTGGCAAATTTCATGTGCTAGTCAAAATGGTTCAGGTCGGGTTGGATTTCACTAGCTCACCAACATTCTTTATTCCACTTAGATCTCTATATATAACTAATATATCAAATATGATTTAAAAACTACATAATTATATGATTTCTTAAAAAACGATTTAGAACCTAGTAAGCCTTTATATACATGTTAGTAGACTTTTGAGTTTTGACCCATTTAACTCGTTCAACCCACTTAACATGTCTCAGTATAATATAGTTTTTATTTTACCCACTTGACCCGTAAAAAAAATAAAAATTGAATGTTATATATAAATGGGTTAAAACTGCCATCTCTACAATAACAGCATGTTGTGGATTTCATGTACAAGCATGAAATAGTCAAAGGGAGTTGTCTGACAAACCTGCCTAGAATCCCATGTACATAGATGAAATACAAAAAAGGAGTTGTGAACAAACCTGCTTAGCACACTCCCAAATCCATTCAATTGTAACTGATTGTATCCCATATCGACAAGCAGCCTCATATTTTGGACCCTCACTGAACTTGCATATTAAATAGTTAATCTTTTTGGTCAAATTATTATTCAATCTTCCTCCAAGAACATAGCATAACTTTCTTAGCAACTCTATCCTTTTCCTCATATTGGGATACACATAATCGAAGCCCTACAAACCCAGGTAAAGGAACTTTGCATTGAAGTGGAGAAAAGAGAATGTGACTGCTAATATCAAGCAAGTGGCCATCCTACAACAGAAATGATCAACTTTTATTAGCTGTTACCAGTTTTGATGGAACTTATAAAAGAAACTACCTTTTTCGTATGACACCCATAAGTCAGGCTTGAGGCACGTGTAAGCCTGTTAGTGCATATACTAAAAATCAGGTATCAAGTTATAACGCAACATCTCAATGTTGATGTGGTCCACCCAGTCAATATCTACTCGAGAAACACTTTTAGGGATGTTAGTAGGATATGGGTCTAGCTTCTTTGCATTTCAAGTTTTTGTTCACTAAAGAAACAGATTACTACACTATATTATTTTTAACTTTTTCGTTCAATTTGTCAAGCACTTAAGTCAATGGATTAGTTTTTGGAAACTGATTATCGGACTTGAAAAGGTGACTGATAAAAAGATACGAAATTAAATACAAACATAGAAAATGTGTATGATATTTGTTTTGTGATTAATGCATTTAAAAGGTGTTGATGGATTAGTGTGGTGGTGGTGGTGGTGGCGGTGGGTGATGGTTATTGACAAGGTTGTCAGGATCGCGATCCTGCTCGTAGGATCGTACGATCCTACGATCCTACACACACAAAACGAGCAGGATCGTTACGGGATCGTAATTTAGGTAGGATCGTTACAGGATCGTAGGATCGCTCGTAGGATCGTAGGATCGTGAACGATCCGATCCTATTGTTAGCTGTTTTTTTTGTTTTTTTTTTAGCGGTGTCGTTGACTCGTTTCAAATGAAATGACAGATGACAGCCACGTGTTGAGGTGCTTGATTCAACGTGAGCCACAAAATTCCACCATTCTCGATAGTTCTAAAAAGCAAAAATAAATTAAATCAAAATAGTAATAAACTAATAATATCTGACATGTCATAGTCTTGTACGCTTTTTCCCACAATTACAAGAAGCTTACTTATTCTTTATATTTTTAATACAATTTGTCGTGATATGTTTGTTTCTATTTTTAATACAATTTCGCACGTTCAAGTGGCAACAGTATATTCGGATTTAAAAAAAAAAAAAAAAAAATACTCTCTCCGTCCTAAAATTATTGTCTTTTTTTTATTTTTCGATCTTTATTTTTCAAATTTGATTTTAAATATTTTTTTTATATTACATAATACTTGATGCAAAATATATGATCGGATTGAGTTTTAAATGTATTTTGACTATTTTCATTGGTCTAATTTTTATCAAGTATGGCTTATGTTTTTGAGAGGAAGGTTTTTAAAAACGGTTTGTATACATATGTAAAGGAAAAGCCGAAAACGATCCTAGGTAGGATCCGATCCTACGATCCTACGATCCCGATCTTGCAAAGCCGAAAACGATCCTAGGTAGGATCCCGATCCTGACAACCTTGGTTATTGAGGTGGTGGTGGGTGGTGGAGGTTTCATTAGGTTAAGCATATGTTTGTTAAAGCTGATGCGGTTGATTTATACATCTGATGCACTATTCTTCATAATGCATTTGTTTTTTACGGCCGATGCGGTTGATTTATATATGTAATGCACTAGTATTTATAATGCTCTTTTTTTTGAAGGTAGGGGCTTGTAATCTGTAATAAGACATATTTCAAAAGACGTATATGTGATATAGTTTGGACTGATCAGATTTTGCCAGAAGATTTTGAAAGAGAGTGGGAATGTATGATCAACGACTTTGAACTTGATGATATTAAGTGGATAAAAGACATGTTTGGCATGAGGGAAAGATGGATACCGACATACCTTCGTGATGAGATTATGGCAGGCCTCATGCACACTACTTCTAGATCAGAAAGTGAAAATCATTTTTTTTGTATCATGATGCAGTAGAATTATAAACTGTGGTGCACCAGTTAAATACATTCTGATGCAGTAGATTTATATATTATATATATATATATATATATATATATAGTGATTCAGCAAATTTATAACATTGTGATTCAGTAGATTTATACATTTTGATACAGTAATTTACATCTTTGTGATACATTAATTTTATACAATGTGATGCAGTAATTTACATCCTTGTGATGCATTAGATTTATACACTGTGATGCAGTAGAAAATTAATAGTGATGCAGTAGAAATTTAACAGGGATGCAGTATATGTATACACTGTGATGCAGTAGAAAATTAACAACGATGCTGTAGATTTATACATTGTGATGTAGTAGAAAATTAACAGTGATGTAATAACAAAAAAATAGTGATACACTAGAATAAAAAGTGATGCATTATGGGTTATAGGCTTAGGGGTTGGGGTTTATACATATTGATGTAGTAATTTTTTAACATTGTGGTGCATTAGATTATTTTATTGGGTAATCATGGTTTCTGACATTTTGGCCGACTAATCCATGAAGTTTGAACCCACCGCCACACAGACTCAAACCAGGTAAAGTCCTCCCTTTTCAGGAGGTTGGCGTGGCCACTTCAAGATTTTATGTAGTAAATTTATAACATTGTGATACACTAGATTTTCATACTTTGATGCAGTAACAAATATAAAGTCATGCAGTATGGCTTAAGGGTTCTGGGGTTTAAGGTTTTTAGGATTTTTAGTTTAGGGTTCAGGGATTTTAGGGTTTAGGATTTTTAGGATATTTATGGAGTAAATTTTAACACTGTGATGCAATAGATTTATACATATTGATGCAGTAAATTTTTAATATTGTGATGCAGTAGATTTATACAATGTGATGCAGTAAGTTTTTAACATGATGATGCAATAGATTTATGCAATGTGATGCAAAAATTTAATTAATATTAAACAAACACTGTCATTAAAAGGTACAAAACCTAGAATTAAGCATTCATTAATCCAAATTATTACAACTAAAAGTTTGAAAATTCAATAGAATTTAAACTAAAGACAATACAAATACACAGTCGATAATCTTCTTAAACAAATCTTGAGTCACTTTGATATTGTCATATGTTATAATTTTAGAATTTTTTGGCCGATTCTTCACATATGCTTCTGCTTGTTTCGATATTTTTTTTCCTTTTTCTAATTAACGCTGACTAGAATCATCTTTGCTAAGTATTTTGCGCGCAACATCTTAATTTGCACTATTTTTGACCTTCACCTTCTTTCTTCAACTCATGCAAAAAAGCTCCACAACCCCATGTATGTTTCCATATGCCTCATAAAAAATACGCCACAGTTCGTATCGTTGTATGTAGTTCTCCAATGCATCTTCAAGATATTAGGTACTGCAATTGAAAACTCAACATTTTTCAGGTGGTTTACTCTACGCAAGTAGTTAACGAATGAGTTTATCTGTGAAAATTAAAATATATATATATATATATATATATATATATATATATATATATATATATATATATATATATATATATATATATATATATATATATATATATATATATATATATATATATATTGTGAATTAATACTGTGATGCACTATATTTGACACACTGATGCTATAAAAACTCACTGATTCACTAATTATAACACACTGATGCAGTAATAAAAACATTTGTATTTATTTCAGTTATACTTAGCACAACCATTGCATAAGCACCATATCTTACAGTTACATCATCAATATCATTACCTATGTTGTCACATCAACATAATTGGAAATTCACAATTAATAGAACATACAATATCAAATTCATAATACTATATGCATTTTTATTTACCAATTCGACATCAATGAAAGTCTTGTATGGTGATAGTTTCAAAACAGCATCAAAATTTTCATCCAAAATTCTTCTTTTGTTTGCTATATTCTTTTTAGGTCAAATCATGTGATGATTCTGTTACTGCATCACTTCATTACAAGAAGTACATGACACATACAAGAACTTAGTGCATCACCTCATTACAACTACCGCATCATTTTACAATTTGGCATACATTTTGCGCAAGTTTCATGGTTTTAAGTTTTGAGTATGCATGTATTTGTTATTTCAACAGAAACAGCCAACATGCACAACTGTATTAGACATGCATATCCACATCTAAATTGTTCGCCAACCAAATATTAACTCACCCTATAAAGGAAAAAAGAGAAGCGCTACATTTTTATAAAATGTAAGAAAATTAATGTTTTACCTCCAGCCAAACAGAGGTAGTTTCACTTCCAGTAAACAAGTATTGACCAACAAAAATAGTGTCTCCCTTCTTCACGGCCTGCAAATACCACATAACAAAATACCGCATAAGCCTATAGCAACCACCAAAAAGGAGTCATATTCTAATGAGTACCACTAGAAAAATTGCGAGAAACTTTATAAAACTCGAAACATCTTACGAGCACCAAAATTCATTAAGCTACAGGTTAATATCGTTTCCTTGTTACATTGTTGGCATCAGTTAATTAAGTGAAAGGCAATATAAATATGAACAAACAAGTATATGCACGAGCATACTCACCTTAGCAAGTCCATCAAAGTTGATTGGTAGTACTTGAGAAGAAGCTTCCTGACCATTGTCAGGGGTTAGGATAACATTATCATCCTGTTGAAGGGAAATGGCCTTCTCACTCTTGTTCACAACCTGCATTTCAGCACAAACTGTATCGAGCATAACCTGGAAGTAAAAGAAATTGAGTTAAGTTCAAAACATTTTGTGATAATCTCGATTCGAGACGAACAGACAGTTACAATAGATCAGCAACAGATTGTGTTGTCTTTATTCATATAAAGATATGATCAATTGAAGAGGATTAAAGAAAAAGAAAAAACAAGAACATACAGCAAAAATCTTCTTAGTGCTCTTGAAAACAACCCTCAGATTATCCAAAGTCTCTTGGTGATAAGCAGAGTCTCCCCATGAAAAATCAAATCTAGCGACTGCATATTCACATTAATCAAATCATCAACAAAAATTTCACATTTAACAACACGGCGACACACCAATAAATCAACAAATTCACTCGTTTCTAACTAAAACAAGTTCGAAGTTTCAACGACTTACAAAATCAAAATTAACCACGGTTAACAACATAAGAACAAGTATCGAAAATATAGAGATAAGTTCATATAAAATTACATAATCAATAACTAAATTAACCTATCATTTCAATATCACAAAGTTGATATAAATTGCAATAAGCAATCATATTTAACAGTTAACATCACTGTATGAGCATAACAAATACTCAAATCAGCAACATAAGTATAAAACCAACTAAAAACTGAATTTACCTCTTCTAAAAATGTAAAACAGCATCACAAGGAGCACCAAAGGATTAAAATGATTAATATTTGCGTAAATTTGCAGCAAAATCAATTTCAAAAGGCACTTCTAGTAGTACACTAATATTGTAGTATTTAACATCACTACACAAGCATAACAATTTTCCAGACCGGAGCAAATACTGGAAATTAAAATGAATTTTAATATAAACTTCCAACAAACTCAACAACATAAGTACAAATTAACACACATAAATAATCACAATGACCTAATCTAATCTGGACTTATATCCCACATACAAGAACTTAGTGCATCACTTCATTACAACTACTACATCATATTTTCAAATTAGGAGCAAATCCACCATCATCACTTGAATAATACTTTTTTTTATCATGATATATGATGCAGCATTATTGGCGACGAAGGTGTCTTTGCTGTAATATTCAGGTGATAACAGTTTCAAGTTATGATATATCCCACATACAATAATTTAGTGCATCGCTTCATTACAGCTACCGCATCCTATCTTCAAACACACACACACACACAAACACTTTTCTATACTTAAAACACTACGCGCCTGACCATATCTTGACTTATATCCCACATAAGAGAACTTACTGCATCACTTCATTACAACTACTGCAGCAATCAATCAAACACACACACAAACACTTTTCCACAATCAAAACACTACGCACCTGACCTAATCTAGACTTATATCCCACATACAAGAACTTAGTGCATCACTTCATTACAACTACTGCATCATATCTTCAAAAACACACACACACGCACACAAACACTTTTCCACACTTAAAACACTATACGCCTGACCTAATCTAGACTTATATCCCACATAAAAGAATTTAGTGCATCACTTCATTACAACTACCGCATCCTATCTTCAAACACACACATACACACACACACAAACACTTTTCTATACTTAAAACACTACGCGCCTGACCATATCTTGACTTATATCCCATATATGAGAACTTACTGCATCACTTCATTACAACTACTGCAGCAATCAATCAAACACACACACAAACACTTTTCCACAATCAAAACACTACGCGCCTGACCTAATCTAGACTTATATCCCACATACAAGAAGTGCATCACTTCATTACAACTACTGCATCATATCTTCAAACACACACACAAACACTTTTCCATAAATAAAACACTACGTGCCTGACCTTATCTAGACTTATATCCTACATATAGGAGCTTAGTGCATCACTTCATTACAACTACTGCCTCTATCAATCAAACACACACAAACACTTTCCACAATCAAAACACTACGCGCCTGACTTAATCTAGACTTATATCCCACATACAAGAAGTGCATCACTTCATTACAACTACTGCATCATATCTTCAAACACACACACACATACACACACAAATACTTTTGAATTGCTTTGAAGGTATTTATATTGATTTAACCCTTTTGACCAATTATAGATAAACACTTTAAGACAAGCATGTCCCTTTAAGACATACTTTATAAATAAAAAATTAAGAACAAATGTTACCATTAACATTATCATTAATGTATTTTCATTATTGTGAAACTGTAACACTATATCAGCACAAGCATGTCTCTTATACTATATCAGAAGAAGCACAAGCAGGAACGGGTAATGTTACACTATATTAGGAAAGCAGAATCAAGAAGCAGTGGCATAACCAGGTTCATATAACTGATAAGAGTTACAACATCCTTATTGAATAACCTAAGCATCAAGTGCTAGCTTTTTAGAAACTCTTTCAATGACCTTATCCTCTATTGTGTACTTTTTATAGTCAATAAGAAAATATTGTAAAATTCATTTAAGAAGCTTCCAATCAAATGCAGTAAAATAATAGAGAAACCTCAGTACACTGCAGTGGTCAACCTTACGGTTACCTCCTTTTTATCCTTTTTGTAAGTTTATTATCAGTAACATGTCTTTAACCTAATGATCTATATTGAATTTTCATTTATAAATACCTTGAATTACTAATGATGTTATAGATGCCCTATAAGGCTATAACTATTATACGTTCTTCACGCCCTAACAATTAGGGACATGAGAAGATGACCTGCACAAGGTGTTGACATGGTTTAAATGAAATGAGCCCATACACACATGTGAGTTTATACCTATAACTTCGACTGTTATCGAATTAATCTTAAGAATCGATATCCATATTGCTTCAAATTTTTCCAAGAAAAATACTTTTCAGTTGTACAACTTCTGTAGTAATAGTATGATCAGTTTGACACTATCCACCAGGCTTGCTATGCTTATATTAGTTCAACTAATGTAAGTTTATTTCGTGCCTTTATATACAAACACATAGAAACTACTCAAGACAATTGTTGTCTAATAGAACCATGGATTGCAATGAATAATATGAGGTAGGCAACTATTGGAACTCCATAGATGTAAAGATATATGCATGCTGACTGAATTTCAAATTGCAGTGAATAATATGAGGTAGGCAACTGTTGGAACTCCATAGATTGTATTGAATGCAACTTTTTGGAAGAAGGTGCAATACATTAGGAGATCAGTGGGTCCTATTCTACAAGTGCTTCAAAAAATCAATGGTGACGATGAAAACCTGTCAATGGCATATATATACAATGACATATACAATGCAAAACTTGAGATAAAATGCAATCATGGTGATGACACACGCAAATATGGTAACATATGGAGCATAATAGACAATAAATGGAATTCTTCTCTCAATCATCCGTTGTATCTTGCTGCTTACTTTCTAAATCCATTTTACAGATATCGACTTGATTTCGTTCTAGTAAGAGATCTCTAATTGAATGAATAAAAAAAACTTTTGTTTCCCACTTATAACCGAAGTTCTTATGTATTTTTCTTTTTTCTTTTTTCTTTTCAATTTTCGGTGGTTTATTTAGTATCCTGAAGTTGTCCGTGGACTAAATACATGCATTGTTAGGTTTGAGCCAAACAATGCAAGAAGGGATTCAGCATCAAAGCAGGTAAATGTGAACGACCATCACTTCCATTTTATACAGAATGCGAGGTTGCAATTGTCTAAAGGATTTGTTACTGTTGCAGATTTCAGATTTTGGCTCTGCAAAAGTTGATTTTGGAACTGAATTGGCTATTAACACACGGACAGAAGTAAATCCAGGTAATGGTACTAGTATGCTTGTTAAAGATGCTTACATGATGCATTATTTTTAATTAGTTAACGAGTAGTAGCATTGATTATGCATTATTTGAGTAACATTATATCAAACACATCAGAGGTAAACTATATGTAAACTAATGAAACCGTATACACCTACTGCATCAGTATTTTATATTAACTGCATCAAAAATAAAACACATTAAAAGAAGATGATAATGAATATCACAAATCTAAAAACAACATCAAATGCCATCTAATTAGAGTAACAATATTCTACTGCATCACAATACACTAAACAAAATAAGAGAATGCAGTCAATGATTTAAAATGAGAACGAAGATACAAAGTATATTTCATGGACACTGAGATGTTATTGTATTGTTGTTCGGTAATAAATGCTACACGTCACATTCCATATAAACAATGATAAGATATATGGATATATAATTTTATTCAAAATGATACTTTTAATCTTTTTTTATAATAGATTTCTATATAAAGAAGCTAGATATAAAGAAAGCTATTATTTTGTACAACTTACTGTCTCTCAAAAGTCAAAATAAAAGCATTGTATCTTATAGTTGATGTGAATGCCACAAAGATAACATATCTTAAGAGAATTTAGGCATGAAGCTACCTTGAGTTCCTTTCTGAAAAAAAGTATGAAGACGCTTTTCATATCTTTGCCTAAAAGAACCAGCTCCTATTGCCATTGAATTAAATGCAGCTAGCGCCTTTGAATAGCCTCTTCATGCGCCTCTCGTATTGTAGCCTGCAAGCAAATGACAAATGAATTATTATACCATGTGATCACTGGGTAGAAACATATTCAAAAGAATAGAAAACTTACTTCTTCAGGGGGCTTTGTACTGTCGAAAGAAGACTTGTAAACTTCAGAAGCATATTCCAACGCCCTCTGGCACTCTGTTTCTTCAACACTCTGGAAAATAAAAATAAGTTGAGCAGTGGATCCCAATAAATAAATGACCTTTATAGGGAAAACTATGTGAGCACTCAGATTAACAGCAACAATAAGATAATATCATGTGGACAACCATGCTGCTTAAACAACTAACCTGCCACGCAGAAGCTATAGTAGGCACGAAACCATTATTAAGAGCATCTAGAAAGGACTGAGTGATGCCAACAAAAATGGGTCCAGTCATAACTATGGCCCCTACCTAGTTGGGTCTAGTCCTCTCAAATACAAACCTTGTTAATGCATCGAGTCCTGTTTTGAATTATTGCCTTAATTGATCCATCTAAATGTCACAATAAGATTTGTAAGGCCGACTCCACAAAACCATCATATTATAATATATATTACTTACTGATATTTGGTCAAGCCGGAGCTCATTCTCATTGCTCAAAGGTCGCGCAAGATTGAAGCAATCTCTGTCTGGAAAAAGCACTCGGATGGATTCTCGAATCTATCAATTATAAATCATCAGTATATCAGGAATATATTTATATATATATATGCAGAAAAAAGTACATTTACAATCTAAAGCCCGTGGCTACTTGAACCTAGTCATAGTAGTAGTGAGCTGAAGTGATACTATAACTCAAATTCTAGATATGACTTATGTCTTTCACTTTGACATTTAAGATCAACTAAAAGGTTTTACATATTTAATTTGAAACAGTTCTTATGTCTATCAACTTACTCTTATCAGTTTAGTTCCTCAAGCAAAAAAAATAAAAAATAAAAAAACCTTTAATCACCTCAGCCTACCAACTCGCCACCCAGGCATAGCTCATCATTGGCTTGATATAACCCTCCAAAGGTCGACTGATATAGACTCATCACACTTTGCCTATAAGTGCACTTGGGCTTCATGATTGTTCCTTGGTACAAATGAAAATGCTAAAACAATTCTCTTAAACAGGTAAGCACCCCAACTAGCAACTTATGTCAAGATTATGAAATTAGTAACAAGAGATATATGACCCGCAAACGATAAATGACGTAACTTATTTACTGGATGTAGCAAGATGGGCCAAACGAACTCATTGTTTTACAAGCAAACACTATCGTAACCGAAACACTATGCGTAACCTTTAAACTAGTGCATTATAGTCTTATCAATATCAGTGCATCAAACTTTTAGCAATAAGTTAATCACGAGGTTTATGAACAACTGGTGTATCACATTACGAAACTACTGCATCGCAGTACGAAACTAGTGCATCATAGTTATAGAATATAATGTGGACATTTTATCAAACACATGGCATGCAGATTTCATATACATGTTTTTCATCTATTTTTTTTTCTCAAACACATACTGAATAAATGTTTTATACCAACTAAATACACTAACAATTAACGAAAACATATTAACCAATTACAAATTCAAATTAACATGAAGTAAAATAGACAAAACAAGTTACAAAAATAACATACTAAGATCTTACTATCATTATTCATTAATGATGAATTATTCATTGATGATGAACACTCACTATTCGAGGATGATTATGATGAACACTCTTTAAACAGTGGTATTGACAGTTAACAGTGGGGAAGGTGGTGCTAAACGGTGGAGGGGTGGCGATGAAAGGTGTGGAAGGTGGTGGTTAAGGCTAGGAAAGGTTATGGTGAAGGCGGGGGAGAAGCGAGAGGGAAGGCGGGAAGAGAAACAGAATAATGAATGGATATAAAGGGTTTTTATAGGGTTAGAATAAAATGACTATAATACCTCTACAAGTATTAAGATTAGGGGCGGACTATTTTGGACACATGGCGGGTTATGGTGGCTTCCTAGCCTTTTCATTTTAAAACCACTTCTCAATATATCCCCTCTCTATATATGTGTGTGTATATATATATATATATATATATATATATATATATATATATATATATATATATATATATATATATATATATATATATATATACTTAAAAATCAGTTAGAGGAAATAAAAACGAGAATCTAGGCTTTTGAATCACCTAAAACGGCCTTACGGTTTGAAAGATACGGCCAAGTAAAGTTACTAAACCTGAAACGAAAAACTGAATAAAATACTTTCTGTAACAGAAACTAAAACACGATTTTCGAGGCATTTCTGGTCCGATTCGTCAAAAAGTTAAAACACAAAAGTTGTCCGGAACGACGTTTTCTTTAAAATTCTGAGAGCACGGGTCCGGAAAACACAAAACGATGCCCATTTTCTGTCCATATTTTATCAGCTTTCATATAGTCGCACGATTATGTACTTGGCTATACGACTAGGCAAACCAAACGACCTAAAGGCCTTAGGCCGAGACCACAGCCGTGGCTAAGGCCAAGGCTGAGGTCTCAAGGCCTTGGCAGCCGAGACCAAAGCCACGGCTAAGGCCTCAAGCCTTCCTAAACCGAGACCGTTAACCAAAGCCTTAGCCTTGGTAACCCAACACAAATACAAAACGATTTCACAAAAAGAACCATGTGATTTTCAAAACTAATTACTTACTAGACATAATAAACTTTATAAAGTAACAATCTTCATTCAAAATAAACTTTCTTAAGTTTATACGACCTTCGGAATAGTAACTTTTGTAAAATGACGAGAACTTGTAAAACCATTTAAGTTACTTGTATAACCAAAGTGTTAAAATTTAATAATCATGACTAGTTCATATATTAATCTAGTAATTATCATACACATATGCGGAAGCGTAGGATCTAATTTTAACACATAAGAATTAACCGAAAAATAAAGTGAACGTACCTTTTGATTCTAGCACAACAAGAATCAAACTTCAAATCTTCTTCAATCCTCATCAAGAATGGATTAACGAGATACCCCTTACCGTTTTGTATCTCAATCCAAGATTATTAACTATAATGAGTTAATACCACAATCTTGTACACACGTACTATAACCAAATTAATGTTTATGCTAGTAATGTAAACACAATTAAACCAAACAATTTTGTTTATGAAAAACAAAGTGGATCGACCCTTAAAGGGTTTAGTTCGATCGACCTAGCAAGAAGAAGAAGAGAAAAAAACTTTAGGGTTATAGCAAGAGTGCAAGAGTTAATGAAACAATAACCCTAGGTCTTGTATTTATAGATTGAGAATGTTGGAGAACAAGTTGGCAATGGGTTGGGTATACCAAGCCCATGCCGATCAGCCAAGGAGTCCCCAAGGGATTCCGGAAGCTTCTTGTTCCTCTAATTTCATCTATAGTCCTTCTCTTATTCCCTAACGGTCGTTAGTCAATTCTCATTAACTACTTAACGTCCGTTAGTCGTTATTTTTGTGTTCTAATGTAACAACCGAGACATTTCAGGTCACTAATTTTACTAATTTTAATTACTTAATTTTTCTATTTTAAGTAAATTAAATTTTACCGGGAAAGTTGCCCGTGTACGTTGTGACATGTACATTTAAATCCGTAATATGACTCAGTCTATGTCCAGTCTACCCATTAATATGATTTATATTCCCCCACGTACTTGTTATCATATGGAATAAATTAATTTTCTATTTCTACGCGAAGTGTGCACATTTTACGTTTTACGCGTTTCGGCTCGCAGTTTAAGCTTTAAAGACATTATAACACTCCGGAAGGCTCGGTAAATACATGAAACATCAAAATTACTCATTTTAAACTAAATGTAACCATTTTTACAAAATATACTATGTTTTGATATTTACTTAACGTTCGCGTCTTAAAAACTACACGTTTTAAATTACTGGGATCAAAACTACATCTATAACACATCTAAAACCAAATTAATACATAAAAAAAATCCCACTAACTCCTTCCCCGCCCCCACCCTAGGTGGCCGGTTCTAGCTTAGCCAAGACACCAAGTGTCTTGGTTAACTTGCATGTATGTACACATGTATTCTACTCACCCAAAAATTCATTCTTAAGCTAGGTCTTCATTCTTGTTATTATCACCTCAACATTTCACTCCAAAAAAATCTACATTTTCTCCCTTGATTGCTGCTGATGTCGAGGGATTTCTAGGCCAAGAACACCCTTGGAGATTGATTCTATTAGTTACATTAGTGCTAGACTTGAAGATCCTTGTATACTAGTAAGTTTCCCCAATTTATTCCATCTCAATTCCTAGCTTTTCTTATGTTTATTAAAGATTTTTCTAGACTATGCAAACATCTCTTGCATGTGTTAATTTAGATGGTTTGATTCAAGATCTTATAGGAAATAGGGTGTTTGATAATTGGTTAGGTTTGATTGAGTTGTTAAATGCAAGAGTTGGATGGATTCATATGAGTTTTGATGATGTTTCCATATGTTTTGTTATAAAACTTATTAGATCTAAAAAATAATTTTGATTCTCCTATACTTTTTGAGTTATTTAGCTAATAAAATGGTAGTGATGATGGAATATAGGCATGCATTGGTTCAAAAAACCCATTTATTAGGCATAAAGTAGATCATTTGTCATTGGTCAAAATCTGTCCCAGATTTCATCCAACAAAACGACTTTACTATTTTGTTCTCAAGAATTTTTATGCTTAAATAAAAATATTGGGAGTTAGCCTCGGGTCTTAGGATCATTTCTCCAAAAACCTTACATCTTAATTCATCCCGATAATTTTTGGAGAAAATCGACACTAAAACTGGTCCAGGATTGCATGTCAGATTTGATAGGCTATTTACTCTAAAATGTTGCATAGAACCCTAGGTTGGTAAAAACATGAAAGTTGGAGATAAGATCTGTAGAAAACATATCCCATTGGCCTTGTGTCAATTAGACCTGTAGATAAAAATATACACTAATTTTTCTAAACCTAATTTGATGCTGGAAGTAACTACATAGAGACACAGGGGTAAATTAGTAATTTCACACATGTTTTGGGGTTCTCACGTAAGTGAGGCCTATATTTTCATATAGTAATGAGTCATAAATTTAGAAGCATATAAATTTCATAATTTTATCCTTCACGGTTTAGAAATGGCGACCCGATTAGTGCGGTAATTTTATAAATTTTCCATCAGCTTTGCATATTAAACCATATAAGCTTTTACAAATGTCTTTTCGAGCCATGAATTGCTATAAGACTTTTAACTAAATTACCTTATGATGTCACAAGTTCAAGTACTGAATAAAAACATAAGTATAAGTGCTACACCTAAATTCCCCGAGCCTAAGTCGTGTTGAATTTTATTTAGGTCACTTGTGATCTTGCGGTTTTTCTCGACGTGCACACTTCTCCGATTTTCGTTGCTACCTTATCATTGGTGAGTTCATAGCCCCAAGTTTTACTTCAATTGTTTTACAAACTCCGTGGGGGAGATATATGCTATAAATATTTATGATCACAATGCTTTGAAAATTGTATGCTATCGTGTTATTATTATTGCCAAAGTTTCCCATAGCCGAAAGTCCCTTTATCGTGAACCGTTAGTCACTTGCGAGTGAGCGCGAATACAGTGAATAGATCTATTGGAATTAACACTCCCCATGCAGGAACGTGCCTATATGGCAGTCGTGTGTATTGTATTTGTACCAAATGATAGGTGTGGCTATTACCTATGTATGAAGGGCAAATTTATGCTATTAGCAACAAAGACGTAGCGTCGGGGTCACGAGCTTAGGGCAATAATAACTTTATCAGACTCTGCATTTGTTGCTTAGTCGCTTTTATAAATTATATATTGTGATCAACTGCTTATTACTCAAACTCTATGGATTCACTCAACCTTTGTGTTGACCTTTTAGCATGTTTTATCTCAGGTCCTTAAGGCGATAGTAGGTGGGAAGCATTTTCGAGTCTTTTGCATAAATAAAGACTTATTTTATTATAATTCCATTCGATAAACTTTTGAACAATTTATTTTATGTACGGATGTATTGGGACCATGTTATGCTGTAAAACTCTGAATTTTCTCTAATATTATCGAATGGTGTTGTTTTTCGAAAACGTCTCATTTTAGAGTTCGTTTTCTATGACTTGGACTGTATAACCAAATAGTAACTTCCCAAATTTCTATTCGGCAGTATAGTAAATTTGGGGGTGTTACAGATTGGTACCAGAGCCTAAGTTATAGAGAATTAGGTTGCATTTGTTACCTAAACTATAACTAAATTTTTTTTAGTACTATTGAAACTTCCCCTATAGCCTTAGAGGTTTTACATGCGTTTATGACTTATTTACTGGGCATAGTTATTTATATAAATAATTATTTATAAACTATATATAATTATTGACCGCATATCCTACTTTGTCAGGCATTATGACATTGCCCATCATCACCTGACCATGTAGCAGATGCACCAGTTGTTTCAGACATTGAGCTAGCTCAACCTGAGCTTGCACCAGACCTACCAGAACAAGCACCCCTACCCCCGAATCATGTCTTCGACTTCCCAAATGAAGATCCTCAGGAAGACCCTCATGAAGACCCTCAAGAAGACCCAGATGAAGAAGAAGAAGATCCGGAAGAGCCAGAGGAAGAACAGCCAGATGAAGAAGACCCTGAAGAAATAAATATACTGATACTTGAGGATGTGAGTTCAGATGAAGAGATTGATGACTCTGAGTTGATCTACCCATATGAGGCAATAGGATCGCCTTATCCACCACCACCTCTATTGGACATTTACTCCGATCCTGAGCCCGAGATTGAGGATGCTGCTACTGCTGAAACTATCACACAAGTGCCGCTCTCTGAGAGCAGATTTCCTCGTGGTATCCCTATCAGGGGCGGATCATCATCTGCTGCCCCTATTGCTTTTGAGCTTGAAGACATTGTGCCCAGTGGCATGAGGAGGGACATTAACTCATTTCGTGGCAGAGTTGGATTATTATCTAGACAGATGAGTGTTCAAGAACAGACGGAGGCCTTGGTCCAATCAAAGGACAAGATTGCTCATCATCGTATGAATTTGTTGGATTTAGACTTGGGAATTGTGGAAAGTAAAAGTGATAAAGTCGAGCATGCAGTGACTTCACTAGGAAAACATGTGCGGCAGCTGGAAGAGAATGATGTCAGGGGTGAAAACATGAAGTTAAGGCGTGAGTTGGATGCCGCTGAGGGGACTCTTATTTATGCTCGCATGGATATAGTTAGACTTGAGAGAGACTTGTATGAGATGAGATGTTGGGCTTACGCTTATTGGGAGGAGATGATTCGAGTAGGGATCGTCGCTGGAAGGTCGTCGGAGGCCATAGATGTGCTTGTGGTTTATGGAGAGACCCCACCACCAGAGCCACGTGGATCACCACCAGCGGAACGACCAGGACCCTCAGGCGGTCCACAGTAGATTATCATTGATTCTTTTAGCTTTATGATATTGTATTACTAAATTGAGAGTCTCAGTTAGTAGAAATACTGTTGAATTTTGTACTGTATTTCATATTTTGTGAAAACAATGCAGAAAGTATTTAATCTACTCGTATTATGATGACTTTTGCTACTCTGGAAAAATGTTATTCTATGTTGTTATGGTTATTGTAGTGTTATTTTTACGCATATCGTAACTTTTAACTATCTTTGGATACTTATTATGTGTACCTTATGTTGATGATAGAATCATGCCGCCAAGGAGAATGAGTGATGCTGCTATTGAGAGAATGATCGAAGAACGAGTGGCTGCCGCTCTTGCTGCAGCCGCTGAAGCAGGAGGTACTGGACCTGCCGCTGCAACTGGAGGCGCTGGGCCTGCCGGTGCGGCGGGAGGAGCAGGACCTGCAGGAGCAACCAACAATACTGTAGTGCACAAATGTACTTTCAAGGAATTCCTAAGTTGCCAGCCTACTAACTTGAAGGGGATTGAAGGAGTTGTTGCTTTGATAAGATGGTTTGAAAGATCGGAATCAGTTTTTAAGATTAGCAAGTGTGCTGAAGAAGACAATGTCCCATATGTTGTTCATACCTTGTTGGATGGGGCAGCTTCTTGGTGGAACTCGTATGCACAATCTATGGGCATCAAGGCTGCGTGTACTATATCTTGGACTGAATTGAAAGCTATAATGACAGCAACTATTGCCCTCGTAATGAGGTGACAAAGATGGAAGTCGAGTTCTGGAATCATGTGGTAAAGGGAAATGATATTAATGCTTATATCATTCCATTTCAAGAGCTAGCAGCATTGTGCCCGTCCATGGTGTCAACAACTCAGGATTTAATTGATAGGTTTATCTGGGGACTTCCGCATAGCATACAAGGGAATGTGACATCATCGAAACCTAGTGTCCTGGATGACGCTATACAGATATCTCGCAACTTAATGGATCAAGTTGTGCGATTGGGAGCTGTTCAGAGTACCAACACTAGCAACAACAACAATCCAAACAAAAGGAGCTGGGATGACAACAGTAAGGGAAGCAACGACAAACCCCAGGGCCGTAACCAAGATTACCACCAAAAACAGAACCGAAGACAGGAAGCCGCTAGGGCTTATGTGGCTGCTACGGGTGAGAGAGTTGGGTATGCTGGATCTCATCCTATGTGTAACAAGTGTAGGTTACACCACTTGGGACCGTGCACTATTGAGTGCATAATCTGTCAAAAGGTGGGCCATCAGGCCAAATTCTGTAAGGACAAGGGTTCCGCTACTGGCAACAACACACAACCGATGGTAACGTGCTACGGATGTGGAGAACAAGGACACTACAAGAACCAATGTCTCCGAAACCACAACGATGCCACGAACTGATACTGTTTAGGGATTAACAGTAGTACTTGCTTTTGAACTTGTTGTATTTTGTGTACTTTATATCCTAGTTATGGGATTGTGATGAAGCGAAAAGTGTACCGCTTTTAAGGGGTCATTTAAGCCCTAAATCGTATTTATTTGATCAAATATTGCCCTAAATCGTTCCTTTTGTCATTTTAGGTACTTTTGAGAAGAAATCTGGAAAAGGAGGCATTTTGGACGTTTTTGGAGCATAAAAGTGAAGAAAACGACAAAGTCTCAAAATCATGCTGGAAGTTACCTTTGACGGCGTCAGGATTATGCCTGGACGGCGTCATGGCTTGGCAAAAGTGGCGGATATGAAATTTACTCATGATAAGCCAGTGAAAATTGCATGGGAATTCTGACGGCGTCACCCTTTAATTTGATCAAGGTCGTCACGTTATAATTTAAAGAGGGACGGCGTCACGTTCATAGTCTGAGGGCGTCAAGCCTTGATAGGCCAGAACGGATTTTGGAGAGCTAAAGAGGGACGGCGTCAAGAAGGTCATCCGGGAACCCTAAAAGCGGCGAGGTGACGGCGTCACACTCCATAACGTGACGCCGTCAGATCTAAAAATCTATATATAGTTTTGCAATTCTTTGTCATTAGTGTGGAACTTATTGGGGAACTTTGTGTGTGAAAACCCTAGGACGAATTTGGCAGCTCTTTCAAGGCTTTTTGCCTTGAGATCTTC
Organism: Artemisia tridentata subsp. tridentata; assembly: GCA_021014915.2. Taxonomy (NCBI): domain Eukaryota; kingdom Viridiplantae; phylum Streptophyta; class Magnoliopsida; order Asterales; family Asteraceae; genus Artemisia; species Artemisia tridentata. The sequence continues at coordinate 153,248,991 of CP139508.1, forward strand.
CATGTTACATTGAAGATAAGTTATCAATTAATCATTCAATATTTCTATGTGTTGTTTGATTCTATCTTGTTCTTGTCTTTTGTTTAACATGCTAGGCTAGATTTTCTTGTGTTTGCTTAGATCTAATGAAACCTAGCTATTGATTATTGGTTATTAGTGTGTTGTTAGTTGTATTGGATGATTGTTCATCTATGTTAGGCTTAAGAAAACTGGCTAACTTCCTATTCGGTAACTTGCTTGAACGTCTTAAGAAACATGAACCAATGCGTCCTAAAGGTTTTTATGGTTGTATTTAATGCACAAGCAAATTCTAGTGATCCCATGTTAGGAGCTTCCTAGCCGGCTCGACATAGGAGTGAAGTAGGAGCTTGTAGAGTTGGGGAAGTACGTACGCCACCCCACGAATGGTATTAAGGAATACACCCGTCATCCACGCAACTAATACACACTAATCAACCGGTAAAAGATAGTTAGGGAGTAAGGAAATCTAAGTAAACACATTTCCCTCCACATAAGTTTTCACCAACATTTTCATTTTTGTTATTTTATTTTATTTGCATTCGTAGTAATTTGGGTTAGTTGACTAGCAACTAATTCTGCCCACTCTTTCAAACCCGAGATTTTACTTGCTTTCATAAAAATATAAAAACACAAAAAGAATCTTCTCTCACCCTTAGACCTATTAGAGTAATTTTTCATACCTAACGAACACTATTCCCTGTGGAGAACGATCAATCCCCCGTACTTACAACTACACTATACTACATCGGTCAGGTACACTGCCTGGTGGGGTTGTAAGCCTCTTGAGATCCCTCGAGAGGTAAAACCTGTTGTAAGGTTGCAAAACCACGCATCAAGTTTTTGGCGCCGCTGCCGGGGAATAGTTATAGTTTAGGTTGAATTTTTATTTTATAGGTCTACTCACTAGATTCCTTTCTAGTGAGATTTTTATTTTCTTTTTCTAGGTTTTCTTTAGTCTATCTATTTTCTTCGTTTCTTTGTTCGTAACCATTACCATTCGACATCATGGAAGATGGTAATATCCTTGATCCCAACATCCCACCACCACAACAACAACCACCACCTCCTAGAGCCCGTACTTTAGGAGAGTACTCCCGTCCTAGCCACCATGGCTATCGAAACACCATTGAGCTCACTCAAGGAGCCAATGTCACACCCTTGCGATCCGACACCATCCGGTTGGTGCAAAGCGGATGCGCATTCCATGGACTTCGTTCTGAAGATCCTAATCAACATCTCAAGGACTTTCTCAAAATCGTTGACTCTATAGACCTTGATGTTGCCACTCGAGAGACGACCCGACTGCGTCTCTTTCAATTCTCTCTGCGGGACCAAGCTAGTCAATGGCTAGAGCGTCAACCCGCAGGATCCATCACCTCTTGGGATGATCTCACCACTCGTTTCCTTGCTCAGTTTTTCCCATCGGGAAGAACTACCAAGCTAAGGAATGATATCTTGATGTTTCAACAACGTCAAGGCGAAGCCCTCTACGAGGCATGGACTCGATTCAAGGACTTACTCCAAAAAGTCCCTCACCATGGCATAGAACTTTGGCTCCAAGTCCAAATCTTCTATGACCATATCAATCTCTACACGAGGCAAACCATTGACCAATCGGCCGGTGGTAAGCTACGTGATCTAAGTGCGGAACAATCATGGGCTCTCCTAGAGGATCTTGCTCTTTATGACAACGAAAGTTGGATTGATCCCCGTGATTTGAATAAAACGGTCAAGGCAATATCTTTGCCTTCGAACAATTCAAGCACTTCCGACCGTAGGATCATAGAACTTGAAGACCAAGTCAAGTTTCTCATGAAATCCTACGAGGCTCCTAAACCTTCAAGCCAAGTGAACAAAATCACTTCTTCATGTGAATTATGTAGTGGTCCCCACGACACTCGTGATTGCATGGAACTCCCCGAACAAGCTTTTATGGACTACGCATCCTCGCGTACCGACGGAGCGGGAGACAAGTGGTACACTTTCAAACCCGAGCCAAACCATTACGGTGATTCATACAACCCCTCATGGAAAAATCACCCGAACCTTAGGTGGAAACAAAACCAAAACGCACAACAAACCAATTCTTCCAACCCACCTAGTCGTTTCCAATCAAGCGGTTCCAACTCGAACCGTACTTTCAACAACAATCCTTCCGGCAATGGTAGTACCAATAACTTTGAAGGATTGATGTCTCAATTTATGGCATCTCAAGAAGCTCGGATAGCTAGATTCGAATCCGAATTCAATCAACAACAAACGGAGATGACCAATAAAATTGACAACTTGTTGAAAGCCCTCAATAACCAAGTGCTATCACCTCCACATAAGGACGCTAGGAACACAAATAGCGGACCCCAAGTAAAAGACCCCTCTTCATCCGAACACGTCCACTTTGTCAACGTTGTCACTATCAAACCGATTGATAGGAATGAGGATAATAGTGAACCTAAGGATGAGGATAAGAAAGTCGAGGTTGATAAGGAAGTTAGGACAAGTGAGATTGAAGAAGTAGATGATGATGAGGACTACTTCAATAGGCTACCCACTAAGGAAGAGCGCGCATATCATACAAACTTATTCGATGACCCCGAGACACCATACTTCCTAGGTAGACCAATCATAGAAATAGGCGACCCTTCTAATCTCAACATACCATGCAACATCGGACATTTGCATGTGTGGAAAGCCTACATCGACCTTAGATCACCCATAAACATCATGACTAGAGCCCACTACAACTTGATAATGAAAAATCAACTTGGGTATAGGATGTTCCCTGACAAGGGATGGATGAGTAACTTCACGGGAAGAGTTAAGGGATTACCGGTTTATGTAGGAAACTTCACCTATGTCACCGACTTTGTAATTGTAGAAGATATCCGCCCAATAGTCGATGCATCCTTAACTCAAGTGGTTTTTGGAAAACCATTTGTTGAGGTCTCTAGAATGACTTATGAACCTTCCTTAGGGATAGTTAGATTTAAGGATGAGACCGATGAGGTAAACTACCAAATGCCATATAAGATAGAACAATTCCAACACTTGTCAAATGTTGAGAAGGAGCTCAAGCAAGCGGTCTACTATAGGAATGATGAGGATAGAAATTAAGGAGTAGACTATGTTTGAAAGTAATGTTAAGGATTGTGAATTGGGACAATAAACGGATGAAAATGGCCTAGGAACCGTGACCAATGATGGAGTCACGTAATGTACGTGACTTTGAGTCTAGCTACAAGACTCGTTAATAAAGAAAAGCGCTTCTTGGGAGGCAACCCAAGCTTTATTTGCTTTGTGTGTTTATTTATTTGTTTGTTTGATTTTATTTGTTTCCGTATGTATGTTTAATTTTTATTATTATTGATTCATGTTCAAAAGTAATTTGTGAAAATGCTTTATTTTGTTTTTAACTTCGTCTTAACTACATATAAAGGTATTTTGCAAAAGTTAAGTGTAAGGGAAATCTAAATCGGTTTATTAGAACACAAATGAACATGAATCGTAATAATAATAAATTAACATACATATTAGTATTTGTTTGAGTCAAATGCTTGTATCGAGTCATAATGATGTTTTGCAGGATTTCCAGGAAGTAAGGTATAGGTTTTTCCAAAATTTTTCCGGAAACGTAACATGAGAATTCTGTCAGATCATATCTGACGGCGTCAGGCTTTACAACCTGACGGCGTCAGGTTTAATTTTCTGAAAATTTTTGAAGGTTTTGTTTTCATAAAAAGTTTTTATTAAATCTATAACTTATAATCTCCAGGAATCTGCAAAGTTATCATTCCACAAGCATTATATCCTTATATATAGATTTTATCCCGCCGATGTTATGCAGGTTTTCGTGTTTGTTTTCTCAGGTTTAACAGGTTATTTTGGACAAAGAAATGTTTTGAATCAAGCTTATGGCGATGCATTAGTCATGGAGCTTCAACATTATCTTTGGAAGAAGATCTAACCGTGTAACTTCATTATCCACCGAGCGAATCAGGGGAGTATTTGATTTCATTCTTTTACTTTATGCTTTTACATCTTGTTATTTGAACATTGGGGACAATGTTCATCTTAAGTGTAAGGGGGGTAAAAGTACGATTAGAGAATACAATTGCGCTTGATTTTTGTTTGTTTAATAGTAGATGTGTAATAAAACTGAGAGAAATACTTGTTAAGGTAATTTTAGTGCCAAATTTAAAATTTTTTACAACATATAGGAGTGAAACTTTGATCTTAATGAGCGTCTCACGGATAGGAGTTATATGACTAGCACAAAAACCGTACCACTAAAAAATTTTCCACCCCCAAATATGTGAGGTTCGCCCCTAGAATTGGTAGGAAAAGCATTTATGCTATGATGTGTGTACCGGTAGCACTTAGATTCTAGAACTTGCGTTAGGACCATTCCAAGGCCACAAGTGAGACTACATTCGTGTAGTTAGATTTACTACATGATAAGAGGCATTAGGATTAACCCATTGTTTTACACCTGTGTTTTTGTTATAATTACGTTGGCTACATTGGTCAAGTAATTCTCCCACACCCTTTGCGTTGTACTCATTTTTAGTACACGATACCCCTAGTACACCCCTCAGAGCCTATCTTTTCGTTTCGACCTTTAAGCATTTTACTTAAAGGAAGAATTTGTTACACCCCACTTAAATGTACACCCAAATCGCCTTAGCCTACCTTGTATGCACTCATTTTTAGTGCATGATTGTTACAACATTTGTTTAAACCCAAGTTAATTATCTAGTTGATTACATGGTTGCTAAGTCGAGTCATATCCTTGTACATATTGTTTTGGGACGATTGGGACTCATGGGTAAAGTACTAGTGTAATGGAGTAATGGGGAAGAACATCATTTATTACCCCCATATGTGCTAAATATTTTAAAAGTACTCCAAGTTTTTCAATTATCTTAATTCGAGTCATAAGAATAGTTATTTGTAAAGTTATGTAAAAGTTCAAGTGTAAGGGGAATGCAATGCCCCTATGATGTATTATTTTGGATGGTAGGGAAAAGTGTATGCAAAAAAAAAAAAAAAAAAAAAAAAAAAAAAAAAAAAAAAAAAAAATCGAAAAAATCAAGAAAAATACAAAAAAATGAGAAAAAGAAAAGTAGAAAAAAAAACATACGGACTACCATCCCGTTTTATTTTATGTTTTGTTTTATGTTTTTGTTATTTTATTTTTAGCTTAAGATTGAGTCGAGTCTTGGCTTAGCAACATTGTATAGTACATGTAATTGATCAAGATCTTTAACTCGCCACCAGTAAAATATCCCTTATCCAACAAAACCGTGTTTTCCTTTTCCCTACACCTAACGTTATAACCCGTTTAAAAGCCCTCTTTGATAGTTTATCTTAGGTGCTTACGCCTAGTGGAGGAGGTTTTCGATCCTTTCCCAAGCCTATGGTAATCTATTTGCTATGACAGGTAGTGAGAGATATTATCCGTTTTCATTTATGAGATTTATTTTGATGACACTTGAGAGATGTGAGTATCTAAACACTACTTGTGAGGTGCTAGTTTGTAATCTCCGTGCTTATTATGATTAAAGTGGAACGATTATTTGTTGTAATTACTTTTATGTTAGCATTAAATGACCCCTAACTTGTATTTTGATTAGAATAAAAGCGCATTTGCTTGAGGACAAGCAAATCTCAAGTGTAAGGGTATTTGATGAAGCGAAAAGTGTACCGCTTTTAAGGGGTCATTTAAGCCCTAAATCGTATTTATTTGATCAAATATTGCCCTAAATCGTTCCTTTTGTCATTTTAGGTACTTTTGAGAAGAAATCTGGAAAAGGAGGCATTTTGGACGTTTTTGGAGCATAAAAGTGAAGAAAACGACAAAGTCTCAAAATCATGCTGGAAGTTACCTTTGACGGCGTCAGGATTATGCCTGGACGGCGTCATGGCTTGGCAAAAGTGGTGGATGTGAAATTTACTCATGATAAGCCAGTGAAAATTGCATGGGAATTCTGACGGCGTCACCCTTTAATTTGATCAAGGTCGTCACGTTATAATTTAAAGAGGGACGGCGTCACGTTCATAGTCTGAGGGCGTCAAGCCTTGATAGGCCAGAACAGATTTTGGAGAGCTAAAGAGGGACGGCGTCAAGAAGGTCATCCGGGAACCCTAAAAGCGGCGAGGTGACGGCGTCACACTCCATAACGTGACGCCGTCAGATCTAAAAATCTATATATAGTTTTGCAATTCTTTGTCATTAGTGTGGAACTTATTGGGGAACTTTGTGTGTGAAAACCCTAGGACGAATTTGGCAGCTCTTTCAAGGCTTTTTGCCTTGAGATCTTCCATGTTACATTGAAGATAAGTTATCAATTAATCATTCAATATTTCTATGTGTTGTTTGATTCTATCTTGTTCTTGTCTTTTGTTTAACATGCTAGGCTAGATTTATCTTGTGTTTGCTTAGATCTAATGAAACCTAGCTATTGATTATTGGTTATTAGTGTGTTGTTAGTTGTATTGGATGATTGTTCATCTATGTTAGGCTTAAGAAAACTGGCTAACTTCCTATTCGGTAACTTGCTTGAACGTCTTAAGAAACATGAACCAATGCGTACTAAAGGTTTTATGGTTGTATTTAATGCACAAGCGAATTCTAGTGATCCCATGTTAGGAGCTTCCTAGCCGGCTCGACATAGGAGTGAAGTAGGAGCTTGTAGAGTTGGGGAAGTACGTACGCCACCCCACGAATGGTATTAAGGAATACACCCGTCATCCACGCAACTAATACACACTAATCAACCGGTAAAAGATAGTTAGGGAGTAAGGAAATCTAAGTAAACACATTTCCCTCCACATAAGTTTTCACCAACATTTTCATTTTTGTTATTTTATTTTATTTGCATTCGTAGTAATTTGAGTTAGTTGACTAGCAACTAATTCCGCCCACTCTTTCAAACCCGAGATTTTACTTGCTTTCATAAAAATATAAAAACACAAAAAGAATCTTCTCTCACCCTTAGACCTATTAGAGTAATTTTTCATACCTAACGAATACTATTCCCTGTGGAGAACGATCAATCCCCCGTACTTACCACTACACTATACTACATCGGTCAGGTACACTGCCTGGTGGGGTTGTAAGCCTCTTGAGATCCCTCGAGAGGTAAAACCTGTTGTAAGGTTGCAAAACCACGCATCAGATTGTTACGACTTAAAACTATTTACTATTCTCTATCAACTCTTGTGATACCTTCCATCTATTGTATTTTCATTTCCTTTCCGACTTCCATATTTTAACTAACTTGTTATCACCTTATATTGTTTTGTCACTTTCTTATGAACCATTTTGATATAATCTTATAAAATTACTTTAACTACTATTTTATAAACAGTATGGTTTAATCCTTATAGTACTGAAGCTCATAAAACTACTTGACTAAACCGAACATTACATTATCGGTCCTCAATTATACATAGCCTAATTACCTATGTCTAATTCAGGAGGGATCATGTTATGTTGGGAGCCTTATAATACTGAAGCACATAAAACTACTTGACTAAACCAAATATTACATTATCGGTCCTCAATTATACATAGCCTAATTACCTATGTCTAATTCAGAAGGGGTCATGTTATGTTGGGAGCAGTCACCGGTAAGTTTTATTAAAAACAACTTTTCACTTATATCCTTAAAACAATTTGTGAATTTTCTTACGATTACACAACTAACCAGCCTCATCAGACACCGTATTCTGAGGCGATAAATCAAACTACATCACTAATTATCCTAGAAACCATTCGCTGCAAGTACCCTCACCTTTTCCTGACACACCGTCAGCCGATAAGACAAGCTGAATCACGAGGACGTGATTCCTTTTTTAACGGTGGGGTGATGTAACAACTGAGACATTTCAGGTCACTAATTTTACTAATTTTAATTACTTAATTTTTCTATTTTAAGTAAATTAATTTTTACCGGGAAAGTTGCCCGTGTACGTTGTGACATGTACATTTAAATCCGTAATATGACTCAGTCTATGCCCAGTCTACCCATTAATATGATTTAAATTCCCCCACGTACTTGTTTTCATATGGAATAAATTAATTTTCCATTTCTACGTGAAGTATGGACATTTTACGTTTTACGCGTTTTCGGCTCGCGGTTTAAGCTTTAAAGACATTATAACACTCCGGAAGGCTCAGGAAATACATGAAATATCAAAATTACTCATTTTAAACTAAATGTAACCATTTTTACAAAATATACTATGTTTTGATATTTACTTAACGTTCGCGTCTTAAAAACTACACGTTTTAAATTACCGGGATCAAAACTAAATCTATAACACATCTATAACCAAATTAATACACACACAAAAAATCCCACTAACTCCTTCTTCCCCTCCCTAGGTGGCTGGTTCTAGCTTAGCCAAGACACCAAGTGTCTTGGTTAACTTGCATGTATGTACACATGTATTCCACTCACCCAAAAATTCATACTTAAGCTAGCTCTTCATTCTTGTTATTATCACCTCAACATTTCACTCAAAAAAAATCTGCATTTTCTCCCTTGATTGCTGCTGGTGTCGAGGGATTTCTAGGCCAAGAACAACCTTGGAGATTGATTCTATTAGTTACATTAGTGCTAGACTTGAAGATCCTTGCATACTAGTAAGTTTTCCCAATTTATTCCATCTCAATTCCTAGCTTTTCTTATGTTTATTAAAGATTTTTCTAGACTAAGCAAACAACTCTTTGTTGACATAAATAATGCCTAAAAACATTATTCATATCTCTATGTTTTAATGATCACAAAATATAAACTCATTAAACATAAACTTATCAAATAAACAAGTATTTAGTTGTAAATATTCACTTCTACAACTTAATCACTTAAGGTATGAATAAACAAGTGCTTAATGCATTATATGATCAAAGGAACATTTTCTTAAACACTAGATTTTTTATAAATTGTCAAAAACATTTTATATCTTTTAGAAAAACATTTTTGGTAATAAATAAAAAGGTTTAATTCATTATAAATTTATGAATTCAAATTTTTAACCAAAATCAGTAAAAATGTTTCCAGAAAAACCTTCCCCACAAAAAGACAAAACTGGGCAACGGTTGGCTTGGGCGGCCCCCTTAATTTTGCTAGGCGGCCCCCTTAAAATTAAGGGGACCGCCCCCCTATTTAAGGGGGCCGGCCACGCTCCAGTAGCTTCCAGCTGTCCAGTTTTTCTGCCTATAAATACCAGCCTTCCCCTGGATTTTTACTTACCTTTTGCACTAAAAACTTTCAGTTCTAGATCTCATTTCATATCTTCAAAAACCCTTTGATCATATAATTATAAGCTTTTGTTTCAAGTGATCCAAAGCTTCCACCATCAAAGTGCAAAAGAAGAATACTTCTAGTGATCAAGATTAGAAGTGTTACAACTTAGTATCATCTTGTTATCTAAGTTGGTTGTTAATTATTCACTCATTTGTAAAAGTTGTGTATATTTGTTAGATAGGAGTGTGTATATTTGTATAGGCTAGATTTGTGTGTAAGTAGTGAAGTTGTGAAGAAGTGATGATGTGTAAGTAGTGAAGGTGTGAAGAAGTAGAGAAGTACATAGGTAGTGATAGGTTGTGAAGTTATGACTGTCTGAAGAAGGTGTGAGAGTCGTGAAGAAGGTGTGAAGAAGTCGTGAAGAAGTCGTGAAGAAGGTGTGAATAAGTCATGTAGTGAAGTTGTGAGATTAGTTCTAGCTACGATTAGAAATCGACATCAAGCTTTGTGTCGTTAAACCGGTGTAAGCCAAAGTTGTGTAAGGTTTTCTCCGCCATAAGGGAGCTTGTTGATATAGTGAAGAAAACTCTCGAGTTAGGTGCTCGGGGAGTGGAGTAGGGCAAGGAAGGTGTCCTTGTAGCCGAACCACTATAAATCCTTTGTCTCTCGGTTAGATCTTTCCATCACTATCTTTTATTTCATTTCATTACATTACTTACATCTTTAGTTTAGATACACTTATATTTGTTCATATTGTTCAAGAATTGAGTTCACATAAATTCGAATCTAAGTTTTTAAAAGTAAACAAAAGTTTTCAAAATAAAATAAAAAGACGTAAAACTATTCAACCCCCCTTCTAGTTTTCCACAATTGGTATCAAGAGCCACGTCAAACAAGATTTTTAAAATTAACTGTATTTTAAAACTTGAAACGATCTATGGAATCTGAAAAATATTTAGAAGGGCAATCCATGCAAAGACCACCACTATTTGAAAGTAATGGTTTTCTTTATTGGAAAAATAGGTTCGAAACTTATGTAAAATCAAAAGATCTTGATCTTTGGCATGTTATTACCTATGGTGATTTTCCCCCTATTCAATATAATCCCCTAACTAAAATAGATGAAATTGTACCTTTTGAAAAACAAAATGATGATTTAAAAAAGAAACTAGCAAAAAATAATGAAGCTAAAATGGTAATTTATAATGCGTTACCACGCAAAGAATATGAAAGAATTTTTATGTGTCAAACCGCAAAAGAGATTTGGGATTCTTTACTAATCACTCACCAAGGTAATAGTCAAGTCAAAGATAATAAAATAGATCTTCTTGTGCAACAATATGAACAATTTACAATTCCTGAAGAGGAATCTATTGATAATGCATTTGCTAAATTTAACACAATCATCACAAGTTTAAAAGCACTTGATGAGACTTTTTCTAGCAAAAATTGTGTAAGGAAATTTCTTAGGGCATTACATCCGAAATGGCGCGCGAAGGTCACGGCGATTGAAGAGTCAAAGAACTTGATGACGTTATCACTTGATGAGCTTATTGGCAACTTGAAGGTTCATGAAGAAATTATAAAGAGGGACTCGGAAACGGTCAAGAGCAAGAAAGATCAAATCAAGTCTCTCGCGCTAAAAGCCAAAAAGGAACTTAGTGATGACGATGATTCAAGTGACGATAGTGAAGACGAAGAATATGCAATGGCCGTAAGAGAATTCAAGAAATTCTTCAAGAGACGAGGAAGATTCACGAGACAACCGCGAGATGAAAGAAGATCGCTTCAAAGAAATAGAAATGATAACTACGGGAAAAGAAAGTGCTTTAGATGTGGAAGCCAAAACCATCTCATTGGCGAATGTCCAAAGCCACCGGGTTATGATTACGAAAGCGCATTTGTTAGTGGAACATGGAGCGATAGCGACAAAGATGAAGCGGACAAAGCAAAAGACGAAAAGTGCCTTGTAGCTCAAGCCACCGATGAAATATGTCTAGGGATAAATTTGGAGCCCGACGAATGGATTAAGGATAGTGGATGCTCAAAGCACATGACGGGAAACCAGAAGCTATTCTCCTCCTACAAGGCATACAACGGAGGTAATGTTATTTTCGGTAGTGATTTTCGTGGAAAAATCATTGGCAAAGGTACGATCTCTCAAGACTCCCTAACTATTGAAAATGTTGAGCATGTAGATAATTTAACATATAACCTGCTTAGTATAGGACAAATATGTGATAATAAGTGTAGGGTTACTTTTACAAGTAAAGATAGCGAAATAGTTAAGGACGGAAAGGTCATAGGTAGAAGAATTAGGAAAGGTGGCGTATATGTTATGAAACTAGGAAATAAACCGGAAGATAAAATATGTCTAGCAACCTTAGATGAAAACTCTACATTGTGGCATAGAAGATTAGGTCACGCAAATATGCAACAAATACAATCCCTAGCCTCTAAAGAATTAGTTAGAAACTTGCCTAACCTAAGATATGACCAACACTTTTGCGATGCATGTAAAATAGGAAAACAAGCACATGCTAGTCACAAAGCTAAGAATATAGTCTCCACTACTAGATGCCTAGAATTATTACACATGGACCTTTTTGGTCCATCCGCTGTGCGGAGTTACGGAGGTAATCGTTATACCTTAGTAATTGTAGATGACTATTCACGATACACGTGGACTAGATTTTTAAGTGATAAAACCGAAGCCTTTAATAAATTTGAAATATTTAGTAAAATGATTCAAAATAAATTAGGATGTTCTATAGTATCAATTAGGACGGACCATGGTCGGGAATTTGATAACGAAGTGCAATTCGGAAAATATTGTGATTTAAATGGGATATCTCACAATTTCTCCGCTCCTCGCACTCCACAATCAAATGGGGTAGTAGAAAGAAAGAATCGAACATCACAAGAAATGAGTAGAACAATGCTAAATGAACAATCTATCCCACAAAAATTTTGGTGCCATGCCGTAGATACATCAACATATATAATAAATAGAGTCTCAATTAGGCGAATTTTAGGAAAAACCCCATATGAGTTATTAAGAGGTAGAAAACCTAATCTAAATTACTTTAGGGTATTCGGGAGCAAATGTTTTGTTCTCAATACAAAAGATTACCTTACTAAGTTTGATCCTAAGTCGTACGAAGGAATCTTTCTAGGGTATTCACAAAATAGTAAAGCATACATAATACTTAATAAACACACTATGAAAGTAGAAGAGTCCTTAAATGTAACTTTTGATGAAACTCCACCACCACCTAAGACATTGCCCCTAGAAGATGATGACCTAGTTGAAGAAGAAGCTATTGAGGTTAGTAAAACTAAGCCCCTAGGTGATGATAATGAAGATTTAACACTAGGAGAAAACGAAATAGTAAATATTAAGGAATCTAAATCACACCAATTAGATAATATAATAGGAAACCTAAATCAAAGAACCCTTAGATTACAAGCTCAAGACAAAAATAACTTCTTTTGTTTCCTATCAACTATAGAACCTAAAAATATAAACGACGCATTAAAAGATGAAAGTTGGGTTATGGCTATGCAAGAAGAACTAAATCAATTTAAGACTAATGACGTTTGGGAACTAGTCCCAAATCCCATGAACATGACCATCATAGGAACTAAGTGGGTTTATAGAAATAAGTTAGATGAAAATGGAATAGTTACTAGGAACAAAGCTAGGTTAGTTGCCCAAGGATATAATCAACAAGAAGGAATAGATTATGACGAAACTTATGCCCCCGTAGCTAGATTAGAATCTATAAGAATACTACTTGCCTATGCATGCGCCCTAGATTTTAAGTTATTTCAAATGGACATGAAAAGTGCATTCCTTAACGGTTTTATCAATGAGGAGGTATACGTGGCACAACCTCCAGGATTCATTGACTTCGCAAAACCTGATTATGTTTATAAACTCAAGAAAGCTTTATATGGACTCAAACAAGCTCCCAAGGCTTGGTATGATCGATTAAAGGCATTTCTTATTAAACATGATTATTCCATGGGAATGGTAGATAACACTCTTTTCACGAAAAAGAAAATCCCAAATCTCATCATTGTCCAAATATATGTCGACGACATTATATTTGGATCGACTTGTCAGGATATGTGTGATGAATTCGCCAAAATCATGCATGATGAGTTTGAGATGAGTATGATGGGTGAACTTAATTTCATCCTAGGATTACAAATAAAACAATTAGAAGATGGAATATTTTTTAATCAATCTAAGTACATTAAGGAAATGCTCAAGAAATTTGGATTAGAAGACGCTAAGCCCATGAAAACACCGATGTCTACGGAAGTAAAACTCACAAGAGATGAAGAGGGTGAGTCCTTTGAAAACACTAAGTATAGAGGAATGATAGGTAGTTTACTATACTTAACGGCAAGTAGACCGGATATCATGTTTAGTGTCTGCATTTGTGCTCGCTTTCAAGAGGATCCCAAAACCTCTCACCTAGAAGCGGTTAAGCGTATCTTCCGATACATTAAAGGCACTATACACTTAGGATTATGATATCCTAAGGGATCGGGCATAGAAACCATCGTCTATGCGGATTCAGATCATGCGGGAGACTACGTGGATAGAAAAAGCACTAGCGGAATTTGCACGTTAATGGGATGTTGTCTAACATCTTGGTTCTCGAAGAAGCAAACCACTCTTGCTATTTCCACCACAGAAGCCGAATATGTAAGCGCTGGAAAGGCATGTCAACAAGCACTATGGATGAAACAAGCTCTCGTAGATTATGGCATTGGGTTAGATAATGTCCCAATTATGTGTGATAACAAAGGTGCTATAGATTTAAGTAGAATCCAGTTCAACACTCTAGGACTAAACATATAGAAATACGCCACCACTTCCTCCGCGATAACGTTCAAAAAGGAAACATATCTATAGAAAAGGTTGCATCGGAAGATAACTTAGCAGACATATTCACTAAGCCCCTTAAGCGTGAACTCTTTAACCACTTACGTTTAGGCCTAGGGATGATGGAACAAATTGACTGAATTTTCTGCATTTTTGGTACAATTTTTTTTCCAGATGGGCGGACCCCTTAATGTTATAAAGGCGGTCCCCTTAATTATTAAGGGGACCGGCTTGTCATTAAGGGGACCGGCCATCTGTCTGTAAAATTATTTTTTTTTCTTTTTCCTCTCATCTGAGTCTAGGAATCTGTTTTGCACAAAATAAAAGATTTGGGAAATATTTTTCTTGCATAAACATATTTATAAACAAAACCCAATCTATTTTCTACAAATCATTCTCACATCTAGGAAAACACATCACCACATTGAGACCTTGGATTGTTTCTTAGGAAATTTTTGCATTTAGGAGTCGAAACAATCACATCTCCACATTTGTTGCATATAGGCACACACTAGAACAAGCTTATTAATCACATCCTCACAATTGTTCCATCACCTATTCCCCATTAGTTTCTAGTGCCTTTGCTCCATTACCCTTGCCTTAGATGATTAATTTCCTTAATTCTCTAAATTGCTAGATATAACTTATTGCTTGCTTATTTGTTTATCTTATATGCCATGCATGCTTAATATGTTTCTCTATTGCCTCAAAGAGTGGGACTTGCCTAAAACCAAAAGCTCAAAACATAGCCATCCTCACCTATTTCTGCAGAAAAACCCATTTCTGGAACCCAGAAAGGTACCAGATGGGCGGCCCCCCTAATTCATAAGGCGGCCCCCTTAATTATTAAGGGGACCGCCCATAATTAAGGGGACTGGCCATCTGCTGGATGGGTTCACAGAATCTTTTTCTGCTTTTTAGCCCATTTGATCCTATACTTCCCCAAAATTCACAAACACATTTTGTCCTAATCACCCAACAAGCCTATCTATTCCTAAACAACACAAATCCTCCACTATAAATAACCCCATATCTCACCACATTCAATCATCCCATCATGTCTTCTCCTATCAACCCAAAACCAAAAACCTCAAAGCTAGCAAGGATGACCTTAAAACCCGGGTGGAAAAGAAAACCTCACCCTCACCACAAGCCCATCACAAATGGTGCGACTAGACAACTAACACCTCCATCATCATTCATCCCCAACTACTCTCCAAGATCACAACCTCATTCCATTGAACCATTTCACAAACCCTATCATTTTGACCAAACATCCACATTCATTCCAAACTACTCCCCTAAACATCAAACCAACTTCAATGGAATCCTTGAAAACCCTCATAACCTTTGTCAAACATCAAACTTTTCCTTAAATCATACACCCCAATACCATCCATTTCCACCAAATAACCAAATCCCCATTCATGAAAGGCAAAAGCTTCATGAAGAGATTAACCAAACCCATGATCTTAGTGATCTCCTTGCTATGCAACTCACACAACCAACAAGGGACAACCTCCATCCTCACCTTACTCAAATTTCCTACCCCACTCTCTTAACTTGGATCAAGTTACAAACTACACCCACTATTGCCCTTGTTGCATCTTCCTTCAAAAACAAATTCTCCACTTAAGTGAAGATATTTCTTGGATCGAATATCTACTCACTCGTCCTCATCCCATTCCTCCCCTACAACGATATAACATCACTGGATCCGCTCCATTTCCCTCACCATCACATAACTAAAACCCATCCACATGCTTTCCACCTCAAAATAAAATCCCTCACCCTTTTGTGTCGCAAGCAAGTCCAATCGCTCTCTTTGGCAATATGAGGACCTTTAGTGTTTCTAGTTATGTTGTAATCGTTATGTTTTAAGTATTTTATGTAATGTAATGATGATTCATATGTTATATATGATCTTCTTGAATGCATAAATAAATTAGTTGGTTGTTCTAAATATTTTTGCTATGCATATATATGTATCTTGTGTCTCCTAACTTGTTTTTGTAGCCTAGATTTCCTTAGCTCGTCTCCTTGGTGCCATCGAACGAGGGGGAGTAAACATCAAGGGGGAGTTCTCGTCCTGACAAATTTAGTTTCTAAAACTTGTCGGCATAACCTTTTTGATTCTACAAAAAGGGGGAGAAGTGAATATAAACTCACTAAATACTTGTCCAAAAATAAATTTTTGGATTTAATAAGTTTAAGTTTTGTAATCATCAAAAAGGGGGAGATTGTTGACATAAATAATGCCTAAAAACATTATTCATATCTCTATGTTTTAATGATCACAAAATATAAACTCATTAAACATAAACTTATCAAATAAATAAGTATTTAGTTGTAAATATTCACTTCTACAACTTAATCACTTAAGGTATGAATAAACAAGTGCTTAATGCATTATATGATCAAAGGAACATTTTCTTAAACACTAGATTTTTTATAAAATGTCAAAAACATTTTAAATCTTTTAGAAAAACATTTTTGGTAATAAATAAAAAGGTTTAATTCATTATAAATTTATTGTAACAACCGTGATTTTAGCAGGTTGGTTTGACTAATAGTCTCAACCTATTTAGCTTTTATGTGGTGTGTGCTATGTGCTTATATGTGGTGTATGTGGTATAAGTATGGTATATGGGTATTGAGTACGTGTGTTAGCACTAAATCCCTTGATGTGATATTTTCTTTATGATTTGAGTAGTGTGAATTTTGGGAAAAGTTCATTTTGATCGCCTTTGTGGTGTAGAAATGACTTGTGTAGTTTTGGTGTTTTGTGGTTTTGCGTAACGAGACTCCGTTCAACTATTTGGGCGTTAGTAAGTTACGTGGGAGTTATATTTATGGAGTATACTTATGTTAAGTGTGAAAAATCTATTTTTGGAAACTTTATTTTGAAAATGATATTTTTCCGGTTTGTCGTAAAAATGAAGATTTATCGCGTAAGGTGTTAAAAATTGATATAGGGTTTTTATAAAATATCAAAGGTACAAAGTTTTAAGTGTAATAATTAATAATAATCAAAAAAAACAAACTTTTTATATAGGGATATATTAAAAAACGAATTTAGGGTTTTTAGGGATAATTAGGAAACCAAATTTGACTACAAATACACTTACCAAATATTAGGTTATCTAGAATTTTCCATAAAGGCCTATAAATACAAAACCAAAACCCTCATTCCCCTCTTGATCAAAAATTCGGCCAACCTAAGGAGAAGAGGAGAAAAAAAATACTTTTAGGGTTCTTAATTCTTTAAGTATTAAGGTAATTTTATAACACTTGTATTTAATTAATTATTATGATTCATGTAATACAATTATGATGGATTAGGGTTTATGTTTAGATCTGTAAATTTATGTTATTAAACATGTTGGAGTCATTAATTAGTGATGTTATGATAATTGGGGAAGTGGTTAGGGTTTAAAACATGATAGTTAATGAACTAAGAATCTGGCAGATTTAAAGGTCTGTAAAGATATGATTGTAATTAATAGATGAAGATGAGTTAGATCACGAATTTTATGTCTAAATTATAGTTCAGAGAAAGAGCTTTCCAAAAAGTCTGACCACGATCGATTTTGAGGTCGGGAAGGTAGTCAAACGATTTTTGTGAGTTAATGTGTCAAATCAGTTAAACCGGGACAGAATTAGGGTAAAAGTATTGAGGTCAAAGGTGGCTTTGAAAGTGGAATTTGGATAAGGCCTTCTGTGGGAATCAATTTCTCTATTATATTTGACTTCCACGCGAAAATTAGATGATAATAAGTTGTGCGGGTGGGTCTATGAGGTCAAAACTTTTTGATGTCTGATCAGATCCGAATCTGGATAGATGACATGTTTGATTTTTCATTAAGTACTTGTGTGGGTTTTTAGTGCATGGCCTTCTGGGACAAGCTTTTATGCTTATGAAGGATCATGTTTAATTTTTGGTGTGAGTTGTGAAGCATTATTCGCCATGATTTTATGTGGGTGAATGTACCCTATAAATCTATTTTTTCTGAAAGTTTTAATAAAGGGATTTAGTGAGTGTCAAGTATTGGGTGGTAATTAGTATGGTGTCTAGGTAATCCATAGTGGGTTATATGAACCTTAGACATCCATCATATGTGTGTTACATGGACTATGGCTTTTAGCTTGGTCGCGTGTAACGTGATTGTTATTTTTGTGTGGTATAGATTTGTGTGTTGATAACTTGGAAGCTGCGGATTTGAGGTGAGTTCATAGTCCCATATTTTTACTTTGTTTTAAACTTGGGATGGAGATGATGCTTGTTTAAATTATTTTTGAGTTACTGTGATTATGTGGTTATAAAATGCATGGACGTGTAATTGTTATTATACTTATACTACATGTTATTATGGTGTTTATTTGTGGTGATTATACGAGTGGGAAGATGCCCTAGTGGCTCTACTTGTTATTATTATATCCGGCCGGAAGGGGAGTTATATTGGATCAGTGGGCGCGTTCCGTCCCAATTATTGTGAACTTGGATCGGTGGGCACGTTCCGTCCCAATTGTGGTGGTTATTGGATCGGTGGGCACGTTCCGTCCCAAATTTTGGATCGGTGGGCACGTTCCGTCCCGTAAGCTATGATTGCATGCTAGTGTATAATAACTATATATCGTTGCTTTCCTGCTATGTTATGTTTTATAATCACAGTGGACTGATGATAAAGGTGTTTTGTGTGTCTTAAACCTATGAATCTCACCAACATTATGTTGACATTTTTAAGTATCATTTTCAGGTGAGCATTCTAAGGCTAAGATAGAAGGGCGCGATTAGAAGAGACCTAGTTTGCATTGAGGATGGCTTATCTTTGAGTTTAGTTTGATTAAGATGGACTTTGTTTGTGATACTTGAATTATCTTTCACGTGTATTTTATGTTTTAATGGAGATATCTTGGAGATTGTTTTGGATATTTATTTTGGGGTATCGTTACGACACTTTGTGTTTGTACTTTGCTCTATTTATTTGCATGTAGTATTTTCTCTATTTAGACACCAAGTGTTGTGATGATATCCATGATGTTGCACTCGCGTTTCCGCCATTGGCGAGGTGTGACAGATTGGTATCAGAGCCTTGGTTATAGAGAAGTAGGTGGTTGAACCTAGACTATAACCTAGGAGTCCCTCATATAGTTGCATTTAGGGCCTATGTGTGAGTATGGTATTTTACGTGTTTCTTCTTATTGAGTTTATGAGTAGTTTCGTCGAGTTTCGGACGCCGATTGGACCCTCATACTTAGTATTGTATACGTCGACCTCCCTCGCGTAGGAAGTTTCGTTGGGCTATCATTTTGCTACCGGTTGTAAGGGAAGTGGTAGGATGAAGCGGACTAACCGCAGAATCCGAGTTCCCGCTAGCATAAATCTATGTTCGGACAAGGATGGGATGAAAATGGAAAACATTGATGGAGAAGAAGTGGAGAGGTTTGCAACCACGGTGACAGTTGGAGATGGAGCCGATACCAAGTACTCTAGGAAGTGTCCTCACTTCTCATATGAAGGAAAGGTGGTTCTGTCTAAACCTCGTGAGTTGTATGTACTTGCGGATCATGCGGAGTTGGAAGAGAGAAACAGGAATGAGGTGGTATCGGATCTGGAGTCCGCAGCAGGTAGTAAGTTTAACCGATCTGAATGGGGATGCTAGTGCAAGAGTGGAGTTTGAGCCATTGTGCGACGTCTTTTGTTTTGTGTCATGTTTTGGAATTCTTATATTGTCTTTTGCCGTCGGGAGCCATGTTGGAGCACGATTACTCCTGAATATTGGATCAGTTTTATCTATGTGATTTTGACTATAGAGTTAAGTGGTCATTGGAATTGTTCCATGATCGTTGGAATTGTTCCATGTGAGATGATTGTTTGCATGAAGTGTGGTCATAGGAGGAAGTACACTTGTGAAAGGGAGCATAGATAATTATGGTGGCCAACATAATTATACATGCTTCACAACACAAGTGGACTTGCAAGTATGATAGCATGGATTGTGTTGTATATTAGGTGCTATGTGATATAGGTGCGTTATCATTGAGATGTGTGGTTTTGAAAGCAAGTATACGTGTGGAATAGGCCTTATAACTATGGTCGCGAACATAATTATAAGGGTGTCACACACGTGGACTTTTGACCATGATTACATTGATTGATGTTTGTTGTTATATGTTGTGGTAGGTGTTATGTGATATCATGTTGATGATGGTTGTATGGTTAGAGATGTATTCTCTTAACCGTTTGGGAAATCATTGTATGCAGCAAGGTGTGGGTGGTAAGATTCCATTCTACCTATCATATGCTGATACCTCGATTATCTGTTGGTGCTAATGTTGTGGTATTTAAGTTGGTTCATTTACTAGACTATTGAATGATGAGCCTAGTAAACTTAGACCTAGTATTGTGATTGAAATAGCTAGTGGTAAGGAGGTGGAGGTTGACAAGATTATTCGTGGGTGTACCATAGTGTTAGAGGGTATCTCGTTCATAATTGATTTGATACCTTTTGGGCATGGAAATTTTGATGTGGTGATAGGGATGAGCTGGCTATCTAAGCATAGGGATGAGGTCATATGCCACGAAAAGGTTGTTCGAATTCCTTTGGAGAGTGGCATTATACTTCGGATTCAAGGAGAGAGTGTAGGGAGTGATTCAAAATCCCTTAAGAGTGCGAAAGCCAAAGAAGTTAAGTTAGAAGAAATTCCTGTGGTATGTGAGTTTCCTGGCGTTTTCCTGAGGACTTGTCCGGATTGCCTCCAATCCGTCAAGTTGAATTCCGTATCGAGTTAGTTCCTGGAGCGGCACCTGTGGCGAAATCCCCATATCGTTTAGCACCCTCTGAGATGCAGGAGTTGTCCGCGCGACCAAGTTTTAGGAGTTGTGTTTTTCTCCGTGGTAGATAATCACAACACTTCAGGAGAAGGGGTTTATTAGACCTAGTCATTCTCCGTGGGGAGCACCTGTGTTATTTGTTAAGAAGAAGGATGGTTTGTTCCGGATGTGTATTGACTATCGAGAGTTGAACGAGTTAACTATTAAGAATCGGTATTCTCTTCCTAGGATCGATGATCCCCTTGACCAGCTGCAAGGTTCTCGATTCTTTTCGAAGATAGATCTACATTATGGTTATCATCAGCTAAGAGTGCATGAGGAGGATATTCTGAAGACCGCCTTTAGAACTCGTTATGGACACTTTGAGTTCACGGTTATGCCATTTGGGCTGACGAATGCACCTGCGGTATTCATGGATTTGATGAATCGCGTTTGCAAGCCTTACTTGGATAAGTTCGTGATTGTGTTCATAGACGACATTTTAATTTATTCCAAGACGAAGGAGGAGCATGGAGAACATCTGAGATTGATGCTAGGATTGCTGGGGAAAGAGAAGTTGTACGCCAAGTTCTCAAAGTGTGAGTTTTGGCTTGAGGAGGTACATTTTCTTGGACATGTGGTGAATAGTGAAGGAATACATGTAGATCCTAGTAAGATAGAAGCGGTCAAGAACTGGAAGGCTCCTACGACGCCGTCCGAGATACGCTCATTCTTAGGATTGGCAGGATGTTACCGAAGATTTATAGCGAATTTTTCGAAGATTGCTAAACCCCTCACTTTGTTGACTCAGAAAAACAAGAAGTATGTTTGGGGAGAAGAGCATGAGGTGGCTTTTCAGTCACTAAAGGATAGTTTGTGTAATGCACCTATTCTGACGTTACCTGATGGGCCAGATGATTTTGTTGTGTATTGTGATGCATCGAATCAAGGATTTGGGTGTGTATTAATGCAAAGGGGTAAGTTGATAGCTTATGCATTGATGCGTGGTTTTGCAACCTTACAACAGGTTTTACCTCTCGAGGGATCTCAAGAGGCTTACAACCCCACCAGGCAGTGTACCTGACCGATGTAGTATAGTGTAGTGGTAAGTACGGGGGATTGATCGTTCTCCACAGGGAATAGTGTTCGTTAGGTATGAAAAATTACTCTAATAGGTCTAAGGGTGAGAGAAGATTCTTTTTATGTTTTTATATTTTTATGAAAGCAAGTAAAATCTCGGGTTTGAAAGAGTGGGCGGAATTAGTTGCTAGTCAACTAACCCAAATTACTACGAATGCAAATAAAATAAAATAACAAAAATGAAAATGTTGGTGAAAACTTATGTGGAGGGAAATGTGTTTACTTAGATTTCCTTACTCCCTAACTATCTTTTACCAGTTGATTAGTGTGTATTAGTTGCGTGGATGACGGGTGTATTCCTTAATACCATTCGTGGGGTGGCGTACGTACTTCCCCAACTCTACAAGCTCCTACTTCACTCCTATGTCGAGCCGGCTAGGAAGCTCCTAACATGGGATCACTAGAATTCGCTTGTGCATTAAATACAACCATAAAAACCTTTAGTACGCATTGGTTCATGTTTCTTAAGACGTTCAAGCAAGTTACCGATTAGGAAGTTAGCCAGTTTTCTTAAGCCTAACATAGATAAACAATCATCCAATACAACTAATAACACACTAATAACCAATAATCAATAGCTAGGTTTCATTAGATCTAAGCAAACACAAGATAAATCTAGCCTAGCATGTTAAACAAAAGACAAGAACAAGATAGAATCAAACAACACATAGACATATTGAATGATTAATTGATAACTTATCTTCAATGTAACATGGAAGATCTCAAGGCAAAAAGCCTTGAAAGAGCTGCCAAATTCGTCCTAGGGTTTTCACACACAAAGTTCCCCAATAAGTTCTACACTAATGACAAAGAATTGCAAAACTATATATAGATTTTTAGATCTGACGGCGTCACGTTATGGAGTGTGACGCCGTCACCTCGCCGCTTTTAGGGTTCCCGGATGACCTTCTTGACGCCGTCCCTCTTTAGCTCTCCAAAATCCGTTCTGGCCTATCAAGGCTTGACGCCCTCAGACTATGAACGTGACGCCGTCCCTCTTTAAATTATAACGTGACGATCTTGATCAAATTAAAGGGTGACGCCGTCAGAATTCCCATGCAATTTTCACTGGCTTATCATGAGTAAATTTCACATCCACCAATTTTGCCAAGCCATGACGCCGTCCAGGCATAATCCTGACGCCGTCAAAGGTAACTTCCAGCATGATTTTGAGACTTTGTCGTTTTCTTCACTTTTATGCTCCAAAAACGTCCAAAATGCCTTCTTTTCCAGATTTCTTCTCAAAAGTACCTAAAATGACAAAAGGAACGATTTAGGGCAATATTTGATCAAATAAATACGATTTATGGCTTAAATGACCCCTTAAAAGAGGTACACTTTTCGCTTCATCAAATACCCTTACACTTGAGATTTGCTTGTCCTCAAGCAAATGCGCTTTTATTCTAATCAAAACACAAGTTAGGGGTCATTTAATGCTAACATAAAAGTAATTACAACAAATAATCGTTCCACTTTAATCATAATAAGCACGGAGATTACAAACTAGCACCTCACAAGTAGTGTTTAGATACTCACATCTCTCAAGTGTCATCAAAATAAATCTCATAAATGAAAACGGATAATATCTCTCACTACCTGTCATAGCAAATAGATTACCATAGGCTTGGGAAAGGATCGAAAACCTCCTCCACTAGGCGTAAGCACCTAAGATAAACTATCAAAGAGGGCTTTTAAATGGGTTATAACGTTAGGTGTAGGAAAAGGAAAACGCGGTTTTGTTGGATAAAGGATATTTTACTGGTGGCGAGTTAAAGATCTTGATCAATTACATGTACTATACAATGTTGCTAAGCCAAGACTCGACTCAATCTTAAGTTAAAAACAAAATAACAAAAACATAAAACAAACATAAAATGAAACGGGATGGTAGTCCGTATGTTTTTTCTACTTTTCTTTTTCTCATTTTTTTTTCTTGATTTTTTTCGATTTTTTTTTTTTTTTTTTTTTTTTTTTTTTTTTTTTTTTGCATACACTTTTGCCCTACCATCCAAAATAATACATCATAGGGGCGTTGCATCCCCCTTACACTTGAACTTTTACATAACTTTACAATTACTATTCTAATGACTCGAATTAAGATAATTGAAAAACTTGGAGTACTTTTAAAATATTTAGCACATATGGGGGTAATAAATGATGTTCTTCCCCATTACTCCATTACACTAGTACTTTACCCATAAGTCCCAATCGTCCCAAAACAATATGTACAAGGATATGACTTGACTTAGCAACCATGTAATCAATTAGATAATTAACTAAGGGTTTAAACAAATGTTGTCACAATAATGCACTAAAAATGAGTGCATACAAGGTAGGCTAAGGCGATTTGGGTGTACATTTAAGTGGGGTGTAAACAAATTCTTACTTTAAGTAAAATGCTTAAAGTTAGAAACAAAAAGATAGGCTCTGAGGGGTGTACTAGGGGTATCGTGTACTAAAAATGAGTACAACGCAAAGGGTGTGGGAGAATTACTTGACCAATGTAGCCAATGTAATTATAACAAAAACACAGGTGTAAAACAATGGGTTAATCCTAATGCCTCTTATCATGTAGTCAATCCTAACTACACGAATGTAGTCTCACTAGCGGTCTCGGTATGCATCACAAACGCAGGTTCTAGAATCTATAAACTACCGGTACACTCATTAGCACCAACAATGAATGCTTTTTCCTAAAGATCTAAAGGCGAACCTCACTTATTTGGGTGGAAATTTTTTTGAGTGGTATGGTTTTTGTGCTAGTCATACAATTCCCTATCCATGAGACGCTCATTAAGATCAAAGTTTCACTCCTATATGTTGTAAAAAATTTTAAATTTGGCACTAAAATTGCCCTAACAGGTATTTATCTCAGTTTTATTACACATCTACCATTAAACAAACGAAAATCAAGTGCAATTGTATTCTCTAATCGTACTTTTACCCCCCCTTACACTTAAGATGAACATTGTCCCCAATGTTCAAATAACAAATGTAAAAGCATAAAGTAAAAGAATGAAATCAAATACTCCCCTGATTCGCTCGGTGGATAATGAAGTAACACGGTTAGATCTTCTTCCAAAGAGAATGTTGAAGCTCCATGACTAATGCATCGCCATAAGCTTGATCCAAAAACATTTCCTTGTCCAAAATAACCTGTTAAACCTGAGAAAACAAACACGAAAACCTGCATAACATCGGCGGGATAAACTCTATATATAAGGATATAATGCTTGTGGAATGATAATTTTGCAGATTCCTGGAGATTATAAGTTATAGATTTAATAAAAACTTTTTAAGAAAACAAAACTTTCAAAAAATTCCAGAAAATTAAGCCTGACGCCGTCAGGTTGTAAAGCCTGACGCCGTCAGATATGATCTGACAGAATTCTCATGTTACGTTTCCAGAAAAATTTTGGAAAAACCTATACCTTACTTCCTGGAAATCCTGCAAAACATCATTATGACTCGATACAAGCATTTGACTCAAACAAATACTAATATGCATGTTAATTTATTATTATTACGATTCATGTTCATTTGTGTTCTAATAAACCGATTTAGATTTCCCTTACACTTAACTTTTGCAAAATACCTGTATATGTAGTTAAGATGAAGTTAAAAACAAAATAAAGCATTTTCACAAATTACTTTTGAACATGAATCAATAATAATAAAATTTAAACATGCATACGGAAACAAATAAAATCAAAGAAACAAATAAACAAACACACAAAGCAAATAAAGCTTGGGTTGCCTCCCAAGAAGCGCTTTTCTTTATTAACGAGTCTTGTAGCTAGACTCAAAGTCACGTACATTACGTGATTCCATCATTGGTCACGGTTCCTAGGCCATTTTCATTCCCGGTTTTATATTCCGGTCCCAATTTCAAACAATCCTTGTAGAAACCGAATATCCTTTCCATAACATAGTCTACTCCTTTACTTCTATCCTCATCATTCCTATAGTAGACCGCTTGCTTGAGCTCCTTCTCAACATTTGACAAGTGTTGGAATTGTTCTATCTTATATGGCATTTGGTAGTTTACCTCATCGGTCTCATCCTTAAATCTAACTATCCTAAGGAAGGTTCATAAGTCATTCTAGAGACCTCAACAAATGGTTTTCCAAAAACCACTTGAGTTAAGGATGCATCGACTATTGGGCGGATATCTTCTACAATTACAAAGTCGGTGACATAGGTGAAGTTTCCTACATAAACCGGTAATCCCTTAACTCTTCCCGTGAAGTTACTCATCCATCCCTTGTCAGGGAACATCCTATACCCAAGTTGATTTTTCATTATCAAGTTGTAGTGGGCTCTAGTCATGATGTTTATGGGTGATCTAAGGTCGATGTAGGCTTTCCACACATGCAAATGTCCGATGTTGCATGGTATGTTGAGATTAGAAGGGTCGCCTATTTCTATAATTGGTCTACCTAGGAAGTATGGTGTCTCGGGGTCATCGAATAAGTTTGTATGATATGCGCGCTCTTCCTTAGTGGGTAGCCTATTGAAGTAGTCCTCATCATCATCTACTTCTTCAATCTCACTTGTCCTAACTTCCTTATCAACCTCGACTTTCTTATCCTCATCCTTAGGTTCACTATTATCCTCATTCCGATCAATCGGTTTGATAGTGACAACGTTGACAAAGTGGACGTGTTCAGATGAAGAGGGGTCTTTTACTTGGGGTCCGCTATTTGTGTTCCTAGCGTCCTTATGTGGAGGTGATAGCACTTGGTTATTGAGGGCTTTCAACAAGTTGTCAATTTTATTGGTCATCTCCGTTTGTTGTTGATTGAATTCGGATTCGAATCTAGCTATCCGAGCTTCTTGAGATGCCATAAATTGAGACATCAATCCTTCAAAGTTATTGGTACTACCATTGCCGGAAGGATTGTTGTTGAAAGTACGGTTCGAGTTGGAACCGCTTGATTGGAAACGACTAGGTGGGTTGGAAGAATTGGTTTGTTGTGCGTTTTGGTTTTGTTTCCACCTAAGGTTCGGGTGATTTTTCCATGAGGGGTTGTATGAATCACCGTAATGGTTTGGATCGGGTTTGAAAGTGTACCACTTGTCTCCCGCTCCGTCGGTACGCGAGGATGCGTAGTCCGCAAAAGCTTGTTTGGGGAGTTCCATGCAATCACGAGTGTCGTGGGGACCACTACATAATTCACATGAAGAAGTGATTTTTTTCACTTGGCTTGAAGGTTTAGGAGCCTTGTAGGATTTCATGAGAAACTTGACTCGGTCTTCAAGTTCTATGATCCTACGGTCGGAAGTGCTTGAATTGTTCGAAGGCAAAGATATTGCCTTGACCGTTTTATTCAAATCACGGGGATCACTCCAAATTTCGTTGTCATAAAGAGCAAGATCCTCTAGGAGAGCCCATGATTGTTCCGCACTTAGATCACGTAGCTTGCCACCGGCCGATTGGTCAATGGTTTGCCTCGTGTAAAGATTGATATGGTCACAGAAGATTTGGACTTGGAGCCAAAGTTCTATGCCATGGTGAGGGACTTTTTGAAGTAAGTCCTTGAATCGAGTCCATGCCTCGTAGAGGGTTTCGCCTTGACGTTGTTGGAACATCAAGATATCATTCCTTAGCTTGGTAGTTCTCCCCGGTGGGAAAAACTGAGCAAGGAAACGAGTGGTGAGATCATCCCAAGAGGTGATGGATCCTGCGGGTTGACGCTCTAGCCATTGACTAGCTTGGTCCCGCAGAGAGAATTGAAAGAGATGCAGTCGGGTCGTCTCTCGAGTGGCAACATCAAGGTCTATAGAATCAACGATTTTGAGAAAGTCCTTGAGATGTTGATTAGGATCTTCAGAACGAAGTCCATGGAATGCGCATCCGCTTTGCACCAACCGGATGGTGTCGGATCGCAAGGGTGTGACATTGGCTCCTTGAGTGAGCTCAATGGTGTTTCGATAGCCATGGTGGCTAGGACGGGAGTACTCTCCTAAAGTACGGGCTCTAGGAGGTGGTGGTGGTTGTTGTGGTGGTGGGATGTTGGGATCAAGGATATTACCATCTTCCATGATGTCGAATGGTAATGGTTACGAACAAAGAAACGAAGAAAATAGATAGACTAAAGAAAACCTAGAAAAAGAAAATAAAAATCTCACTAGAAAGGAATCTAGTGAGTAGACCTATAAAATAAAAATTCAACCTAAACAATAACTATTCCCCGGCAGCGGCGCCAAAAACTTGATGCGTGGTTTTGCAACCTTACAACAGGTTTGACCTCTCGAGGGATCTCAAGAGGCTTACAACCCCACCAGGCAGTGTACCTGACCGATGTAGTATAGTGTAGTGGTAAGTACGGGGGATTGATCGTTCTCCACAGGGAATAGTGTTCGTTAGGTATGAAAAATTACTCTAATAGGTCTAAGGGTGAGAGATGATTCTTTTTATGTTTTTTATATTTTTATGAAAGCAAGTAAAATCTCGGGTTTGAAAGAGTGGGCGGAATTAGTTGCTAGTCAACTAACCCAAATTACTACGAATGCAAATAAAATAAAATAACAAAAATGAAAATGTTGGTGAAAACTTATGTGGAGGGAAATGTGTTTACTTAGATTTCCTTACTCCCTAACTATCTTTTACCGGTTGATTAGTGTGTATTAGTTGCGTGGATGACGGGTGTATTCCTTAATACCATTCGTGGGGTGGCGTACGTACTTCCCCAACTCTACAAGCTCCTACTTCACTCCTATGTCGAGCCGGCTAGGAAGCTCCTAACATGGGATCACTAGAATTCGCTTGTGCATTAAATACAACCATAAAAACCTTTAGTACGCATTGGTTCATGTTTCTTAAGACGTTCAAGCAAGTTACCGATTAGGAAGTTAGCCAGTTTTCTTAAGCCTAACATAGATAAACAATCATCCAATACAACTAATAACACACTAATAACCAATAATCAATAGCTAGGTTTCATTAGATCTAAGTAAACACAAGATAAATCTAGCCTAGCATGTTAAACAAAAGACAAGAACAAGATAGAATCAAACAACACATAGACATATTGAATGATTAATTGATAACTTATCTTCAATGTAACATGGAAGATCTCAAGGCAAAAAGCCTTGAAAGAGCTGCCAAATTTGTCCTAGGGTTTTCACACACAAAGTTCCCCAATAAGTTCCACACTAATGACAAAGAATTGCAAAACTATATATAGATTTTTAGATCTGACGGCGTCACGTTATGGAGTGTGACGCCGTCACCTCGCCGCTTTTAGGGTTCCCGGATGACCTTCTTGACGCCGTCCCTCTTTAGCTCTCCAAAATCCGTTCTGGCCTATCAAGGCTTGACGCCCTCAGACTATGAACGTGACGCCGTCCCTCTTTAAATTATAACGTGACGGCCTTGATCAAATTAAAGGGTGACGCCGTCAGAATTCCCATGCAATTTTCACTGGCTTATCATGAGTAAATTTCACATCCACCACTTTTGCCAAGCCATGACGCCGTCCAGGGATAATACTGACGCCGTCAAAGGTAACTTTTAGCATGATTTTGAGACTTTGTCGTTTTCTTCACTTTTATGCTCCAAAAACGTCCAAAATGCTTCCTTTTCCAGATTTCTTCTCAAAAGTACCTAAAATGACAAAAGGAACGATTTAGGGCAATATTTGATCAAATAAATACGATTTAGGGCTTAAATGACCCCTTAAAAGCGGTACACTTTTTGCTTCATCATGCATCCCGACAACTCAAGATTCATGAGAAGAATTATACCACTCATGATCTAGAGCTTGGTGCGGTAGTATTTGCTCTTAAGAATTGGAGACATTATTTGTATGGCACAAGGAGTGTTGTATATACGGATTATAAAAGTCATCAGCATATCTTCAATCAGAAGGAGCTGAATATGCGGCAAAGGAGGTGGATTGAATTATTTAGTGATTATGATTGTGAGATTCGCTATCATCCTGGAAAGGCGAAGGAGGTAGCTGATGCTTTAAGTAGGAAGGAGCGGATTAATCCTAAGCGTGTGCGAGCGATGTGTATGACTCTATAGTCGGGAATTAAGGGTAAGATATTGGTGGCGCAAGAAGAAGTTCTCAAAGATGAGAATGCGACTGCTGAAATGCTGCGTGGATTAGGTCAACAAATGGAGAAAAGGGAAGATGGTGGACTGTATTTCTTAGATAGAATATGGGTTCCATTGGTAGGAGGTGTAAGGAAGTTGATAATGGATGAGGCTCATAAGTCGAGATACTCGATTCATCCGGGATTGGACAAGATGTATTATGGTCTTAGAGATGCTTACTGGTGGCCGGGAATGAAGAGGGAAATAGCTGAATATGTTAGCCAATGCTTGACTTGTTTGAAAGTTAAGGCTGAGCATCAGAAACCCTCAGGATTGTTACAGCAGCCGCTGATTCCTGAGTGGAAATAGGAGAGAATAACAATGGATTTTATTACTAAGTTTCCTAGAACAAGTAATGGACATGAGACGATATGGGTCATAGTGGACAGACTGACGAAGTCTGCACATTTTCTGGCCATTCGTGAGGAATATAAGGTGGAAAAGCTAGCGAGGATTTATATTAATGAGATTGTGGCGAGACATGGTGTGCCTGTTTTGATTATTTCAGATCGTGATAGTAGGTTTACTTCGCGGTTTTGGCAATCATTGCAAAAGGCGTTGAATACATAATTGGACATGAGCACTGCTTATCATCCACAGACTGATGGGCAAAGTGAGCGAACGATTCAGACTTTGGAGGACTTACTTAGAGCGTGTGCTATTGATTTTGGAGGAAGCTGGGATACTCATTTGCCTTTGGCTGAGTTTTCCTATAACAACAGCTATCATTCTAGTATTAGATGTGCACCATTTGAGATGTTGTATGGGAGGAAGTGTAGATCGCCTATTTTATGGGAGGAAGTTGGGACGAGCCAACTAATTGGTCCTGAAATAGTGCAAGAAACTACAGATAAGGTGTTTCAGATTAAGGAAAGACTTAAGGCAGCAAGAGATCGCCAAAAGAGCTATGCGGATAATCGTCGTAAGCCCTTGGAGTTTTGTGTTGGTGACCTTGTAATGCTGAAGGTGTCTCCTTGGAAAGGTGTTGTACGTTTCGGTAAGAAAGGCAAGTTAGCGCCTAGATAGGTAGGACCGTTTGAGATTACGGAAAGGATTGGACTTGTGGCATATCGGTTGAGATTGTCTGAAGGGTTAAGTAGTGTGTATGATACGTTTCACGTGTCTAGTCTGAAGAAATGTTTGGCGGATGCTAGTTTGTATGTGCCGTTAGATGAGATTAAGGTTAACAGGACTCTTCACTTTGTTGAGGAACCTGTCGAGATCATGGATCGTGAGGTTAAGAGTATGAAACGTGGTAAGATAGCGTTGGTAGAGGTACGTTGGAATTCAAAGCGTGGTCCTGAGTTTACTTGGGAACGTGAGACATGAAGTGTTGCATCGATCATCTTAGATCATGATGAGATACTTACTTCGCGATTGTGGTATACGGTTTATAGAGCTTTGGGTACGTGGTTGTAGATGAGTACGGCTTATCATTCTTAAGTAAATGGATTAAGAGGGAGTACAAATTTGACGCTGGATGTTTCTTTTGTTCAAAATTATGGTTCTGCTATTTGCACCCTAGCGTGGGGGAGCAGATCATTTGTAGTTGGATTTAGATCATGGAAGTTCGGTACGGGGTATTCGGGTTATTGATCGGAGTAATGTATATTTCCGTGTGTCGTTGGATCGTCGGTAATGTTTTCTATCGTATGTATTCGAGTATTCAAGTGGTCCATATCTTGTGGTATTTTCTCTGTGACTGTATGGCGTGGTAGAATTCCCCATAGTCATAAGAAGTGTTAGTGATTTATGGTTTTTGGCGTGGTATTATCTAGATGAGTATCCACAAATTTTCTTTGGATAATGTTACTGGTGACTCGAGTAGTTAAATCTCGGGACGCGATTTCCCTAAGTGGGGGATAATGTAACAACCGTGATTTTAGCAGGTTGTTTTGACTAATAGTCTCAACCTATTTAGCTTTTATGTGGTGTGTGCTATGTGCTTATATGTGGTGTATGTGGTATAAGTATGGTATATGGGTATTGAGTACGTGTGTTAGCACTAAATCCCTTGATGTGATATTTTCTTTATGAGTTGAGTAGTGTGAATTTTGGGAAAAGTTCATTTTGATCGCCTTTGTGGTGTAGAAATGACTTGTGTAGTTTTGGTGTTTTGTGGTTTTGCGTAACGAGACTCCGTTCAACTATTTGGGCGTTAGTAAGTTACGTGGGAGTTATATTTATGGAGTATACTTATGTTAAGTGTGAAAAATCTATTTTTGGAAACTTTATTTTGAAAATGATATTTTTCCGGTTTGTCGTAAAAACGAAGATTTATCGCGTAAGGTGTTAAAAATTGATATATGGTTTTTATAAAATATCAAAGGTACAAGGTTTTAAGTGTAATAATTAATATAATAATAAAAAACAAACTTTTTATATAGGGATATATTAAAAAACGAATTTAGGGTTTTTAGGGATAATTAGGAAACCAAATTTGACTACAAATACACTTACCAAATATTAGGTTATCTAGAATTTTCCATAAAGGCCTATAAATACAAAACCAAAACCCTCATTCCCCTCTTGATCAAAAATTCGGCCAACCTAAGGAGAAGAGGAGAAAAAAATACTTTTAGGGTTCTTAATTCTTCAAGTATTAAGGTAATTTTATAACACTTGTATTTAATTAATTATTATGATTCATGTAATACAATTATGATGGATTAGGGTTTATGTTTAGATCTGTAAATTTATGTTATTAAACATGTTGGAGTCATTAATTAGTGATGTTATGATAATTGGTGAAGTGGTTAGGGTTTAAAACATGATAGTTAATGAACTATGAATCTGGCAGATTTAAAGGTCTGTAAAGATACGATTGTAATTAATAGATGAAGATGAGTTAGATCAAGAATTTTATGTCTAAATTATATTTCAGAGAAAGAGCTTTCCAAAAAGTCTGACCACGATCGATTTTGAGGTCGGGAAGGCAGTCAAACGATTTTTGTGAGTTAAGGTGTCAAATCAGTTAAACCGGGACAGAATTAGGGTAAAAGTATTGAGGTCAAAGGTGGCTTTGAAAGTGGAATTTGGATAAGGCCTTCTGTGGGAATCAATTTCTATATTATATTTGACTTCCACGCGAAAATTAGATGATAATAAGTTGTGCGGGTGGGTCTATGAGGTCAAAACTTTTTGATGTCTGATCAGATCCGAATCTGGATAGATGACATGTTTGATTTTTCATTAAGTACTTGTGTGGGTTTTTAGTGCATGGCCTTCTGGGACAAGCTTTTATGCTTATGAAGGATCATGGTTAATTTTTGGTGTGAGTTGTGAAGCATTATTCGCCATGATTTTATGTGGGTGAATGTACCCTATAAATCTATTTTTTCTGAAAGTTTTAATAAAGGGATTTAGTGAGTGTCAAGTATTGGGTGGTGATTAGTATGGTGTCTAGGTAATCCATAGTGGGTTATATGAACCTTAGACAT
This sequence comes from Artemisia tridentata subsp. tridentata, assembly GCA_021014915.2. Classification (NCBI taxonomy): domain Eukaryota; kingdom Viridiplantae; phylum Streptophyta; class Magnoliopsida; order Asterales; family Asteraceae; genus Artemisia; species Artemisia tridentata. Next base: position 153,282,661 of record CP139508.1, read on the forward strand.
CCATCATATGTGTGTTACATGGACTATGGCTTTTAGCTTGGTCGCGTGTAACGTGATTTTTATTTTTGTGTGATATAGATTTGTGTGTTGATAACTTGGAAGCTGCGGATTTGAGGTGAGTTCATAGTCCCATATTTTTACTTTGTTTTAAACTTGGGATGGAGATGATGCTTGTTTAAATTATTTTTGAGTTACTGTGATTATGTGGTTATAAAATGCATGGACGTGTAATTGTTATTATACTTATACTACATGTTATTATGGTGTTTATTTGTGGTGATTATACGAGTGGGAAGATGCCCTAGTGGCTCTACTCGTTATTATTATATCCGGCCGGAAGGGGAGTTATATTGGATCGGTGGGCGCGTTCCGTCCCAATTATTGTGAACTTGGATCGGTGGGCACGTTCCGTCCCAATTGTGGTGGTTATTGGATCGGTGGGCACGTTCCGTCCCAAATTTTGGATCGGTGGGCACGTTCCGTCCCGTAAGCTATGATTGCATGCTAGTGTATAATAACTATATATCGTTGCTGTCCTGCTATGCTATGTTTTATAATCACAGTGGACTGATGATAAAGGTGTTTTGTGTGTCTTAAACCTATGAATCTCACCAACATTATGTTGACGTTTTTAAGCATCATTTTCAGGTGAGCATTCTAAGGCTAAGATAGAAGGGCGCGATTAGAAGAGACCTAGTTTGCATTGAGGATGGCTTATCTTTGAGTTTAGTTTGATTAAGATGGACTTTGTTTGTGATACTTGAATTATCTTTCACATGTATTTTATGTTTTAATGGAGATATCTTGGAGATTGTTTTGGATATTTATTTTGGGGTATCGTTACGACACTTTGTGTTTGTACTTTGCTCTATTTATTTGCATGTAGTATTTTCTCTATTTAGACACCAAGTGTTGTGATGATATCCATGATGTTGCACTCGCGTTTCCGCCATTGGCGAGGTGTGACATTTATGAATTCAAAGTTTTAACCAAAATCAGTAAAAATGTTCCAGAGAAACCTTCCCCACAAAAAGACAAAACTGGGCAACGGTTGGCTTGGGCGGCCCCTTTAATTTTGCTAGGTGGCCCCCTTAAAATTAAGGGGACCGCCCCCTATTTAAGAGGGCCGGCCACGCTCCAGTAGCTTCCAGCTGTCCAGTTTTTCTGCCTATAAATACCAGCCTTCCCCTGGATTTTTACTTACCTTTTGCACTAAAAACTTTCAGTTCTAGATCTCATTTCATATCTTCAAAAACCCTTTGATCGTATAATTATAAGCTTTTGTTTCAAGTGATCCAAAGCTTCCACCATCAAAGTGCAAAAGAAGAATACTTCTAGTGATCAAGATTAGAAGTGTTACAACTTAGTATCATCTTGTTATCTAAGTTGGTTGTTAATTATTCACTCATTTGTAAAAGTTGTGTATATTTGTTAGATAGGAGTGTGTATATTTGTATAGGCTAGATTTGTGTGTAAGTAGTGAAGTTGTGAAGAAGTAAGGTGTGTAAGTAGTGAAGGTGTGAAGAAGTAGAAAAGTACATAGGTAGTGATAGGTTGTGAAGTAGTAGTGAAGCTGTCGTTAAGAAGGTGTGAAGAAGTCGTGAAGAAGGTGTGAAGAAGTCGTGTGAAGAAGTCGTGAAGAAGGTGTGAATAAGTCGTGTAGTGAAGTTGTGAGATTAGTTCTAGCTACGATTAGAACTCGACATCTAGCTTTGTGTCGTTAAATCGGTGTAAGCCAAAGTTGTGTAAGGTTTTCTCCGCCATAAGGGAGCTTGTTGATATAGTGAAGAAAACTCTCGAGTTAGGTGCTCGGGGAGTGGAGTAGGGCAAGGAAGGTGTCCTTGTAGCCGAACCACTATAAATCCTTTGTCTCTCGGTTAGATCTTTTCATCTCTATCTTTTATTTCATTTCATTACATTACTTACATCGTTAGTTTAGATACACTTATATTTGTTCATATTGTTCAAGAATTGAGTTCACATAAATTCGAATCTAAGTTTTTAAAAGTAAACAAAAGTTTTCAAAATAAAATAAAAAGACATAAAACTATTCAACCCCCCTTCTAGTTTTCCACAATTGGTATCAAGAGCCACGTCAAACAAGATTTTTAAAATTAACTGTATTTTAAAACTTGAAACGATCTATGGAATCTGAAAAATATTTAGAAGGGCAATCCATGCAAAGACCACCACTATTTGAAAGTAATGTTTTTCTTTATTGGAAAAATAGGTTCGAAACTTATGTGAAATCAAAAGATCTTGATCTTTGGCATGTTATTACCTATGGTGATTTTCCCCCTATTCAATATAATCCCCTAACTAAAATAGATGAAATTGTACCTTTTGAAAAACAAAATGATGATTTAAAAAAGAAACTAGCAAAAAATAATGAAGCTAAAATGGTAATTTATAATGCGTTACCACGCAAAGAATATGAAAGAATTTTTATGTGTCAAACCGCAAAAGAGATTTGGGATTCTTTACTAATCACTCACCAAGGTAATAGTCAAGTCAAAGATAATAAAATAGATCTTTTTGTTCAACAATATGAACAATTTACAATTCCTGAAGAGGAATCTATTGATAATGCATTTGCTAAATTTAACACAATCATCACAAGTTTAAAAGCACTTGATGAGACTTTCTCTAGGAAAAATTGTGTAAGGAAATTTCTTAGGGTATTACATCCGAAATGGCGTGCGAAGGTCACAGTGATTGAAGAGTCAAAGAACTTGATGACATTATCACTTGATGAACTTATTGGCAACTTGAAGGTTCATGAAGAAATTATAAAGAGGGACTCAGAAACGGTCAAGAGCAAGAAAGATCAAATCAAGTTTCTCGCGCTAAAAGCCAAAAAGGAACTTAGTGATGACGATGATTCAAGTGACGATAGTTAAGACGAAGAATATGCAATGGCCGTAAAAGAATTCAAGAAATTCTTCAAAAGACGAGGAAGACTCACAAGACAACCGCGAGATGAAAGAAGATCGCTTCAAAGAAATAGAAATGATAACTACGGGAAAAGAAAGTGCTTTAGATGTGGAAGCCAAAACCATCTCATTGGCTAATGTCCAAAGCCACCGGGTTATGATTACGAAAGCGCATTTGTTAGTGGAACATGGAGAGATAGCGACAAAGATGAAGCGGACAAAGCAAAAGACGAAAAGTGCCTTGTAGCTCAAGCCACCGATGAAATATGTCTAGGGATAAATTTGGAGCCCGACGAATGGATTAAGGATAGTGGATGCTCGAAGCACATGACGGGAAACCGGAAGCTATTCTCCTCCTACAAGGCATACAACGGAGGTAATGTTATTTTCGGTAGTGATTTTCGTGGAAAAATCATTGGCAAAGGTACGATCTCTCAAGACTCCCTAACTATTGAAAATGTTGAGCATGTAGATAATTTAACATATAACCTGCTTAGTATAGGACAAATATGTGATAATAAGTGTAGGGTTACTTTTACAAGTAAATATAGCGAAATAGTTAAGGACGGAAAGGTCATAGGTAGAGGAATTAGGAAAGGTGGCGTATATGTTATGAAACTAGGAAATAAACCGGAAGATAAAATATGTCTAGCAACCTTAGATGAAAACTCTACATTGTGGCATAGAAGATTAGGTCATGCAAATATGCAACAAATACAATCCCTAGCCTCTAAAGAATTAGTTAGAAACTTGCCTAACCTAAGATATGACCAACACTTTTGTGATGCATGTAAAATAGGAAAACAAGCACATGCTAGTCACAAAGCTAAGAATATAGTCTCCACTACTAGATGCCTAGAATTATTACACATGGACCTTTTTGGTCCATCCGCTGTGCGGAGTTACGGAGGTAATCGTTATACCTTAGTAATTGTAGATGACTATTCACGATACACGTGGACTAGATTTTTAATTGATAAAACCGAAGCCTTTAATAAGTTTGAAATATTTAGTAAAATGATTAAAATAAATTAGGATGTTCTATAGTATCAATTAGGACGGACCATGGCCGGGAATTTGATAACGAAGTGCAATTCGGAAAATATTGTGATTTAAATGGGATATCTCACAATTTCTCCGCTCCTCGCACTCCACAATCAAATGGGGTAGTAGAAAGAAAGAATCGAACATTACAAGAAATGAGTAGAACAACGCTAAATGAACAATCTATCCCACTAAAATTTTGGTGCCATGCAGTAGATACATCAACATATATAATAAATAGAGTCTCAATTAGGCGAATTTTATGAATAACCCCATATGAGTTATTAAGAGGTAGAAAACCTAATCTAAATTACTTTAGGGTATTCGGGAGCAAATGTTTTGTTCTCAATACAAAAGATTACCTTACTAAGTTTGATCCTAAGTCGTACGAAGGAATCTTTCTAGGGTATTCACAAAATAGTAAAGCATACATAATACTCAATAAACACACTATGAAAGTAGAAGAGTCCTTAAATTTAACTTTTGATGAAACTCCACCACCACCTAAGACATTGCCCCTAGAAGATGATGACCTAGTTGAAGAAGAAGCTATTGAGGTTAGTAAAACTAAGCCCCTAGGTGATGATAATGAAGATTTAACACTAGGAGAAAACGAAATAGTAAATATTAAGGAATCTAAATCACACCCATTAGATAATATAATAGGAAACCTAAATCAAAGAACCCTTAGATCACAAGCTCAAGACAAAAATAACTTCTTTTGTTTCCTATCAACTGTAGAACCTAAAAATATAAATGACGCATTAAAAAATGAAAGTTGGGTTATGGCTATGCAAGAAGAACTAAATCAATTTAAGACTAATGACGTTTGGGAACTAGTCCCAAATCCCATGAACATGACCATCATAGGAACTAAGTGGGTTTATAGAAATAAGTTAGATGAAAATGGAATAGTTACTAGGAACAAAGCTAGGTTAGTTTCCCAAGGATATAATCAACAAGAAGGAATAGATTATGACGAAACTTATGCCCCCGTAGCTAGATTAGAATCTATAAGAATACTACTTGCCTATGCATGCGCCCTAGATTTTAAGTTATTTCAAATGGACGTGAAAAGTGCATTCCTTAATGGTTTTATCAATGAGGAGGTATACGTGGCACAACCTCCAGGATTCATTGACTTCGCAAAACCTGATTATGTTTATAAACTCAAGAAAGCTTTATATGGACTAAACAAGCTCCCAAGGCTTGGTATGATCGATTAAAGGCATTTCTTATTAAACATGATTATTCCATGGGAATGGTAGATAACACTCTTTTCACGAAAAAGAAAAGCCCAAATCTCATCATTGTCCAAATATATGTCGACGACATTATTTTCGGATCGACTTGTCAGGATATGTGTGATGAATTCGCCAAAATCATGCATGATGAGTTTGAGATGAGTATGATCGGTGAACTTAATTTCTTCCTAGGATTACAAATAAAACAATTAGAAGATGGAATATTTTTTAATCAATCTAAGTACATTAAGGAAATGCTCAAGAAATTTGGATTAGAAGACGCTAAGCCCATGAAAACACCGATGTCTACGGAAGTAAAACTCACAAGAGATGAAGAGGGAGAGTCCGTAGAAAACACTAAGTATAGAGGAATGATAGGTAGTTTACTATACTTAACGGCAAGTAGACTGGATATCATATTTAGTGTCTGCCTTTGTGCTCGCTTTCAAGAGGATCCCAAAACCTCTCACCTAGAAGCGGTTAAGCGTATCTTTCGATACATTAAAGGCACTATACACTTAGGATTATGGTATCCTAAAGGATCCGGCATAGAAACCATCGTCTATGCGGATTCGGATCATGCGGGAGACTACGTGGATAGAAAAAGCACTAGCGGAATTTGCACGTTCATGGGATGTTGTCTAACATCTTGGTTCTTGAAGAAGCAAACCACTCTTGCTATTTCTACCATAGAAGCCGAATATGTAAGCGCTGGAAAGGCATGTCAACAAGCACTATGGATGAAACAAGCTCTCGTAGATTATGGCATTAGGAAAGATAATGTCCCAATTATGTGTGATAACAAAGGTGCTATAGATTTAAGTAAGAATCCAGTTCAACACTCTAGGACTAAACATATAGAAATACGCCACCACTTCCTCCGCGATAACGTTCAAAAAGGAAACATATCTATAGAAAAGGTTGCATCGGAAGATAACTTAGCAGACATATTCACTAAGCTCCTTAAGCGTGAGCTCTTTAACCACTTACGTTTAGGCCTAGGGATGATGGAACAAATTGTCTGAATTTTCTGCATTTTTGGTACAATTTTTTTTCCAGATGGGCGGACCCCTTAATGTTATAAAGGCGGTCCCCTTAATTATTAAGGGGACCGGCCATCTGTCTGTAAAAATAATTTTTTTCCTCTTTCCTCTCATCTGAGTCTAGGAATCTGTTTTGCACAAAATAAAAGATTGGGATTTTTTTTTTTTTTTTTTTTTTTTTTTTTTACATAAACATATTTATAAACAAAACCCAATCTATTTTCTACAAATCATTATCACATCTAGGAAAACACATCTCCACATTGAGACCTTGGATTGTTTCTTAGGAAAATTTTGCATTTAGGAGTCGAAACAATCACATCTCCACATTTGTTGCATATAGGCACACACTAGAACAAGCTTATTAATCACATCCTCACAATTGTTCCATCACCTATTCCCCATTAGTTTCTAGTGCCTTTGCTCCATTACCCTTGCCTTAGATGATTAATTTCCTTAATTCTCTAAATTGCTAGATATAACTTATTGCTTGCTTATTTGTTTATCTTATATGCCATGCATGCTTAATATGTTTCTCTATTGCCTCAAAGAGTGGGACTTGCCTAAAACTAAAAGCTCAAAACATAGCCATCCTCACCTATTTCTGCAGAAAAACCCATTTCTGGAACCCAGAAAGGTACCAGATGGGCGGCCCCCCTAATTCATAAGGGGCCCCCTTAATTATTAAGGGGACCGCCCATAATTAAGGGGACCGGCCATCTGCTGGATGGGTTCACAGAATCTTTTTCTGCTTTTTAGCCCATTTGATCCTATACTTCCCCAAAATTCACAAACACATTCTGTCCTAATCACCCAACAAGCCTATCCATTCCTAAACAACACAAATCCTCCGCTATAAATAACCCCATATCTCACCACATTTAATCATCCCATCATGTCTTCTCCTATCAACCCAAAACCAAAAACCTCAAAGCTAGCAAGGATGACCTTAAAACCCGGGTGGAAAAGAAAACCTCACCCTCACCACAAGCCCATCACAAATGGTGCGACTAGACAACCAACACCTCCATCATCATTCATCCCCAACTACTCTCCAAGATCACAACCTCATTCCATTGAACCATTTCACAAACCCTATCATTTTGGCCAAACATCCACATTCATTCCAAACTACTCCCCTAAACATCAATAACCAAAACTTCATGGTAATCCTCAAATCATACACCCCAATACCATCCATTTCCACCAAATAACCAAATCCCCATTCATGAAAGGCAAAAGCTTCATGAAGAGATTAACCAAATCCATGATCTTAGTGATCTCCTTGCTATGCACCTCACACAACGCAACAAGGGACAACCTCCATCCTCACCTTACTCAAATTGCCTACCCCACTCTCTTAACTTGGATCAAGTTACAAACCACACCCACTATTGCCCTTGTTGCATCTTCCTTCAAAAACAAATTCTCCACTTAAGTGAAGATATTTCTTGGATCGAATATCTACTCACTCGTCCTCATCCCATTCCTCCCCTACAACGATATAACATCACTGGATCCGCTCCATTTCCCTCACCATCACATAACTAAAACCCATCCACATGCTTTCCGCCTCAAAATAAAATCCCTCACCCTTTTGTGTCGCAAGCAAGTCCAATCGCTTTCTTTGGCAATATAGGACCTTTAGTGTTTCTAGTTATGTTGTAATCGTTATGTTTTAAGTATTTTATGTAATGTAATGATGATTCATATGTTATATATGATCATCTTGAATGCATAAATAAATTAGTTGGTTGTTCTAAATATTTTTGCTATGCATATATATGTATCTTGTGTCTCCTAACTTGTTTTTGCATTCAAGATTTCCATAGCTCGTCTCCTTGGTGCCCTCGAACGAGGGGGAGTAAACATCAAGGGGGAGTTCTCGTCCCGACAAATTTAGTTTCTGAAACTTGTCGGCATAACCTTTTTGATTCTACAAAAAGGGGGAGAAGTGAATATAAACTCACTAAATACTTGTCCAAAAATAAATTTTTGGATTTAATAAGTTTAAGTTTTGTAATCATCAAAAAGGGGGAGATTGTTGACATAAATAATGCCTAAAAACATTATTCATATCTCTATGTTTTAATGATCAAAAATATAAACTCATTAAACATAAACTTATCAAATAAACAAGTATTTAGTTGTAAATATTCACTTCTACAACTTAATCACTTAAGGTATGAATAAACAAGTGCTTAATGCATTATATGATCAAAGGAACATTTTCTTAAACACTAGATTTTTTATAAAATGTCAAAAACATTTTATATCTTTTAGAAAAACATTTTTGGTAATAAATAAAAAGGTTTAATTCATTATAAATTTATGAATTCAAATTTTTAACCAAAATCAGTAAAAATGTTCCAGAAAAACCTTCCCCACAAAAAGACAAAATTGGGCAACGGTTGGCTTGGGTGGCCCCCTTAATTTTGCTAGGCGGCCCCCTTAAAATTAAGGGGACCGCCCCCTTATTTAAGGGGGCCGGCCACGCTCCAGTAGCTTCCAGCTGTCCAGTTTTTCTGCCTATTAATACCAGCCTTCCCCTGGATTTTTACTTACCTTTTGCACTAAAAACTTTCAGTTCTAGATCTCATTTCATATCTTCAAAAACCCTTTGATCGTATAATTATAAGCTTTTGTTTCAAGTGATCCAAAGCTTCCACCATCAAAGTGCAAAAGAAGAATACTTCTAGTGATCAAGATTAGAAGTGTTACAACTTAGTATCATATTGTTATCTAAGTTGGTTGTTAATTATTCACTCATTTGTAAAAGTTGTGTATATTTGTTAGATAGGAGTGTGTATATTTGTATAGGCTAGATTTGTGTGTAAGTAGTGAATTTTTGAAGAAGTGAAGGTGTGTAAGTAGTGAAGGTGTGAAGAAGTAGAAAAGTACATAGGTAGTGATAGGTTGTGAAGTAGTCGTGAAGCTGTCGTAAAGAAGGTGTGAAGAAGTCGTGAAGAAGGTGTGAAGAAGTCGTGTGAAGAAGTCATGAAGAAGGTGTGAATAATTCGTGTAGTGAAGTTGTGAGATTGGTTCTAGTTACGATTAGAACTCGACATCTAGCTTTGTGTCGTTAAACCGATGTAAGCCAAAGTTGTGTAAGGTTTTCTCTCGCCATAAGGGAGCTTGTTGATATAGTGAAGAAAACTCTCGAGTTAGGTGCTCGGGGAGTGGAGTAGGGCAAGGAAGGTGTCCTTGTAGCCGAACCAGTATAAATCCTTTGTCTCTCGGTTAGATCTTTCCATCTCTATCTTTTATTTCATTTCATTACATTACTTACACCGTTAGTTTAGATACACTTATATTTGTTCATATTGTTCAAGAATTGAGTTCACATAAATTCGAATCTAAGTTTTTAAAAGTAAACAAAAGTTTTCAAAATAAAATAAAAAGACGTAAAACTATTCAACCCCCCTTCTAGTTTTCCACACTCTTGCATGTGTTATTTTAGATGGTTTGATTGAAAATCTTATAGGAAATAGGGTGTTTGATAATTGGTTAGGTTTGATTGAGTTGTTAAATGCAAGAGTTGGATGGATTCATATGAGTTTTGATGATGTTTCCATATGTTTTGTTATAAAACTTATTAGATCTACAAAATAATTTTGATGCTCCTGGACTTTTTGAGTTCTTTAGCTAGTAAAATGGTAGTGATGATGGAATATAGGCATGCATTGGTTCAAAAACCCATTTATTAGGCATAAAGTAGATCATTTGTCATTGGTCCAAATCTGTCCCAGATTTCATCAAAAAAAATGAATTTGCTATTTTGTTCTCCGGAAGTTTTATGCTTAAATAAAAATATTAAGAGTTAGCCTCAGGTATTAGAATCATTTCCCCGAAAGCCTTACATCTTAATTCATCCCGATGATTTTTTGAGAAAATCCACACTAAAACTGGTCCAGTATTGCATGTCAGATTTGATAGGCTATTTACTCTAAAATGTTGCACAGAACCCTAGGTTTGTAAAAACATGAAAGTTGGAGATAAGACCTGTAGAAAACATATTCCATTGGCCTTGTGTCAATTAGAACTGTAGATAAAAAGATACACTCATTTTGCTAAACCTAATTTGATGCTGGAAGTAACTACATAGAGACACAGGGGTAAATTAATAATTTCACACATGTTCTGAGGTTCTCACCTAAGTGAGGCCTAGATTTATATATTAAAGATTCATACCTTTCTAAGCATATAAAGTTCATAATTTTAGCCTTCGCGATTTAGAAATGGCTACCCGATGAGTGCGGTAATTTTCTAAATTTTCCATCAGCTTTGCATATTAAACCATATAAGCTTTTACAAATGTCTTTTCGACCCATGAATTGCTATAAGACTTTTAACTAAATTACCTTATGATGTCACAAGTTCAAGTACTAAATAAAAACATAAGTATAAGTGCTACACCTAAATTCCCCGAGCCTAAGTCGTGTTGAATTTTATTTAGGTCACTTGTGATCTTGCGGTTTTTCTCGACGTGCACACTTCTCCGATTTCCGTTGCTACCTTATCATTGGTGAGTTCATAGCCCCAAGTTTTACTTCAATTGTTTTACAAACTCCGTGGGGGAGATACATGCTATAAATATTTATGATCACAATGCTTTGAAAATTGTATGCTATCGTGTTATTATTATTGCCAAAGTTTCCCATAGCCGAAAGTCCCTTTATCGTGAACCGTTAGTCACTTGCGAGTGAGCGCGAATACAGTGAATAGATCTATTGGAATTAACACTCCCCATGCAAGAACGTGCCTATATGGCATTCGTGTGTATTGTATTCGTACCAAATGATAGGTGTGGCTATTACCTATGTATGAAGGGCAAATTTATGCTATTATCAACAAAGACGTAGCGTCGGGGTCATGAGCTTAGGGCAATAATAACTTTATCAGACTCTGCATTTGTTGCTTAGTCGCTTTCATAAATTATATATTGTGATCAACTGCTTATCACTCAAACTCTATGGATTCACTCAACCTTTGTGTTGACCTTTTAGCATGTTTTATCTCAGGTCCTTAAGGCGATAGAAGGTAGGAAGCATTTTCGAGTCTTTTGCATAAACGAAGACTTATTTTATTATACTTCCATTCGATAAACTTTTGAACAATTTATTTTATGTACGGATGTATTGGGACCATGTTATGCTGTAAAACTCAGAATTTTCTCTAATATTATCGAATGGTGTTGTTTTTCGAAAACATCTCATTTTAGAGTTCGTTTTCTATGACTTGGACTGTGTAACTAAATAGTAACTTCCCAAATTTCTATTCGGCAGTATAGTAAATTTGGGGGTGTTACATCTAATAATTAAATACATAACGGTTTATATATTAATTATTATCCATTAATTCTTCTTATGTAATGTGTGCAATCCCGTGGTCCCGAGTTCGATTCTAGACATACACACATTAATGACATTGGTTAGCGTCTAGAAACACGCCAATGCCCCTAGTACAACTCGGGTGGTGGTCTCCTGGAAAAAACATTCGATGATTCATCATCATACTTATCCTTTTGTTTCTAATACTACGTTAATAAAGATATGGATCTTAGTCTTTCTTTATTAACCATTCTTTTTCTCGTTGTTTCTGATTGAGCAAGATTACCAAATCATCTGAACATATTCCAGATAGAACTTGGGCGTGGCCACACAAACATCTTGTCAATCCTATGAGGGGCCCAACAGTATTAAACTTTAAAACAAATTTGAAGGAACAAATTCTCTCTTGACTACAAGCCTAACCCATGAACTTTGCAACACTCCGGAAAACAATCCATATGGCTACCAGTAACGTATAGCGGTAAATTGCTTTACAAAAATGCACTACATCCATGACAGTTATCTGGTATCTCATGTCTGAGGATAACTATATATACATGATTTACTTGATGACAAGATCCATAAAGTAAACTCATGAAGTTGGGATAAGTCCTATATTCAATTCATTGAATATCATGTGAAATTGACATGTCAACGCATCAATATACTTTCAAGTATATTCTACCAATACTCAGATTTGTCTTAATTCAATGATATTCCCATATCATTAAGTGACAACGGACAATTTAGAATAATCAATATATTCAAGGATTAAACATGCAAATACAGGATATATTATTAAGAAAATGATAATCAAACATAACAAGTATTTTATTTCATTAAAATAATAATTGTTTATAACATCCCATTATCCAAAAACTAATCACAGACGGGCATGAAACTACTAGCTAAACGAAGTCCTATGCATTCAGCATGTTGACAAAGCTTTCCACCAGGTAAAGCCTTCATTAAAGGATCAGCTAGGTTATTATCTGTGTGAACTTTGAGTAACTCAATTTCACCTATCTCCACTTGTTCTCGAACATAGTGATATTTAATTGGGAAATGTCTGGTACCTTTCATGATTCCAGGTTCATTGGCAAATGTAATTGCGGCTGAATTGTCACAATACATCTTTATAGGTTTTTCGATTGAGGGCATAACTCCAAGCCCTGAAACGAACTTCCTAATCCAGACAGCTTCCATTGCAGCTTCTGAAGCAGCAATATACTCACTTTCTGTTGCAGACATCGCTATGGTACTCTGCTTCTTGCTCTTCCAATCCACAGCTCCTCCATTAATGACAAAGACATAACCCGTCTGAGACTTCGTATCATCTTTATCACATTTCCAGGAAGCATCGCAGTAACATGTAACACCAAGTTCTGCTTTTGGATTTCCCCCATATACTAAAAACATATCTCTTGTAGCTCTCAAATACTTGAGAATATGTTTAACAGCAGTCCAGTGGAGTTCACATGGATTCTATTGATATCGACTGGTTATATTTTGAGCAAACGCCACATCAGGCCTTGTGCATCTCACCGCATACATAATAGATCCCACATCCGAAGCATAAGGGACTCTCTTCATGCGTGCCACTTCTTCAGGTGTTGAAGCACATGCTTTGCTACTTAAGCCATGATTCTCTTGCATTGGCAAATATCCATTCTTGGAATTTTGCATATTGAATCTCTTCAATATTTTATCAATGTAAGCACTTTTGCTTAATCTAATCAACCGCTTTGATATATCTCTATAAATCTTGATTCCCAGAATGTATGCTGCTTCTCCTTAATCCTTCATGGAAAAAAAATTTCCCAAGATAGGCCTTAACCTCTTTCAATCTTGGAATATTTTTACCCATGATTAATATGTCATCAACATATAGGACTAGGAAAATAACATCACTCCCACTAGCTTTGTTATATACACATGACTCATCTAGATTCTGAGTAAACCCAAACCTTTTGATTTCTTCATCAAATCTCTTATTCCATTGCCGTGATGCTTGCTTCAATCCATAAATGGATCTTTGAAGTTTGCATACACGGTTTGGAAATTCTGGATTCACAAACCCCTCAGGCTGCGCCATATAGATGTCTTCATCTAGGCGACCATTTAAGAAGGCGGTTTTGACATCCATTTGCCAAATCTCATAATTATAGTACGCTGCTATGGCTATGAGAATCCTAATAGCCCTTATGTCAGCTACAGGAGAAAAGGTCTCCTCGTAGTCAACACCATATGTTTGGGTAAAGCCTTTAGCTACCAAACGGGCCTTATAGGTGTGTACATTGCCATTCATGTCAGTTTTTCTTCTTGAAGAGCCACTTACTTCCAACTACCTTGGCATTGGGAGGAAGGTCAACTTCAATCCAAACTTCATTATCTCTCATGGATTGCATTTCCCCATTCATAGCAATCTGCCATTTATCCTTTTCAGGATCATTCATGGCAGCTCTATAATTTGCAGGTTCTCCAAGATCCCCTAATATAGTCTCCTCAACTTCTACATTAAGACATAGATGTTCAGGAGCTTTCACAGTCCTTGCAGATCTGCGAATGGGTACAACTTCAGGTGAAGGACCCAGACTTTCAGGTTCCACAGGAAGTTCTCTAGTATTTTCATAAGGTAATGTATCTTCTTGATCATCTTCCAGATCATAAATCCTCCCACTGAATTCTTGAGATATGAGATCTTTTTCAAGAAAATCTCCATACCTAGCAACAATTACTTTGTTTTCAGGTGGGTAGTAAAAGTAGTAACCCATCGTTTCCTTTGGGTATCCTACAAAGATACACTTTACAGATCTCTGTTGGAGTTTATCTGCTGAGTCACGTTTAACAAACGCCTCGCAACCCCAGACCTTTAAATAAGACAAGTTAGGAGTTTTTCCAAACCATAACTCATAAGGTGTCTTATCAACCTTCTTGGTTGGAACCATATTCAGAATGCGAATAGCCGATTCTAAGGCATAATCCTAAAAGGATAAAAGAAGAGTTGTAAGATTAAACATTGATCTCACCATGTCCAACAATGTACCATTTCTTCTCTCAGATACACCATTTTGTTGTGGAGTATAAGGAGATGTGAGATGCTGGACAATTCCATTCTCAGCTAAATAATCTTTAAACTCATGACTCAGGTATTCACCACCTCTGTCGGATCGAAGAGCTTTAATCTTCTTTCCAAATTGCAATTCTACTTCTTCTTTGAAAACCTTAAATGTTTCAAACACCTCATGTTTATGTTTAAGTAAATAAACATATCCATAACGGCTGAAATCATCAGTAAAGGCTAAGAAGTAGCTAGCACCCCTCTTTGACACATGTCTAAGTGGTCCACACACATCAGTATGTATTCAAACCAAGTAGATCAGATGCCCTTTCCATACGATTATTGAAAGGTTTCTTTGTCATCTTCCCAGATATACAAGATTCACATTTATCAAATGATTCATCATTGATATCTTGTAAAACCCATCATGTTGCAGCTTTTCCATACGAGTCTTGCCTATATGAGCAAGTCGACAATGCCAAAGATAAGATGAATCCAAAACATTCTTGATTCTCTTATTATTGATGCTATACATTGAATTATAATTATTGGAATCATTTATATCAATTTCAAATACACCATTCACAGCAACAGCATTAAAATAAAAAACATTATTTAAATAAACTGAAATTCCATTGCTTGTAACAGTATGTTTAAAACCAATATCCAATAAACACGAAAAGGAAACAACACCTCTAACAATAGTAGGTGCATAATGACAATTATTGAAAAACAGTACTAAGCCCGAAGGCAAAACTAAATTTAAATATGCCTATAGCTTCAACAGCTACATGTGCTCCGTTACCCACGTGCAGATATTATTCTCCATTGGCCAGTCTCCTTTCAACTCTAAACCCCTGCAGTGTATTGCAAATATGAATACCACATCCAGTATCGTATACCCAGGAATTTATTTTATGAGTTAATGAAAATAATTCAATCATGAAAAAGTCACCTGAAGTGCTGGGTTTACCAGCCTCAGCCTTCAACTTCTTCACACTCAACTCCTCAAGATAGAGTGGACAGTTCCGCTTCCAATGTCCTATCTCATGGCAGTTGTCACACCCCCAAAATCGGGTCCAGCGGAAGCTTACACATCGCTGGGGTGCAACTCAATTGGTATCACAACACAAGTGTAAAGAACGGTTTTTCACCTCAACCATTTAGAATAAAATTGTTTAACAAAAGTGTTGAATTTACATTGTAAAAGTTGTGCGGAAATAGGCCCTTTAAAACAAGTAAAACGGTCCCAAATGTTTATCAGAGTCTTCTATGACCATGCCATGCCCTGCCAAAGCCTCCAGTAGCGTGCCTTTGCTAAATACCTGAAAATACATGCTAAAACGTCAACACGAGGTTGGTGAGTTCATAGAGTTGTTGTAAAATGTAATGCCTTTGAATAATGATTTCCCAGCAAAGGCATTGTAAATCCACTCAGTCCCAAGCCTTGGCCATAACAAGACTTGCAACCTGTGTGTTTACAACCCACTGCCAAATGAGTTTTGGTTTGGTGAATAAAAGTAATATGTGGACCACAAGATTCACAGTACATTTGGTTGATCAATACATTCGGTTATGTGACCAATTCATTTTGTCATGTATGTACATAGTAGTGGAGCCGGTTCATTCGGTTAAGTATGCATAATGTTTGAAGTGCTTGTGTCCATGAGTAATAAAAATTAAGTGCAATACTAGTGAATGCATTCGGATCAATAACAAATTCATAAGTGGAGCAAGTAATACTTTGATGAAACAAGTGGCATAATCAAGTAAATCATGTATACATTTGGATGAAAATGAGCATGTATTCTCCCCCAAAACAGTTATTCAAAACGTACGAAAGTAGGGGCTATGAAACTCACCTGGTACGATAGCTACGATGACAAAAGTGAATACACTGAAATGAGGCACGATCTCTAACCGCGACCTAATATGAATGATGGAATCTAATGTAAGAAATGAAATGATGCTGCACATGCAAATACGTATGTTATCGATACCACTCGATGATTTTTGGAAAATAACGTTTATCGTCGAAAAATACATTTTTGACGTCTCGTTAAGTTAAATACTACTTTTCGTGTAAATATGTCGAAACGGTACTCCACGATCCTTGTTTGGTGTTATATTGGTTAATATAATGTTTTCGTCGCAAAATAACTCTTTTTACAACTTTTGAAAACATGCCCGAACGGCCTTGTAAAACTAGCCGTGAAATATAGCTCGTTATGTTTTAGAAATAAAACTCAACGTTTTTGTAAACCTTGTAACAATTTCTAAATATCGTTATATTCAACTTTTGATCAACCGCGCCTCGATCAGTTAGATAATCGGCTATCAATGTTTTGACTTGTAAAAATACTAGTTTTCATACTTGAAACACTTTAATGTAGTGAGCTGTCAAAATAAGTATTGAATTGTCGGGCTTTAAATGTGTATATCTTGGTCGTTATAAGCTCGTTTTCTACGTTCTTTATCTCCACGGGTTCGTATAAATATAAACTAACATATTTTCAATGGCTCGGCTCATCTAGATCACGGCTAACGACTCGTTTTGCACCTTAAAGTTCGGCAATCAGCACCTAATTTTCTGAAACAATAGTTTTCGTCACCCAACTTCGGAAAATCATATCTCCTTCGTTATAAGTCGGATTTTAGTGATTCCGGCGCCCACGGTTTCGTTTTTGAAAGTACTTTCTAAATATGAAGGCCAAAATGACCCATCAGTTACTGAAAATTCCAGATCTGCCGATTAAGGACAGACCCTTATCTATAATGTTTAAAATCCATTTTTAAAGTTCTAAACTTACTCAAATCTCTTCAAATCAACTCCACAAGTTCGCAAATCCTACCATACACCTTCTTAGGGTGTCATGGGGTCCTAAACATCACCAATCTTGGTGGGTTTCAAGGGAATAAGCATAGGATAATCAAAACCCATTTTTATGTAATAAAAACCTAATAAAGTGGTATGGATCATACATACTTGCATGTTTTGTTACTAGATCATGAAAATACATCAAGTAAATGTTTAAAAGAGTAGGAAAATGATGGGTAACTTACTTGTGATGATTATTGAAAGATGGTGATGAAAACCCTATAAATCTTTGTGGTTTTTATTCCAAAACCCTAACTAGATTACTACTAGGACTTGATTAAGCACTTGATCTTGAAAAAATAATGGATCCTTCTTGTTCTTCTTGTCTTGGCCGATCCAAATGAGGAAGAAAAGATGAGAGGATTTTTGATGCTAGTTTATTGTAATGAGATGAAAATGAGGTATATAGGTCTAAGTCTTTATGGTCTTTCTATATTAATTCAAGTATCACATGGCTAGGGAACTAGGGGGGCGGCACACATGGGTGAAAAAGGAAGAAAAGTGGTTAATTAATGTTATTGTCCATAATATGTAAGCATTAGTTAGTTTAGTTTGTGTATTGGGTGTTATCGGGTACCGAGTTATCTTGAAATAAATGTTAACGAGGTGAAATAAAATATGACGAAGTTGTAAAAGTTGTAAAATATTATTCCTTGCAAGAATCGGGTGTTAAAATAATTATCGGGTTGAAATATCGTAAACCGACGGTGTTATAAGCGTTTTCCGGAAAATGTAGCAAATGGTTTAATAACACCGGGTAAATTATATAATATAATTTTTATATCATTATAATAAGAATGAAAATATGTTAGGATCATTGTCAGGAGTATCGGGTATATTGTTAGTAGTAAAAACTGAGTGGTAACGTTAATTACAAATTAAGCATACGTAAATAGAAATAATGCATATCCGTGCATGACCTAGGATACTGATGATGTGTAGACTACTTCTAGTCTATATGACGGGTCCTTAATGATGATGCATGAATATGCCGCTAAACCTTACCAGTTACGCGTATTTGAATACCTGTAAACCCAGTTTACGAAGTAATGAACGATAATCATGAATAGTGAATTCTTCCGGGAATGAATAGTGTCATGTGAATAGTAAAATTTCTGAACGCTTCTCAGAATCTCAAATTGACTCCAAAAACGATGAATAGTAAAATGATGAATAGTGATCGGTGAATAGTAAATGATGAATAGTAATTTCCCGAGATGAATAGTGAATATGGAAAATATCCTGAAAATGCGGGTTGTGACAGTCTCCACCCGTTAAAGGAATTCAGTCCCTGAATTCAGTTAGCGTTGGTCTCTGGAGGGTACTCGGTGAAAAGACGCGGATATATGAGTCACATTGCGGTGATAAAAGATAAAACATTCATTAGATCGGAATCGTAATAGTACTTGAAGTTCGTACGATAGAACACAAAGTGGACACAAAAGAAATACAACACTAGAGGGTTTACGCTTCCGTTTAAATAGATAAGGCAGAAGTTCTCTTCTTAACCATTGTTATTGTTGTTGTTGTCCTGACGAGCTTCGCACTTCAACGAGCTCTTTCTCCATTCTGGTTTCTCAGCTCTGGACATTCACTCTTGAAATGTCCAATTACTCCACACTCATGGCAGGTTACCGTGACTTTCTGATGCATTACGAGGGTGGGAGCCTTGCAATCCTTGGCTTTGTGTCCGACCTTTTGGCAGTTTCCACATTGAGTGGGGCAAGGTCCCTCGTGGTGAAACCGGCACTTGTGGCACTTGGGCAAAGTCCCGGCATATCCTTTCCTTTTACTTGGTCCTGCAACGTAGGCCTTAACCATTTCATGTCCTTTGTTTGGCTGCCATACTTGATCATCTCGTTGGTTGTCATCCCTTTTCCTCTTGTTTTCGTTGTTGTTGTGGTTGTTGTTGTTGTTGTTGACAATAGTTTCTTGCTTCACTACTTGAGCCATAAGCTTTTGAGACATTCTGATAGCCTCGTCCAGTGTGTGTGGTTCAGAGGAAATCACATCTCCTTGGATGTTGTGAGGTAGTCCACTAGTGAAATTTTCTAGCAGCTTTTCATTATCTGGAACCATAGTTGGACATAGCACAGCCAATTCTTGAAATCTCCTGATGTATGTTTCGATATCATTACCTGTTGTCACTAGCTCGTAAAACTCTGTTTCCAACTTCTTTATTTCAGTGCGTGGACAGAACTTCTTAGTCAGCAACTTCTTGAATTCATCCCACGTAAGCTTGTGAGCATTTTCCATTCCCATGGGTTTTGCGTAAGAATTCCACCACGACATAGCTTCCTCAACAAGTGTACTAGCAGCAAACTTTACCTTGTATTCCTCTGGACAGTTACATAGAAGAAACACAGATTCTATCCCTTCATACCAACGGATCATAGCAGTGGCTCCTTCAGTGCCCTTGAATTTTGGGGGATCTCCACTCTTAAAGTCCTTGTATGTACATTTACGACCATTAGTACCATTAGCAGCCATTCCGGCAACTCCTGCGGTTTCTGCCCGAGAAGCGGCTTCAGCAGCCCGTGCAGCTACGGCCTCCCTTTCAACTACTAGTGCTGCCTCTATACTATCCGCAACAAGCTTCCGAATAGCAGCTGGTGTCATAGTTGAAGTAGCTTTCTTTCGCGGCATAACTCTTCAAAACAAGAAAAGGAGGGTGAAACGTAAATAAGACGTTTTCTAGAAGTAGATGTTCTGGGTGGCTTGTCATAAAATGAAAACTTGAAGTCGTTATGATTAGTTGACATGCTTCTAGGCGGTGGTTCACGAGGGAAATGAAGGCATGAATGTTCTATAATCTTGGTTAGGAGGTTGGATTCATCCCTATAAATGTTTCTTGGTGAGCATTCGTACCATAACGGATCTTGTAATTCGGTCAAGCCAATGCTTTCTAGATTATAGAATTTCGGCGATCAGGCCAGTGATAGCGGTTCGGATGGTTTAGTGATACTTTGAGATTTCTGTTGAGTTTTGAATGGTCTTAATGTACCGAGGGATCCTCCTCATAGATGGTATGGAAAGCCTTTCCTAAGAAGGTCTTTGATAATATCCACTTATTAACATTGGGAGTAGGGAGTGATGAGTAACCTAGGAATCCCTAGAGTGTCGTCTAATCCTTGCATATGGGACTGGGGAAAGGAAATGATAGTGATGGTGAGAAGGGAAATGACTGTAACAGTCGCTATATGAACAATGGTGAGGAAGTCAAATAACAATGATGAGGAATTCACATAACAATGATGAAAGAGAGTACGGTGATGTAAATGTATGGTGCACAATGGGAACGTCCATGAGATGCAATGATTTATCGGCGCACTTCCACTCAGTGGTAACCGAAGTGGTGTAGGTGTGAAATGTTCTTGCAACGTTTGAGTACGCACACCTGAATGAAACATTTGGAAGTTGGGTAGAGAATTGATCTGGACAAAATTTTATTATAACCGTTCTCAGTATTGCAAAATTCATCTCTGAGTCGGATATAGGTGGTCAGCCTATGTCCCACTATCCCGGGTCGAATATAGATGACCAGTCTATATTCTACCGAGGTTCCATGAATTTTGAAATACTCAGCTCAGTCATACTAATACTATGTCCTTCACATATGAAAAGATGTTCTGAAAGACTAATGCAAATGACCAATCTCGAGGTCGAATAATGAAACTACGCAAGGAAAAAGGCGTAACAATGAAACGCATATGATATGTAAGCATACTAATATGGAAGACAAGTATGGTAATCAACTAGAATAAGTGAGTATAATCTATCTGATAATGAGATACAAATCTCATCAATTATGTCAGCAACAAACCACCAATGAGGCATCAGCTTGGCAGGCAGGCACGTGGCGGTCATAGGGTTAAGTTTTCGTGAATGTAGCTATAGTCTAGGTTTTAAAAACACTCAGTTCTCTATAGCCGAGGCTCTGATACCAATCTGTCACACCCCCAAAATCGGGTCCAGCGGAAGCTTACACATCGCTGGGGTGCAACTCAATTGGTATCACAACACAAGTGTAAAGAACGGTTTTTCACCTCAACCATTTAGAATAAAATTGTTTAACAAAAGTGTTGAATTTACATTGTAAAAGTTGTGCGGAAATAGGCCCTTTAAAACAAGTAAAACGGTCCCAAATGTTTATCAGAGTCTTCTATGACCATGCCATGCCCTGCCAAAGCCTCCAGTAGCGTGCCTTTGCTAAATACCTGAAAATACATGCTAAAACGTCAACACGAGGTTGGTGAGTTCATAGAGTTGTTGTAAAATGTAATGCCTTTGAATAATGATTTCCCAGCAAAGGCATTGTAAATCCACTCAGTCCCAAGCCTTGGCCATAACAAGACTTGCAACCTGTGTGTTTACAACCCACTGCCAAATGAGTTTTGGTTTGGTGAATAAAAGTAATATGTGGACCACAAGATTCACAGTACATTTGGTTGATCAATACATTCGGTTATGTGACCCATTCATTTTGTCATGTATGTACATAGTAGTGGAGCCGGTTCATTCGGTTAAGTATGCATAATGTTTGAAGTGCTTGTGTCCATGAGTAATAAAAATTAAGTGCAATACTAGTGAATACATTCGGATGAATAACAAATTCATAAGTGGAGCAAGTAATACTTTGATGAAACAAGTGGCATAATCAAGTAAATCATGTATACATTTGGATGAAAATGAGCATGTATTCTCCCCCAAAACAGTTATTCAAAACGTACGAAAGTAGGGGCTATGAAACTCACCTGGTATGATAGCTACGATGACAAAAGTGAATACACTGAAATGAGGCACGATCTCTAACCGCAACCTAATATGAATGATGGAATCTAATGTAAGAAATGAAATGATGCTGCACATGCAAATACGTATGTTATCGATACCACTCGATGATTTTTGGAAAATAACGTTTATCGTCGAAAAATACATTTTTGACGTCTCGTTAAGTTAAATACTACTTTTCGTGTAAATATGTCGAAACGGTACTCCACGATCCTTGTTTGGTGTTATATTGGTTAATATAATGTTTTCGTCGCAAAATAACTCTTTTTACAACTTTTGAAAACATGCCCGAACGGCCTTGTAAAACTAGCCGTGAAATATAGCTCGTTATGTTTTAGAAATAAAACTCAACGTTTTTGTAAACCTTGTAACAATTTCTAAATATCGTTATATTCAACTTTTGATCAACCGCGCCTCGATCAGTTAGATAATCGGCTATCAATGTTTTGACTTGTAAAAATACTAGTTTTCATACTTGAAACACTTTAATGTAGTGAGCTGTCAAAATAAGTATTGAATTGTCGGGCTTTAAATGTGTATATCTTGGTCGTTATAAGCTCGTTTTCTACGTTCTTTATCTCCACGGGTTCGTATAAATATAAACTAACATATTTTCAATGGCTCGGCTCATCTAGATCACGGCTAACGACTCGTTTTGCACCTTAAAGTTCGGCAATCAGCACCTAATTTTCTGAAACAATAGTTTTCGTCACCCAACTTCGGAAAATCATATCTCCTTCGTTATAAGTCGGATTTTAGTGATTCCGGCGCCCACGGTTTCGTTTTTGAAAGTACTTTCTAAATATGAAGGCCAAAATGACCCATCAGTTACTGAAAATTCCAGATCTGCCGATTAAGGACAGACCCTTATCTATAATGTTTAAAATCCATTTTTAAGGTTCTAAACTTACTCAAATCTCTTCAAATCAACTCCACAAGTTCGCAAATCCTACCATACACCTTCTTAGGGTGTCATGGGGTCCTAAACATCACCAACCATGGTGGGTTTCAAGGGAATAAGCATAGGATAATCAAAACCCATTTTTATGTAATAAAAACCTAATAAAGTGGTATGGATCATACATACTTGCATGTTTTGTTACTAGATCATGAAAATACATCAAGTAAATGTTTAAAAGAGTAGGAAAATGATGGGTAACTTACTTGTGATGATTATTGAAAGATGGTGATGAAAACCCTATAAATCTTTGTGGTTTTTATTCCAAAACCCTAACTAGATTACTACTAGGACTTGATTAAGCACTTGATCTTGAAAAAATAATGGATCCTTCTTGTTCTTCTTGTCTTGGCCGATCCAAATGAGGAAGAAAAGATGAGAGGATTTTTGATGCTAGTTTATTGTAATGAGATGAAAATGAGGTATATAGGTCTAAGTCTTTATGGTCTTTCTATATTAATTCAAGTATCACATGGCTAGGGAACTAGGGGGGCGGCACACATGGGTGAAAAAGGAAGAAAAGTGGTTAATTAATGTTATTGTCCATAATATGTAAGCATTAGTTAGTTTAGTTTGTGTATTGGGTGTTATCGGGTACCGAGTTATCTTGAAATAAATGTTAACGAGGTGAAATAAAATATGACGAAGTTGTAAAAGTTGTAAAATATTATTCCTTGCAAGAATCGGGTGTTAAAATAATTATCGGGTTGAAATATCGTAAACCGACGGTGTTATAAGCGTTTTCCGGAAAATGTAGCAAATGGTTTAATAACACCGGGTAAATTAATAATATAATTTTTATATCATTATAATAAGAATGAAAATATGTTAGGATCATTGTCAGGAGTATCGGGTATATTGTTAGTAGTAAAAACTGAGTGGTAACGTTAATTACAAATTAAGCATACGTAAATAGAAATAATGCATATCCGTGCATGACCTAGGATACTGATGATGTGTAGACTACTTCTAGTCTATATGACGGGTCCTTAATGATGATGCATGAATATGCCGCTAAACCTTACCAGTTACGCGTATTTGAATACCTGTAAACCCAGTTTACGAAGTAATGAACGATAATCATGAATAGTGAATTCTTCCGGGAATGAATAGTGTCATGTGAATAGTAAAATTTCTGAACGCTTCTCAGAATCTCAAATTGACTCCAAAAACGATGAATAGTAAAATGATGAATAGTGATCGGTGAATAGTAAATGATGAATAGTAATTTCCCGAGATGAATAGTGAATATGGAAAATATCCTGAAAATGCGGGTTGTGACAGTCTCCACCCGTTAAAGGAATTCAGTCCCTGAATTCAGTTAGCGTTGGTCTCTGGAGGGTACTCGGTGAAAAGACGCGGATATATGAGTCACATTGCGGTGATAAAAGATAAAACATTCATTAGATCGGAATCGTAATAGTACTTGAAGTTCGTACGATAGAACACAAAGTGGACACAAAAGAAATACAACACTAGAGGGTTTACGCTTCCGTTTAAATAGATAAGGCAGAAGTTCTCTTCTTAACCATTGTTATTGTTGTTGTTGTCCTGACGAGCTTCGCACTTCAACGAGCTCTTTCTCCATTCTGGTTTCTCAGCTCTGGACATTCACTCTTGAAATGTCCAATTACTCCACACTCATGGCAGGTTACCGTGACTTTCTGATGCATTACGAGGGTGGGAGCCTTGCAATCCTTGGCTTTGTGTCCGACCTTTTGGCAGTTTCCACATTGAGTGGGGCAAGGTCCCTCGTGGTGAAACCGGCACTTGTGGCACTTGGGCAAAGTCCCGGCATATCCTTTCCTTTTACTTGGTCCTGCAACGTAGGCCTTAACCATTTCATGTCCTTTGTTTGGCTGCCATACTTGATCATCTCGTTGGTTGTCATCCCTTTTCCTCTTGTTTTCGTTGTTGTTGTGGTTGTTGTTGTTGTTGTTGACAATAGTTTCTTGCTTCACTACTTGAGCCATAAGCTTTTGAGACATTCTGATAGCCTCGTCCAGTGTGTGTGGTTCAGAGGAAATCACATCTCCTTGGATGTTGTGAGGTAGTCCACTAGTGAAATTTTCTAGCAGCTTTTCATTATCTGGAACCATAGTTGGACATAGCACAGCCAATTCTTGAAATCTCCTGATGTATGTTTCGATATCATTACCTGTTGTCACTAGCTCGTAAAACTCTGTTTCCAACTTCTTTATTTCAGTGCGTGGACAGAACTTCTTAGTCAGCAACTTCTTGAATTCATCCCACGTAAGCTTGTGAGCATTTTCCATTCCCATGGGTTTTGCGTAAGAATTCCACCACGACATAGCTTCCTCAACAAGTGTACTAGCAGCAAACTTTACCTTGTATTCCTCTGGACAGTTACATAGAAGAAACACAGATTCTATCCCTTCATACCAACGGATCATAGCAGTGGCTCCTTCAGTGCCCTTGAATTTTGGGGGATCTCCACTCTTAAAGTCCTTGTATGTACATTTACGACCATTAGTACCATTAGCAGCCATTCCGGCAACTCCTGCGGTTTCTGCCCGAGAAGCGGCTTCAGCAGCCCGTGCAGCTACGGCCTCCCTTTCAACTACTAGTGCTGCCTCTATACTATCCGCAACAAGCTTCCGAATAGCAGCTGGTGTCATAGTTGAAGTAGCTTTCTTTCGCGGCATAACTCTTCAAAACAAGAAAAGGAGGGTGAAACGTAAATAAGACGTTTTCTAGAAGTAGATGTTCTGGGTGGCTTGTCATAAAATGAAAACTTGAAGTCGTTATGATTAGTTGACATGCTTCTAGGCGGTGGTTCACGAGGGAAATGAAGGCATGAATGTTCTATAATCTTGGTTAGGAGGTTGGATTCATCCCTATAAATGTTTCTTGGTGAGCATTCGTACCATAACGGATCTTGTAATTCGGTCAAGCCAATGCTTTCTAGATTATAGAATTTCGGCGATCAGGCCAGTGATAGCGGTTCGGATGGTTTAGTGATACTTTGAGATTTCTGTTGAGTTTTGAATGGTCTTAATGTACCGAGGGATCCTCCTCATAGATGGTATGGAAAGCCTTTCCTAAGAAGGTCTTTGATAATATCCACTTATTAACATTGGGAGTAGGGAGTGATGAGTAACCTAGGAATCCCTAGAGTGTCGTCTAATCCTTGCATATGGGACTGGGGAAAGGAAATGATAGTGATGGTGAGAAGGGAAATGACTGTAACAGTCGCTATATGAACAATGGTGAGGAAGTCAAATAACAATGATGAGGAATTCACATAACAATGATGAAAGAGAGTACGGTGATGTAAATGTATGGTGCACAATGGGAACGTCCATGAGATGCAATGATTTATCGGCGCACTTCCACTCAGTGGTAACCGAAGTGGTGTAGGTGTGAAATGTTCTTGCAACGTTTGAGTACGCACACCTGAATGAAACATTTGGAAGTTGGGTAGAGAATTGATCTGGACAAAATTTTATTATAACCGTTCTCAGTATTGCAAAATTCATCTCTGAGTCGGATATAGGTGGTCAGCCTATGTCCCACTATCCCGGGTCGAATATAGATGACCAGTCTATATTCTACCGAGGTTCCATGAATTTTGAAATACTCAGCTCAGTCATACTAATACTATGTCCTTCACATATGAAAAGATGTTCTGAAAGACTAATGCAAATGACCAATCTCGAGGTCGAATAATGAAACTACGCAAGGAAAAAGGCGTAACAATGAAACGCATATGATATGTAAGCATACTAATATGGAAGACAAGTATGGTAATCAACTAGAATAAGTGAGTATAATCTATCTGATAATGAGATACAAATCTCATCAATTATGTCAGCAACAAACCACCAATGAGGCATCAGCTTGGCAGGCAGGCACGTGGCGGTCATAGGGTTAAGTTTTCGTGAATGTAGCTATAGTCTAGGTTTTAAAAACACTCAGTTCTCTATAGCCGAGGCTCTGATACCAATCTGTCACACCCCCAAAATCGGGTCCAGCGGAAGCTTACACATCGCTGGGGTGCAACTCAATTGGTATCACAACACAAGTGTAAAGAACGGTTTTTCACCTCAACCATTTAGAATAAAATTGTTTAACAAAAGTGTTGAATTTACATTGTAAAAGTTGTGCGGAAATAGGCCCTTTAAAACAAGTAAAACGGTCCCAAATGTTTATCAGAGTCTTCTATGACCATGCCATGCCCTGCCAAAGCCTCCAGTAGCGTGCCTTTGCTAAATACCTGAAAATACATGCTAAAACGTCAACACGAGGTTGGTGAGTTCATAGAGTTGTTGTAAAATGTAATGCCTTTGGATAATGATTTCCCAGCAAAGGCATTGTAAATCCACTCAGTCCCAAGCCTTGGCCATAACAAGACTTGCAACCTGTGTGTTTACAACCCACTGCCAAATGAGTTTTGGTTTGGTGAATAAAAGTAATATGTGGACCACAAGATTCACAGTACATTTGGTTGATCAATACATTCGGTTATGTGACCCATTCATTTTGTCATGTATGTACATAGTAGTGGAGCCGGTTCATTCGGTTAAGTATGCATAATGTTTGAAGTGCTTGTGTCCATGAGTAATAAAAATTAAGTGCAATACTAGTGAATGCATTCGGATCAATAACAAATTCATAAGTGGAGCAAGTAATACTTTGATGAAACAAGTGGCATAATCAAGTAAATCATGTATACATTTGGATGAAAATGAGCATGTATTCTCCCCCAAAACAGTTATTCAAAACGTACGAAAGTAGGGGCTATGAAACTCACCTGGTACGATAGCTACGATGACAAAAGTGAATACACTGAAATGAGGCACGATCTCTAACCGCAACCTAATATGAATGATGGAATCTAATGTAAGAAATGAAATGATGCTGCACATGCAAATACGTATGTTATCGATACCACTCGATGATTTTTGGAAAATAACGTTTATCGTCGAAAAATACATTTTTGACG
This sequence comes from Artemisia tridentata subsp. tridentata, assembly GCA_021014915.2. Classification (NCBI taxonomy): domain Eukaryota; kingdom Viridiplantae; phylum Streptophyta; class Magnoliopsida; order Asterales; family Asteraceae; genus Artemisia; species Artemisia tridentata. Next base: position 153,310,909 of record CP139508.1, read on the forward strand.
TCTCGTTAAGTTAAATACTACTTTTCGTGTAAATATGTCGAAACGGTACTCCACGATCCTTGTTTGGTGTTATATTGGTTAATATAATGTTTTCGTCGCAAAATAACTCTTTTTACAACTTTTGAAAATATGCCCGAACGGCCTTGTAAAACTAGCCGTGAAATATAGCTCGTTATGTTTTAGAAATAAAACTCAACGTTTTTGTAAACCTTGTAACAATTTCTAAATATCGTTATATTCAACTTTTGATCAACCGCGCCTCGATCAGTTAGATAATCGGCTATCAATGTTTTGACTTGTAAAAATACTAGTTTTCATACTTGAAACACTTTAATGTAGTGAGCTGTCAAAATAAGTATTGAATTGTCGGGCTTTAAATGTGTATATCTTGGTCGTTATAAGCTCGTTTTCTACGTTCTTTATCTCCACGGGTTCGTATAAATATAAACTAACATATTTTCAATGGCTCGGCTCATCTAGATCACGGCTAACGACTCGTTTTGCCCCTTAAAGTTCGGCAATCAGCACCTAATTTTCTGAAACAATAGTTTTCGTCACCCAACTTCGGAAAATCATATCTCCTTCGTTATAAGTCGGATTTTAGTGATTCCGGCGCCCACGGTTTCGTTTTTGAAAGTACTTTCTAAATATGAAGGCCAAAATGACCCATCAGTTACTGAAAATTCCAGATCTGCCGATTAAGGACAGACCCTTATCTATAATGTTTAAAATCCATTTTTAAGGTTCTAAACTTACTCAAATCTCTTCAAATCAACTCCACAAGTTCGCAAATCCTACCATACACCTTCTTAGGGTGTCATGGGGTCCTAAACATCACCAACCATGGTGGGTTTCAAGGGAATAAGCATAGGATAATCAAAACCCATTTTTATGTAATAAAAACCTAATAAAGTGGTATGGATCATACATACTTGCATGTTTTGTTACTAGATCATGAAAATACATCAAGTAAATGTTTAAAAGAGTAGGAAAATGATGGGTAACTTACTTGTGATGATTATTGAAAGATGGTGATGAAAACCCTATAAATCTTTGTGGTTTTTATTTCAAAACCCTAACTAGATTACTACTAGGACTTGATTAAGCACTTGATCTTGAAAAAATAATGGATCCTTCTTGTTCTTCTTGTCTTGGCCGATCCAAATGAGGAAGAAAAGATGAGAGGATTTTTGATGCTAGTTTATTGTAATGAGATGAAAATGAGGTATATAGGTCTAAGTCTTTATGGTCTTTCTATATTAATTCAAGTATCACATGGCTAGGGAACTAGGGGGGCGGCACACATGGGTGAAAAAGGAAGAAAAGTGGTTAATTAATGTTATTGTCCATAATATGTAAGCATTAGTTAGTTTAGTTTGTGTATTGGGTGTTATCGGGTACCGAGTTATCTTGAAATAAATGTTAACGAGGTGAAATAAAATATGACGAAGTTGTAAAAGTTGTAAAATATTATTCCTTGCAAGAATCGGGTGTTAAAATAATTATCGGGTTGAAATATCGTAAACCGACGGTGTTATAAGCGTTTTCCGGAAAATGTAGCAAATGGTTTAATAACACCGGGTAAATTAATAATATAATTTTTATATCATTATAATAAGAATGAAAATATGTTAGGATCATTGTCAGGAGTATCGGGTATATTGTTAGTAGTAAAAACTGAGTGGTAACGTTAATTACAAATTAAGCATACGTAAATAGAAATAATGCATATCCGTGCATGACCTAGGATACTGATGATGTGTAGACTACTTCTAGTCTATATGACGGGTCCTTAATGATGATGCATGAATATGCCGCTAAACCTTACCGGTTACGCGTATTTGAATACCTGTAAACCCAGTTTACGAAGTAATGAACGATAATCATGAATAGTGAATTCTTCCGGGAATGAATAGTGTCATGTGAATAGTAAAATTTCTGAACGCTTCTCAGAATCTCAAATTGACTCCAAAAACGATGAATAGTAAAATGATGAATAGTGATCGGTGAATAGTAAATGATGAATAGTAATTTCCCGAGATGAATAGTGAATATGGAAAATATCCTGAAAATGCGGGTTGTGACAGCAGTGGTGACAAGCCTAATCCTTCTTGTTAGGATTCACCTTGTTCTTTTTAGGGTTGTTCTTCTTGGGCATAGGTTGATAGGCCATAACTTGTTTACCCTTGTCAACCTTACCCTTACCCTTCTTATTCGCCTGCGGTTTTCGCTTTTGGATCCAACCTCCTTGTATAGCTAATACCTGAGGAGTAGGTGCCTTGTTTGGTAAACCCTTCTCATAGTCCACAAGCATTGCAAGCAATTCTGTGATTGTCTTCCCCGCGCAATGCATGCAATAGTTTTGAACAAAACCTTTAAAATCCTTGTTCAAGGATCGTTGATTAGGTTCACACATACATTCTCTGGGTAGACGTAGTTGATCTGATGTAGTTGGTCTATGTAACTCTTCATTTCCAACACATGATCACTAACAGGTTTACCTTCCCCTTGCTTGCAGCTATGTAATGCATCGATCAAATCATACAATTCAACTGCAGGTGGCTTCTCATAAGTCTTTTGGAGTTCTTGAAGCATATCATAAGGAAAATAGTTCTCAAACTGCTTTTTCAATTTGGGAGCCATACTTCCAAGCATCAAGCACGCAACTTCATTTTTCTTTTTGTACTCCAATTTCCAGGCTTTTCTGACATCCTCGGATTCAGTAGCATCTAGTTCAAGAGGGCAAGGCTTATTCAAGTATTCCAGTTTGTCGGACACTCTCAAGACAATCCTGAGTGACCTATACCAGTCATTGAAATTCGGGCCAGTCAATTTTTCCCTTTCAAAGTGGTTTTTGAAAGCAAAACTTAGTACAGCATTATCGGGTTGAGCCATTTTTATAGAAAAATTTCAAATATTAGTATTCTGATAATACAACTTTTCAAGAAAATAAAATACCCAGGAAATATTCATATAACCATTTAATCTTCTTGAAAAACTAGGATCCAAATTTTCATAGTTTCACTACATCAGTTGATCTGCTAGTAGTGAAAGTACAAAATATGCTAATCTGTCGAACAATAATCGGCAAACAATTTCCGACTCCTAGATCATTATGGGATTTACATTTGCCAAATACAATTTGCAAAGTAAGCATGTTTCATCCCATCTCATGCATAAAGTTTCTAGGTCTCACTAACAACTTAATTAAGTCGTCTAATTTAGAAACTGCAAATTCTCCATTACTGGTCTCACGCATAATGGAAATTTACCTTGTCATTAAAATCTAGGTAAGGTCTCACTTAGGCTAAATAATAACTTCAAGTGTCTCTTATAATTAGATGGCATGAACTTAAATTTTAGGGTACTAATTTTGATGTGTCAATCAAACTATGTACGAAGAAGCATGCACACATCTTCGTATCATAAGTTTTCAAAACGTTTTTATTTACCAATTTAGGATAAGATTTAAATCAACAAAGTTTTAATTGAGGTATTGGGTTCACCAATCAAAGAATTACCTACAATTATCGCCCACTATATCCTACTGCTGCATGAGTCAAAAGACCCAAGTTATTCGGATAATTACCACAAAGTGGCACGTGGAATTGAGGTCAATTCACCGTTAAGATGATTTTGTACATTAATAGCTTACTTGGTAGCCCCAATTTGACGCACAAAGGAGCGGAGAGACAAACGTCAGCACTAAATGCCAATTAAAAACGCGTCTCTTTTGGTTTGACAATTTAATGTCAATCCTCCTTATACCCCTCTTATAGTTTGTCAAAACTGGGTGAGCCGTTCACACTATTGGTATAAAACTCATCACTCAATTAAAAGTTTATGACTTTAAGTCTTAAAAACATGTAATGAATTATAATCTTGCTAGTCTCGCCTGGGTGCAAATTACCATGCGAAGCGAACCACTATCGGCACATAAGACTTTGCAAGATATATAATTTATTACAACAAGTTTCATATTTATTTAGTCCATTTATTTTCTATTCCAAAAATTACCCTTTTTTGCTTACAACATGTCATACAATTTAAACAAAAAACAAGTAATTAATAAAAATAAACAACTAAATAAGTACACATAATCTTAACAATTAATTTATGTATCAAGTAGTCACATGCAAACTTATTGATAAAACCTATTAATAATCTTTCTATGTTTCATTATGCATATAATTAACTTAGACTATCACCTACAATGGTAGGTGAGCCACATGCATCGACGTATCGATTACGTTAGTCTTAGCAAATATATACCAAATAGCACATAATAGATTCATTAACATAATTAATTGAGGTCTTCCCCAATTTTAGATCTATCATAATTACATGTGACAATCAACTTAACAATTAATCAAACCCTAATCCATGAAAAACATGCACGTTTCATCATGGATTAATGCAAGTCACAAGGAACGCACTTAATCACATAAACATGTTACAATTTTAGGGTTTCAAAACTACAAAACTAATTTTTTTATTACAAGGGCATCGCCCCCCCCTCTAAAAAATTAGGGTTTCGATTTTTTTAAACACTAAAAATAGATTAAAAATCAAAACCTAATCCAAGATTGGTTTTTTATGTGTTTTGGTAATTTATTACATGTTAAAACGGCTCGTGATGCCACTGTTAGAATTTAATAATCATGACTAGTTCATATATTAATCTAGTAATTATCATACACATATGCGGAAGCGTAGGATCTAATTTTAACACATAAGAATTAACCGAAAAATAAAGTGAACGTACCTTTTGATTATAGCACAACATGAATCAAACTTCAAATCTTCTTCAATCTTTATCAAGAATGGATTAACGGGATACCCCTTACCGTTTTGTATCTCACACTGGTACAGATATGCGATTTCGTCACACGAAAAATGTGTGACGATATGCATATAGTCACACACGTTTTTTTTGTGTGTGTCACCAAAGGTCGCGCCACCGTAGGTGGCATATGGTCACATTGTTTAGTTTGTGGCTGTTTTCATGGAAAAAGAGTGACCAAAACCCGAATATGTGTGACAAATTAGGCACAACTTTTGTTGGATTAATCAGTTTTGTGTGACCGTAAACACTTTATAGTCACATAAATGTTTTTTGAGAGTAACAACTGTTCGTCCTTTGGCCACATAAATATATAATATATGTGACATTTGAGATGATTTATTCAAATAAATGTGTATTTTGTGTGACTATTTCCCGTCCTATGGCCACATGAATATATAATAAATGTGACGTTTGTGATGATTTAGTCACACAACGTGTGTTGTTTTTTTGGAGTTAGTCACATACAATTTAAAAAACAGTGGCCAAAAGTGTTAATAAGTGTGACCATATGTTGTTTAAAGTGAAGAAATGTGTATCTTGTGTGACTATTGTTCATCCAATGGCCACTTGAATTTTATGTTTGTGTGGCCTTTTGTAATATTTAGTCACACAAAGCATGTTTGTTTTGGGTATTTAGTCACATACAATTAATCAAAAACTGGCCAAAAGTGTTAATTTAAAGTGAAGAAATGTGTATTTTGTGTGACTATTGATCATCCAATGGCCACTTTAATTTTATGTTTGTGTGACCTTTTGTAATATTTAGTCACACAAAGCATGTTTTTTTTGGGTATTTAGTCACATACAATTAAGCATAAAGTGGCCAAAAGTGTTAATAAGTGTGACCATATGCTGTTTAAAGTGAAGAAATGTGTATTTTGTGTGACTATTGTTCATCCAATGGCCACTTGAATTTTATGTTTGTGTGGCCTTTTGTAATATTTAGTCACACAAAACATGTTTGTTTTGGGTATTTAGTCACATACAAAAAAGTAGAAAGTGGCCAAAAGTGTTAATAAGTGTCACCATATGCTGTTTAAAGTAAAGAAATGTGTATTTTGTGTGACTATTGATCATCCAATGGCCACTTGAATTTTATGTTTGTGTGGCCTTTTTTAATATTTAGTCACACAAAGCATGTTTGTTTTGGGTATTTAGTCACATTCAATTAAGCATAAAGTGGCCAAAAGTGTTAATAAGTGTGACCATATGCTGTTTAAAGTAAAGAAATGTGTATTTTGCGTGACTATTGTTCATCCAATAGTCACATGAATTTTTAGTTTGTGTGGCATTTTGTAATATTTAGTCACACATTGAATTAAACAAAGAGTGACCAATAATGTTGATAAGCGTGACCATATTATGTGACTGCATCTTTTAGTCACAGGGTTACTACTGCTATTACTAAGTTAATATTGTTGGAGCAGAGTTGCTACTGCTAGTACTAAGTTAGTCCTGCTGAAGCAGAGTTACTATTGCTAGTACTATGCTAGTGCTGCTGGAATGAGTATATTGTTGGATTCACATTTCTGAGTGAGCTTGTGTGGTCTCTCGGCTCACCCGGGACATCATTGACTCATACTTTACCCGAATCAATATTCAAAGTCACAATGACCAACACAATTCCAAGCACATCACTGCCTAGGTTCAAATGGGCATAAGTCAAATTAGACCAAAACCAATACGACTTCAAACATAACTACAACGAGAAGTCGAGTACCAAGCAAACTAAAACGGAATACGACAAGGACTTTTGAGCCTCATTCTACTCGATTCCAACTCACATATGAGGGTCGACATTTTTCTTTCAAACAAAAACACAAACACTTTGTGTGCAAAATTTTTGAGACCAAAGATTTTGACTAGTGTGATTCTTAACATAACCACAATCATTCGAACACTCTTATACATGAATAAGAATGTGGACAACTGGAGGACAACACAGGTGTGAATCCGACTAACACGCATTTATTCTTAAACCACTATCGTACCTACGGTTCCTGGTTCGATTAAACAAACTGACTAGGACAATCAACATAGCTTGATTTAACGACAACAACACCTGAATCTCGAGCCAATAACAGTTTCTAATTTGTGTTATCAGTTTCAAAAGTCATCTTACCACACCACAACCAGCAATGAATCGACAATATTTTTGACAAGAGAAAAACTCATAACAATCACACGCTATTATGCCATTCGAGAGTTCAATGAACAAGACAAAAAGAATAAAGATTAAATCTTACAAAGGATTTGAATGATGAATCGGTTCTAGGACGAAATAGATGAGAGCCCAACCCGGTTCCAAGCAAGCCACACCCTTTTCTTCTTAATCACTCTCGACTGAGACAGTTTGTGAGTTTGGTGTTTTTAGTGTGACTTTGCTTCTCCTGGAACCAAGCTTCTTAAGGGAAACTAATGGCAATCACTTGGCTTCCTTTCACTAACCACAGACGCTCCATGACCAATTAAGGCATTCATATCGTCATAGTTTGGCATGACTCGTTGACTCTCGAATCCGACAAGGGTGACAGTCGTCCTTCCCTTGGACACAAGGAAGAGGATAAAGGAAAACCTGGCTTTGTTTCATCACCATTTGTAGTTATCGATCTGAGGATATGGATAAAGAACGTGACGATTTTAATGATCTGAAGAATCAGAAGGAACAGATGAGGAGTGGGGGAGGAGAGAGAGGAGCGTGGGTTTTATCCTTTCTATTTTTTTTATTTTTTTTTGTTTAATATATATATATATATATATATATATATATATATATATATATATATATATATATATATATATATACTAGTTTTCGAAGCCCGCCCGATGGGCGGGCATGACTTGTAATTTTACGTTTTAATTTAATCATGTACGTATATTAGTGATGTTTTATAGTTTTTTCTTATGTATTCACCCGACGTGTGGACATGACTTGTATTTTTAAATTAATGTTGTAAGGAATGTAGACCACTACAGCTTGCCGTTTCCCGTTTGTTTGTACCTAAAAAAATATCAACCATTATTATGTTATAAACTAAGCCGCGGTCGCAAGCAAAAAAAATAATAAAAATAATAAAATAATAAAAAAAATAAAAAACTGGTGGGTATTTGTGGTGCAAAATTTTTACTGCTGTGTGTCATGAGTACTTTAATAACAATAAGTTGTCATTGTTATCAAAGATTGAATATAACTAAAAAAAAAGAACTATATATATAATAAAAAATAATAAAAAAAATAAAATAGTGGAGTAAGCACTTGTTATCAAAGATTGAATATAACTAAAAAAAAAACTATATATATAAGATTTTAACGTGAATAAGTCATTCAACCATATGGCAAGTGATTTGATTGACCAAAATTATATCTATGATAATTTTGATGTTGTTCATTCCTAAAACAATATTGCGCACATATATATATAACGAGCGGGGACAGCCAGCGCGTTGCTGCGGGATTTCAAAAAAAAAAAAAAAAAAAAAAAAAAAAAAAAGTACTGTTGCAGCGGGTTGTTCAGATAGTTGTTTTTGTTGGTTTTGTAGGTTCACAATTATTTTGTATTTTTATTTTTTAAATTATTTTTTTTACAAAAATAAATTTTAAAGTTTTTTGATTTTTTTTTTTTTTTTTTTGAAAATATTTTTTCAATTTTTTTTTTCAATTTTTTCGAAACCCGCGCGTTGCTGCGGGATTTCAAAAAAAAAAAAAAAAAAAAAAAATACTTTTGCAGCGGGTTGTTCAGATAGTTGTTTTTTGTTGGTTTTGTAGGTTCACAATTATTTTGTATTTTTATTTTTTAAATTAATTTTTTTACAAAAATTAATTTTAAAGTTTTTTGAATTTTTTTTTCTTTTTTTTTTTTTGAAAATATTTTTTCAATTTTTTTTTCTATTTTTCGAAATTATTAAAAAAAAAAAAAAAAAAAAACCATTTACTGTTCCAAACACTGTTTATTTTTTTGTTTTGTGGAGTTTTTGATTTTTTTTTTTTTTTTTTGAAAATATTTTTTTCAATTTTTTTTTTCTATTTTTTCGAAATTATTAAAAAAAATAAAAAATAAAATAAAAAAATAAAAAAAAAAACATTTACTATTCGAAACACTGTTCATTTTTTTGTTTTGTGGAGCCCAAGATTTTGGGTTTTTTTTCTATTTTTTCGAAATTATTAAAAAAAAAAAAAAACCATTTACTGTTCCAAACACTGTTCATTTTTTTGTTTTGTGGGGCCCAAGATTTTGGGTTTTAGTATATATATATAATAGGCTCAAAACACTAAAATATTTATATATGATAATTTTGATGTTGTTCATAGATTGAGTTAAAGGATTACATAATAGGATTACATAATTTATATATAATGGATTGAGATTTTAAACTAATATTACTATATTATAAAGCATTAAAGCCTACTATTAATGGAAACTCTTAAAGTTAAGTAATCCAAGTTATAAAGCTAAAAATACAAGTAATTAAAGCACATTTTCTAACATTTAAACGTTCTTAAGCTCAAAGTACAACTAATTAAAATAGAAATACTAACATTAAATACAATAAATAAATCATTATGTGTCAATAAATACAATTAATACAGTTATTAAAACACCATTACATAAGAAATACAAATTATCAAACATATTGTACAACCAACTTAAACATAATTCCTGCATTAAATATCACTAATACAAATAATAAAATACATTATACAAATATTAAAGCCCGAACGGGCAACGGACCAAATGGGCTCGAGCCCGAAAGGGCACGGGCCAAACGGGCTTGAGCCCGAACGGACACGAGCCAACGGGCTCGAGCCCAAACAGGCACGAGCAAAACGAAATTCTTGATATCCGTAAATTTATTGTCAAAAAGAACATAATAAACTAAAATACATAATTCACCGGAAAATTTTATTTCAGGGTACCCGCCGCCGCAACGCGCGGGTACCCTGCTAGTAGTTTTTAAACTGATATGCGACAATCTCCGCAACTCATCAATGTCCGAATATGTATGATATTACCAGTGTGATCGTGTATCATTCCTTCGTCTCATTTAATTATATTTAAAGCTCATTGTAAGTGACCTAAATTTAGGGTATCGTCAGGGACGGAGCCAGGAATTTATATTAAGGGGGGCTCAATTTTTTTTTTCCGATAGTAACATACGACTAATGTAGTGGTTTTTTGCGAAAGAGGTTCAATCATTATACTTTAAGGCTTTAAGCATAATCGAATTGATAAATATCAAAGTGGAGGGGTTAAAATTGAACTTTTAATAAAAGTACACCACTAATCACTAAAACAATAAAATAAAAGTACACCTTTATTGTTTCCAGGGTCATCTTCCTCACAAGAAAAAAACCTCAAACCTCCATTCGAACAAAATTATCAGTTTCTTTGTTTCTAAAGGCCTTCGTTTTTCTTATTGAGGGGGGCTCGGATGTTTCAAGATAGTGCCAAACTACATGAAAGTCATGAAACATGGCCTGAAATTCAAGCTATAAGCCGGAGAAGTTGGGCGGTTGGGGGGGGCTGAGCACCCTCCAGCCCCCCTACTGGCTCCGTCGTTGGGTATCGTATCACCCAGAAACATATTGTCAAACTATTAAATGCAAAGCCTAATATATATATATATATATATATATATATATATATATATATATATATATATATATATATATATATATATATATATATATATATATATATATATATATATATGCAATAATTAAGGAATAGATAATGAGTTTTCTAAGTTGCAGGGATTCTAATGATAGTTATCTCATTAAATTAAAATGGTGAATAATTGGTTGCATAGGTTTATAGATTTGGGTTTGCAAGATATAATCAAAAAAATGTGTTGGTCTAGTGGTTATCATGTTTGGTTGTAGACTGACAGACCTAGGTTCGAACCCAGCTCCATGCATGATATTTTTGAAAAAAAAAAATCCTTAATTTAAAAAAATTAAAAAAAACGAAATTTTAAAAAAAGTTTGCTTATGTGGCATTATGACATGGCATGGCATTGCTGGGCAGCAAAAAATGCCAAGTGGCATAGTTTACGATTATGTGGCATTTTTATGATTATGTAGCATTGAGGTGGCATTTATGTGGCATTATCTACGTGTAATGCCTCCTGTTATATATATATATATATAATATATATATATATATATATATATATATATATATATATATATATATATATATATATATATATAATTAAAAACAAAAAGAAATTTCAAATTGAATTAAACTCTAATGTATATAACTGAACAGAATATACAATTGTAATGTCTTACATAATCAAATTCTCAAGTACCATAATTTAAAGACTTTTGAATCTTCGGCGGCTTAGCTTGCAGTTGCTTTAAGTCGTTAACAGATACATATTTTTTCTTCGATGGTACTGGTGGTCCACATTTAGTCACAGGGTTTGTTGGTGTAACCTGTAGTAAACAAGAGACGCTTGTATCAAAAAGACGCTTATATCAAACATTGAATTAAATATGAAGAATTATATATATATATATATATATATATATATATATATATATATATATATATTATATATATATATATATATATATATATATATATATATATATATATATATATAGGTTGAAAAAACACATGTATGTACCTCCTCTTCAACAATAACTTGATCCTTTGGCCATGCAACGAAACCACCTATGACTGCCTTAACTGTTTTGAACCCATTATTTGCTACGTCTGGTATGCATGCTGCATCAACTAACGATGAATCAATTGACACTCTGTAGCAATAATTTGGGAGTGGTTGGTTATGCAGCATTTTCTTTCCATGAGACTGGTATACGGTACCCAAAGCAACGATATTTGCTTTTTTTAAGTGCCACAGTTTGCACTTAAATGTCTAAAAAAAAAGAATTTTTGCATGTATATATCAGAAATTATTTAAACAAAAGAATAACAAGAAACATGTTGAAATACATACTGTTGGCAGTGCTTGTGTTGGAGACACATTTTGTTGCGATTGGGAATCTGGAGACCCGTTTTGTCGTGACTTAGGCTTTGTCTTGGGTCCGATAGTTTTAGCAGGTTCCTATATGTATATATAAAACACGTTACATTATTTAAACAAAAGAATAACAAGAAACATGTTGAAATACATACTGTTGGCAGTGCTTGTGTTGGAGACGACACATTTTGTTACGATTGGGAATCTGGAGACCCGTTTCGTCGTGACTTAGGCTTTTGCTTAGGCCTGATAGTTTTAGCAGGTTCCTATACGCATAAATAAAACATGGTACATTAGTCATGTATGTGAAATTCAAAAATCAAAGGGGGATGTTTTATTACTTACCATTGTTTCTGTTACCTTTTCCGAAGTTACAAGGCCATTGGACTTCTCCTGAATTCTCGCATCTTTAGCACTTACAACATCACTTTGCTGAGTGTTATCCACCTCATTAGCGTTGATCTCTATATTGTCAATGGCCACTGGAGTCACCTGTAGTATAAATTAAGAAATACATTGACTCATCAGTTTATGTTCAATGCCTGGTATCATTAGCATCAGTGGTGTTAGCATTAGAAAATGAAATTGTTACCAACATAAAAAATGGCTTACATCTGAGGCTAAAGGCAATTGATCAGATGCCAATTTTATATGCATCCCTTGTTTATTCAACTGTGCCATCAGTAGAGTAAGCATTCCCTTTGTTTGTTCCATCTCACCAGATAATTTCTTGACCATCACATCTTTTTCGGTCATCTCGGTGGACAATTTCTTGACCAATATATCTTTTTCTTGACCCTCGCGTATCTCATTATCCAGTTGAGTTTGAAGTAACTCAAGTCTTTCATCGGTTTCTTGTTTTCTTCGAGGAAGGCCAAAATACTTCTTATATGTTACTCCACCTCCCACTCCTCTTGCATAACCGCCCTTTTCCTTACCAAAGACAACTGTCATGGCATCAGTGCCATTATCAAGACTCAAGGTTCCTTCCTTGATCTGGTCATCAGCTTCTTTCTGCACAAAAAATATAGGAAATGTTGGGATTAAATGTCTTCTTGATGCTATTAGAGTAACTGCTGCTCATATTTGTGTCAATGCTGCTCAGCTGGAGTTAGTGCTGCTCATGAACTTCAATGAAAAATATACTACTGCTAGTACACAGTTACTGCTGTTAGTACGCAGTTAATACTGCTGGTATACAAGTTACTACTGCTAGTACACAGTTAATGCTGCTGGTATATAAGCATAATAATAGAATTTGCAGTCAAACTTACAAGTTTATCTCCCACTGATCTAATATCATCATCTGGATATTCACCGTCTTTGTTTACCCTTCCTTTCAACCACATTACATCACGCTGGGGTTCTTTATCTGCTTCAATCTCTTTATTTTCGATCTAATAAACATCAAATGCATCCACATGTAAAGTTAAACCAAGATAATCGAAAATATGAGGGTATTAAATGCAAATGTGCAAATTGTGCAATGTAAACAGATTCATTTCTCATACCGATCGTCTCTCAATTTGTAAAACAAACATTATGTAATCTTACCATTTTCTCTTTGACATAAACATATCCACCTCGTCCCATTTTATGCTGATAAATATTTTTGGAACGCGCCATTTTAGCTTTATCAGATTTCTCCTAAAAACACAAAATCATAAGGCAGTTAGATGCGGTAATGCTGCAAACTGAAAATTATGAAATGAAATATAGAATTAAATAAAGATGACTAATTAAAACCTTGTATGCATCGGTGGTCGTGTAGTTTACAAACTCGACCCAGTCTTCTGATTGCACAATTGCACTATACTTTGCCGGGACTTCAGTCAGTTTGGAAGGTGTATTTAGGTTGGGCAAAATGCATTTTTCTCTGAGCTTCATTCTGTAATTCCTTAGCAGTTGACCAAGACGAGTCATTACCAATTTTCTGAATGTCACGTCAACATCAAAATATTTCTGCAAAGATTAACAAAATGTTGTTAATTAGTTGCACATAATGTAACTGCATAGATAAACTTATGTAGTACTGGGTTACAAAATAGTATATATGTACCGTGATTTCAGCACATAGTTTATCTCTTGATTTTTTATTCACCTTCTTCCAGGAAAGAATCTTCAAACCTATTTGCTCACGAACCAGATCTCCTAAAAAACTTGAAAACAGTGCTCTGTATTCCCCAGATACCCTACTCAATGCATCGAAGGTTACCTTGAGCTTTATTCCACCAAGTTGGCCATACTTCAGGCGAAACATTTTTAGCCTGGTTATGCCCCTCTTAGCTAGTATCCTATCTGGTTGGTTGGTTCCAGGCGCATCTATATCTTCATCATCAGAATACTTTTCGGATTCATATTCTAATTTTTTATCATCAAGTTCAATATCATCAGGAGGAAGCAAAGGATGATTATCAACAATGGGTTCAATTTCCATGACTCTTGAACAACAAAGGGTAAAAGAAAATGATTTTGGCTTAGCTTGGAGAGTAATGGTGATAGAAGATTTGATTTTTGTGTTTTCTTTGCAGTCTTTTTTTTAAGGAGAGAAAAGAGGGTATACCAAGAATATGAATCGTTATTCTTGGTAACTGCTTGTAATTAGGTGATTTAAAAAATTTGGACCAAAATTTTGGCTCCAAGTTCTAATTTGAAATTAACAATTGAATTATTCGAAAATTTTGCCTTTGCACCTGTTAATTAAAGCATAAACTTGAATAAATCAAAATTTTGGCTCCAAATGTTATATATCATTATCTTAATAATCGCAAATGTACCATCTAACTGTGCAACCATCACATCAAGAACACAAACTGCTACCCATTTAACAAACCAAAATACTTACATAATTACCAGTTATTGTACCCTTAATAATTATATTTACAAAACACAAATTGCTACCATTTTTTTTTTGAACATTGAAGACTTTTTATTCATATATTGAAAACCAAAACCAGCAAGTTGTTGGGGAATACAGAAAGGAGAATATTTAAAACATAATACAGTACATACATAAGGGAAAATCAGTATCCAAATTAAATGTCAGAATTTAACCAAATACCATTTACAAAACACAAAAGTTGTTAATGTATATCCTAAACCCCTAAACCATCTTCCTCTTGCCTTTCCCATGGCTGCTAGAAGGTGCTCCAAAACCTATAGGATTCTTCCTACACGACATTCCCAAGACAATATCTTGAGTAAATTTCTTTTTGTGTGCCTTTTCAACTGGTATTTGAACTTGCACAGGGAGAGCCAGGATAGGAGCTTGAGATGGGAGTTCCTTTGGAGGTTCAATGGCTTGGATAGGTTCCACTTCCCAAGTATCAGTACTTGCATCAGAATGTTGCTCTGGATAATACCAAGCAAGGAGGCCAGGAAGGATGTTGAGAGCACCATCATTTGATTATGAACTGCTTGAATCAGAAGAAATTTGTATGACATCTACAAATAACAACTGTTAGATCAGTTTTATTGATTCAAATGTTAAACTATATCACAATCAAAGAAAAACCTTTTGATGGTTTACCATTGCAGAAGAATCCATTGTGTTCTCTTATTTGGTCCTCTTTTGTGGTATCCCAAAAATGAAGCAATGTCGCACAAACTAGGCTGCATTTCAAGTCTCATTGGTGGCCAACTAGGCTGCAATTGAAGTCTCAATTGGACCACTCAGTGTACTCACAAACATTGGACCTCTCAGGGTACTCACAAACAGTTCAAAATCCTGTATTTGTAGTCTCAATGGACATCTCAGTGTACACTAATAGGCTGCATTTGGACCTCTCATTGGTGGCCAAGCACAAACAAGTCTGCTAGGTACTCTCATTACTGGCCAATCACAAACTAGGCACATTCCAATGCTCTCATTGATTTAGACCTCTCAATGTACTCACAAACAGGCAACAAAAAATACTCAGACACAAAACACTTAATTAGACATAGCATAACAACCATTATGTATACGAAAATCAGAGTATGGAAAACAAAAAAAATAGAGCATACATTAGACATAGCATAACAACCATTATAAAATACAAAACAACCCCATTTTACATTAGAATCGGTAACAACCACGAACATCACAATTTATAGATCAAAAGCCTGATACTAATTATTGTACAATCAATCATCAACTGATATGTGAAAACATTAAAAAACATACATTTGTTGTTATTTGGATTCATTGTTTACGTGTTTGTGTTTGCCTGAAGAATGTGTGTTTTGATTAGGGTTTATTGATTATTGTGTGTGTATACAAATGATCGGGTAAAGGGAGTAATTGCTGGTTGACTATTGAATTTGTGGTTTGGTTTAACTATAAATGACGTGGCAAGATTTGTAAAAGAAGAAGATGAAAAAAAAAGGCTAATGGTGCTGACGTGGCAGTTAAAATCGGCTATAGCCGGTAACTAGGGATGGCAACGGTTCGGGTTTGAGGCGGGTTTTAGTGTACCCGTACCCGAACCCGTTTATAATATACCCGTACCCGCCCCATATCCCACCGGATACCCGATTAATATTATCCATCGGTTTTTTGGGTTTCCCCGCGGGTATCGGTTATCTGTAATTGAATATTATATGGACAAAATTGGCGGTATTAAGATTAAGTCACACTAAAATATATTCAAATTTTGTAAAAGTTAAAGAAAATGAATATCGTATCAAACGATTTAACGCAACATATCGCAACGCAACATACTCGGCACGATATTCACCAAAAAAATCAAATGCGCAAGAGTTTTCAAAAGTTAATCATTCTCATTTCCAAAAATAATCTCGTTTTAGCCTTTTAAAAGGGTTTGGTATCATCATTCGTGTAACGGTAGAGAACACGGACTCACGAGTACTCACTCCAAAAAAAATGAATAACCGAATAGTCGAGAAGAGTATTGACGATAACTCGAGTCGAGACGAGATGACGAAAAGAAGTCAAAGAGATAACTAACAACAAACATATCAAATAAGATGAGTCGATTGGTAATCGTCGGTATTTTCCCAAAATCCCATTTTTTAGTACAAGGTATATATACTTGTTTTATGAATTAAAACAAGTTTGGACTTACGACAAAATTAATCTTTGGAAATAACAAAATTTCGCCATGACTCTTTCATTTAGCGAACGTTTTCAAGTCAAAAGACTTTATTGAAAATCAATTTCCCGAGTAATTTATAATATAATGAGTATTTATACAAACCCTAAACCCTAAACCCTGAACTTTAAACCCTGAACGCTAAACCAATCCGTAACTCAAACAATAACCAAACGAATAGTCCAATAAATCCAAATATGTTAGTCTACGGGTAGCATGTCTCGAATAGTCCAATAGCCCTCGTGTGTTCCGTTTTTATCTCAAATGTCTCACAAGGTTTTCAAAATCGGGATCCTACTTAGGATCGATTTCGTCTTTGCACGATCGAGATTGTAAGATCGGATCAGGATCTTAAGATCCTACTATAATGTCATTTTGTTAATAGTTTTTGTAATATAATACAAATCTATAAATTAATATATATCATTGTAAAACCCAGAAATTTGAAAGCATGGTAAAAGACAAAAATGCCCCTATGAATTTAAAAATTTAATAAAAGGTTTATAAAGTACCGAATCAATCCCGAACTTCTGGAAATGGACAAGTTATGCTACCAAATAATTTTGGCTATTACAATTTATATTTTTACAAGTTACAAATGACCAAAATACCCTTAGTATACCGAAATCCTTAAATAATTAATTAAGTGCTTATAAAATCATTTTAAAAATTATTAAGAATATGTAATTAAGGAAAATGATAATCAAATAAATGAAATTGATTTAGTCTTGTGTTATACCGAAAATATGGGCCATCTCCCCCCCCCCCTAAACACGGCATTCTCCCCCTATTTTAGTTATACCATTTTTGTTTTCCAAAACCCTAGCCGACAAAACTAAAACACACAAACAATTCTCTCTAGCATTCATACGATTTTCTGGAGGTTCAAGCTCATTTTTCTGGTGTTATACACGTCCTAAGGAAGCCAAAAAAAAAAATTGGTATAGGTTGTGGGAAGCTCTTGTTCAATCGCTAACCATTTATTTGTCTCTAAAATCAAATCGCAAGGTAAATTCTCAAATAATTCATTCGACTACTATAAAATTCGTTTTATATTTTTCTCATGATCCTCACATCATGTACACTCTGTGAAAAATGATTACAAGGTGGTTTGGTCTCATCTTTGGTCGTGGTGATTTATTTGGTTCGAAAGTTTCTAGCCGAGTGACACAAATTCATTCAGCCTTTTCCACTCGTCCTAAATTCGATCTGGTATTTTTCTAGACTTCTAATGGTCATATATAACGTGGGAAAAATGACTAAAATAGTCCATGCATCATATATAAATCGTATGGAAATTATTGTGTTTAAAACCCTAAAATCGAATTAATTCTATAAATCACCTATGCGAATTTTCTGGGCTGGTTCTATATTTTTCGTGGCTTCTATCATCATCATATAACATCACAAAAATGTTCCTTCAAATTGTTGAGGCCTAAAATCATGTTTGTCGAATTTATGTTAAAACCGGATTAAAGAAATAAAAGGAAAAATTGTGAAACCCTAATACCCTAATCGACCTAGGGTTTATATAATCAAATCTAGAAAATTAATGTGTATAAATGATGTGGTTATGATGATTTAATGATTAGTGAAAGTTAGGGTTTTGATTTTGTTATAAAAATGTATACCGATTGTGTAATTTAAATTGAAGGGGGTGTTTTGTATTTTTTAAAACCCAAGGGATAATTTTGTAAATTATGTTAGACCTACTAGATATTGTGAAAAATATAAAAGGAGGGTCTCATGTGTAAATGTTTCATTTAAAAGGGTTATTTTGGTTAATTAATTAAAGTGTTATTCGAAATTGTAAAATAATTAAATAGAGGGACTAAATATGTAATTTATGGAAAGTTAAGGTGGATTTGAGTAATAAATTATATTCAGGGGATAATGTGTAATTTTGGTGGTTTAAAGGCCTAATGTGTAATTATTGATAATTAAAGTTAGAAAATGTAAATTAAGGGTTTAATTTGTAAACTTTGTAACTTGAAGGACTTGTTGTGTAATTCTTATAAACTTGATGGTGTGATTCATACAACATGTTAATTTAAGGGTACTTTGTGTAAAATTGGTAAACTAAAGGTTTGATGTGTAATTATAAATGTTATAAGGGTTAAAATGTAAATCATGTAACTTAAAGGGTATAAAGTGTAAATGGTATAAACTAAAGGGCTAAATGTGTAATTTTGGATAACTTAAGGATTAGAATGAACTACTTATGATATTTTCATTTTAAACCTTCATCTTTGGTATAATTACATTTTGAACCCTAAGTTATGAAAACTTGTCATATTTAACCTTGAACTTGTATAACTTATTAAAATGAATGTTATTTCCATAATAACCTAATTAATGACTTAACTTAAGTTATATTTTGAATATTGCTAATTATGGCAACTTACTAAATAAGGAAACTTTCTAATTATGGAAACATGCTAAAAATAGAAAGTTACTAAAATGGAAAGGCAATTAATTAAGAATGAATTGTAATTCCCTTCTACTCCTTTAGGTGTGAAGAAGGAGAGACCTTGAGCCGTTTTCCATAATCTGTGCTTGTTTCTGTTTTGCTTCGTCATAAGGTACAGATACTCTGCCCTTTTTCAGTAAGGGTTCTCATATTCCATACATTGATTTTGAGTTATGATTCAGTTAAGATTTCCCAAGCCATTGCTATGTTCCCTTGAGTGAACCTTTGATATTACTTTTGATATGACTTTGAGATGCACCTTTTGATATATGACCTTTTGTGATGACTTTGAGACCTGACTCTTAGTTTGATACCCGAGCCATTTTGTGATTTTCCTAGCCAGGAAGGTAACCTGGCCATGTCTGTGATGCACCACTGGCATGACTCCCGTGTGGGGGAGTGATTTCTTACACCGTCCCTTTTATGTTATCAGCCATGGCTACTTGACTTTGAGATTGACTTTGAGTTTGGGGGCGTATGGATTGCAATCCTAGATTTGTGTGTTTAGTGGATTTAACTATGACTTTGAGTATGACTTTGAGGTGACTGGTGCTGTGTGCAATACACGCCTTTCACATTTATGGGAGCTAGCTACTCCACCCTTTTGATACATGAGGACACCCCTCATATTATCTGGTTGCCTAAGAGGTATCCCCTCTGATTGTGTGATATGACGTTGAGCTTATGACTTTGAGATTATGACTTTGAGTGTGGGCTCGTGGTGGATGACTATCCTATTCTTCTCTTATTATCCATGTATTTCGTTTATACCTTATGACATTCCCATTGCCTATATTATATTTCTGTTGCATTATTCTTTGCTTTGTATATGTATCTGTTCACTGAGCTTCTTAAGCTCAGCCGCACGTTTTCTTTTCATGTGCGGCAGGTAATAAGCAGGACGACGGGTTTGGGTATGAGTGAAGAGACTTTTGGACTTAGAAGACTTTGATAGTTATTTTGGCTTAGAGATGATTAGAAGTTTTTATATTGTTAGAATTTGTAGTCGCATTGTAACCTTGTAATTTCAGTATTTCACTTGTAACCTTTGTACTTCCTTTGTATTATTGAAGATGTATGCTTGTGTATGTTTCTGATATGTCACCATTGTTGTGACATCTTTACCCTTGTCGGGTTGGGGTGTTACAATTATGGTATCAGAGCGACAGGCTGCGATTTCGTAATACATTTACCCTTGACCTGTGTAAGTTAGGACCACTAAGCTTTCCCTGTAGGCACTCGTAAGTCAACCTTTGAAAATTGCTTTAGGAATTCCCATAGGAACCTAAGTTTTGACCGGTGAGGAATGGGTAGACTATAAGGCATTTGTTTAAGCATCATTGCTTCCGTATCACTCTGATTCGTGCCTTGCTTTTGCTTAGATCCTGTTGATACCACTTCTGGAAAGTGAAAGCTTATGCTTTGCACCACCTAAGTTTTGAACCTGATTAAATCTTGAAGGCATTGAGAATTTCATAATAATGGCCTGACACTATTTGATCCTTATCTTCAAATCCCTTTTGTTAATCATTTTGATAATGACCCGCATTTCACTCTAATTTTTTGTTAATCACTTTGACGCCTCTTCAGGCATTCCGAGAACCTCTATAGCGATGACGTACTGGATATGTTTTGCTATTTGATAAGTATCTATGAAGTTTCCGACACTATTGATTTCGTTTTACCCATCTCTGTCCTTATGAGAAGTCTTGTGGTGTGTAACCATGAGTATAAGAATGTTTTCTTCCTCACTTCTAATGATATAGCTTTGATTTGCGAACCATTTTTCTTTGAATAGTTAACTTCGATTTTATTCTGACAAGGAAATTGTGGAATGATCAGTCAAATATTGACAACTACCCTTCTATGTCTCACCTTTAACGTTTGCAACAATTTTGAACTCCCTACTACGATTTCTGATTGTTAAACCCTTTGCTATCACTATTACTCTGGAGACTCGTGTGTTACGTTTGCGGTTATAAAGTTTTCTTAGAAACCATTTCGTACACCAATAAATGAACCTCATCGTAGAAGCCTTTTGGCACCTTGAGTTTTCTGAACATGAACCTTGTATTGAACGTTATTTGGCACCCTGAACTTCTTGAACATAATCCCTGTTGGACCGTCAAGTTTTTCCACCGGAGTATGAAGTAAGATTTGACATGATACCGAGAGATTCTAGTCACTAAACGAAGATGTCTTTCGGATCATACTAATTGACTGGAGCAACCGGGAAGAGCAGCAACCGAAGACCAGGAAGTGAGTTTACTTAAGTGTATCTTCTGGGCATGTTTTAGTTTTGTTCGCGATAAAGATGAATGATGACTGGAGATATGTATGGAAGCTAAACCGTATTGCTGTAGGAGCCAATATTCCTCCACCCTGGAACGATTATGTGTTTTGTTTAAATTCAGAGCGCGAAGTTTCCTTTCTGATGAATTGATAGTATTCTTGAAATCGCCTTCCGTATTCGTAAACGACTGCCATGACGGTTAATGACGCTAATATTATTAGCTAAAGCTCTGACGATCTTGGTGAATTTGATAGATGATATTTTATCATGAGTACTGGGCATATGGTCATTGTATGACTTAATGGTACATTCGGAGACGAGGAAGAACATGAAAATCATTTTGCACCTTGTTAGAGATTTGAGGATCATTTGTGTATTCTGAGAGATTGATGTTGTTTGAGACAACGGTGTTCCTTGCCTGACCTGGAGTTGACGACAATGGAGACTACCCCGAAGAGTGGAGACATTCCTTACAAGGCAGAAGTGTTGGCGATGCAGAAGAAGAAATTCTAGTCAAGATGGCGAACCTGGAGCTGATGAAGACATGCAGTCCCACTTCCCTATTCATCTTAGTTGTACTGAGATGAATTGAGAGCGGAAGCAGACTGGATGATGGAGAGATTTAAAGACCGTGCCAGAAATCCACGTTGCTCCATCACATTCCAAGAAGAACTGCAGGAGGCTCGACGACCCAGACACAAGTTTCCGACCTTGGTTTCATTTCCCGATTGAGGGACAGACGAAGACAGACTAACAGGACTTGAAGAGATTGGAGGTGTTGAATGAGCGGAATCGGGAAACAGACCCTTCATGTTTGGAAGATTAGATTTTATGAAGGCCGAAGTTCTTGAAGATTAATAAGATCCTTGATGATTTAAGTTTCCTAGAAGCATTTCAGTTCGTGTTTATTTTTCGTATGTTCGGTGATAGCTTTGTTTGAGAGATTTTGGCGAGTTGTGGAAGATATGATACTGGTGACGGCGTACCTCACTTCTGCTAGGCAATCTGGGATTTTGATACTCTTGCTAGGTGGATTAAGATAGGTGGTTTTGATTACGACTTGAGATAAAGTATGACCATCATGAGGGCATACTTATATGATGCCAGTATTATGACGTCTGGCCAACGTGATAATACTTACATCATATAGCGTGCACTTGTTGTGGGCATAGGATATCTTGGGAGATACCTAAGAAGTTTAGAAGTTGATCTCTGTTGGATTATCCGTGATTAGTGAGACTTTAGGTTCATTCTACCTATGCGTTTAATCTGCTTTCATCGTTATACGACTGGATGCGTTTGGATACTCGACACGCGTTTGTTGACCTTTGTACTCCCGATAAGAATCTTAGGTTCTGTGTAGAACTCTCTACCGTCTGTTTTCTGTCAGTATTGATTCGATCTGTTACTATTAAAAAGTACTCCTACATTTTGCTATATGTACGTTTCGCATCCGTTGATTATGTTTCATTATGACCTGCTATGAGTGATTGAGGCTTTGGATTTTGAGGAGCAAAACCTGTTTGTTTATGAGAACACCTATGAAAGGTTATACTGAAGTCGAGACTATTTGAGAATCCGAAGAGTTTGAACCCATATACTACTCCCATGTTCGCTACAATTCGATACGTTTTCATCTGATTTGACTATTCCTATTCCACGGACGAAAATCCGTCAATCCTACATCTTCCCTGAACCCCTTCTGATGAGATACGTTTATCATCCATTACGTTTAGTATATCATTCTTTTGATGTGAATCCTGAGCGTTATGTCTTTTTGAGAAAACCTAAATTATTTGATCGGCAAGATTGAGTCATGAGAAAATACTTGGTTTGGAAGAACCTGCTCGAGCGTGCGAATGTTTTGTTGATCGTTTGCAACTTGCTACGACTTCGTTTAACTTGGCGACTTCAAATTTCGAGGACGAAATTTTTCTGTTAGAGGGGAAGAGTTGTAAAACCCAAAAATTTGAAAGCATGGTAAAAGACAAAAATGCCCCTATGAATTTAAAATTTTAATAAAAGGTTTATAAAGTACCGAATCAATCCCGAACTTCTGGAAATGGACAAGTTATGCTACCAAATAATTTTGGCTATTACAATTTATATTTTTACAAGTTACAAATGACCAAAATACCCTTAGTATACCGAAATCCTTAAATAATTAATTAAGTGCTTATAAAATCATTTTAAAAATTATTAAGAATATGTAATTAAGGAAAATGATAATCAAATAAATGAAATTGATTTAGTCTTGTGTTATACCAAAAATATGGGCCATCTTCCCCCCCCCCCCTAAACATGGCATTCTCCCCCTATTTTAGTTATACCATTTTTGTTTTCGAAAACCCTAGCCGACAAAACTAAAACACACAAACAATTCTCTCTAGCATTCATACGATTTTCTGGAGGTTCAAGCTCATTTTTCTGGTGTTGTACACGTCCTAAGGAAGCCAAAAAAAAAATTGGTATAGGTTGTGGGAAGCACTTGTTCAATCGCTAACCATTTATTTGTCTCTAAAATCAAATCGCAAGGTAAATTCTCAAATAATTCATTCGACTACTATAAAATTCGTTTTATATTTTTCTCATGATCCTCACATCATATACACTCTGTGAAAAATGATTACAAGGTGGTTTGGTCGCATCTTTGGTCGTGGTGATTTATTTGGTTCGAAAGTTTCTAGCCGAGTGACACAAATTCATTCAGCCTTTTCCACTCGTCCTAAATTCGATCTGGTATTTTTCTAGACTTCTAATGGTCATATATAACGTGGGAAAAATGACTAAAATAGTCCATGCATCATATATAAATCGTATGGAAATTACTGTGTTTAAAACCCTAAAATCGAATTAATTCTATAAATCACCTATGCGAATTTTCTGGGCTGGTTCTATATTTTTCGTGGCTTCTATCATCATCATATAACATCACAAAAATGTTCCTTCAAATTGTTGAGGCCTAAAATCATGTTTGTCGAATTTATGTTAAAACCGGATTAAAGAAATAAAAGGAAAAATTGTGAAACCCTAATACCCTAATCGACCTAGGGTTTATATAATCAAATCTGGAAAATTAATGTGTATAAATGATGTGGTTATGATGATTTAATGATTGGTGAAAGTTAGGGTTTTGATTTTGTTATAAAAATGTATACCGATTGTGTAATTTAAATTGAAGGGGGTGTTTTGTAATTTTTAAAACCCAAGGGATAATTTTGTAAATTATGTTAGACCTACTAGATATTGTGAAAAATATAAAAGGAGGGTCTCATGTGTAAATGTTTCATTTAAAAGGGTTATTTTGGTTAATTAATTAAAGTGTTATTCGAATTGTAAAATAATTAAATAGAGGGACTAAATATGTAATTTCTGGAAAGTTAAGGTGGATTTGAGTAATAAATTATATTCAGGGGATAATGTGTAATTTTGGTGGTTTAAAGGCCTAATGTGTAATTATTGATAATTAAAGTTAGAAAATGTAAATTAAGGGTTTAATTTGTAAACTTTGTAACTTGAAGGACTTGTTGTGTAATTCTTATAAACTTGTTGGTGTGATTCGTACAACATGTTAATTTAAGGGTACTTTGTGTAAAATTGGTAAACTAAAGGTTTGATGTGTAATTATAAATGTTATAAGGGTTAAAATGTAAATCATGTAACTTAAAGGGTATAAAGTGTAAATGGTATAAACTAAAGGGCTAAATGTGTAATTTTGGATAACTTAAGGATTAGAATGAACTACTTATGATATTTTCATTTTAAACCTTCATCTTTGGTATAATTACATTTTGAACCCTAAGTTATGAAAACTTGTCATATTTAACCTTGAACTTGTATAACTTATTAAAATGAATGTTATTTCCATAATAACCTAATTAATGACTTAACTTAAGTTATATTTTGAATATTGCTAATTATGGCAACTTACTAAATAAGGAAACTTTCTAATTATGGAAACCTGCAAAAAATAGAAAGTTACTAAAATGGAAAGGCAATTAATTAAGAATGAATTGTAATTCCCTTCTACTCCTTTAGGTGTGAAGAAGGAGAGACCTTGAGCCGTTTCCATAATCTGTGCTTGTTTCTGTTTTGCTTCGTCATAAGGTACAGATACTCTGCCCTTTTTCAGTAAGGGTTCTCATATTCCATACATTGATTTTGAGTTATGATTCAGTTAAGATTTTCCCAAGCCATTGCTATGTTCCCTTGAGTGAACCTTTGACATTACTTTTGATATGAATTTGAGATGCACCTTTTGATATATGACCTTTTGTGATGACTTTGAGACCTGACTCTTAGTTTGATACCCGAGCCATTTTGTGATTTTCCTAGCCAGGAAGGTAACCTGGCCATGTCTGTGATGCACCACTGGCATGACTCCCGTGTGGGGGAGTGATTTCTCACACCGTCCCTTTTATGTTATCTGCCATGGCTACTTGACTTTGAGATTGACTTTGAGTATGGGGGCGTATGGATTGCAATCCTAGATTTGTGTGTTTAGTGGATTTAACTATGACTTTGAGTATGACTTTGAGGTGACTGGTGCTGTGTGCAATACACCCTTTCACATTTATGGGAGCTAGCTACTCCACCCTTTTGATACATGAGGACACCCCTCATATTATCTGGTTGCCTAAGAGGTATCCCCTCTGATTGTGTGATATGACGTTGAGCTTATGACTTTGAGATTATGACTTTGAGTTTGGGCTCGTGGTGGATGACTATCCTATTCTTCTCTTATTATCCATGTATTTCGTTTATACCTTATGACATTCCCATTGCCTATATTATATTTCTGTTGTGTTATTCTTTGCTTTGTATATGTATATGTTCACTGAGCTTCTTAAGCTCAGCCGCACGTTTTCTTTTCGTGTGCGGCAGGTAATAAGCAGGACGACGGGTTTGGGTATGAGTGAAGAGACTTTTGGACTTAGAAGACTTTGATAGTTATTTTGGCTTAGAGATGATTAGAAGTTTTTATATTGTTAGAATTTGTAGTCGCATTGTAACCTTGTAATTTCAGTATTTCACTTGTAACCTTTGTACTTCCTTTGTATTATTGAAGATGTATGCTTGTGTATGTTTCTGATATGTCACCATTGTTGTGACATCTTTATCCTTGTCGGGTTGGGGTGTTACAATCATAAACACAAATTATGTAAATATTTCATAGAAATGTTGTCTTAAATTATGATTATGAAATTTTTAAGAATATTAACATTTTTTTTTTTTTTTTTTTTTTTTAATTCTACAAAATACATTCCATACTTTATTAGTTTGTGGTTCGAGAAAAGTAAGATCAGATCGTATTAGTTCTTAAGATCCTTTGGTAAAGATCGGGATCTTTTAAGATCTTAAGCTTTTAAAGATCCTTTGTAAGATCCGGATCGTTTTTGCTTTGCAGTATCGTAAAATCGTAAGATCCTAAGATCAGGATCGGGATCCTGACAATCATTATAATACTTTCCTTCCATAATATCAAACCAATTTCTCTCGTGCTCCATACGAGCAGCTTCCTCTTCTAGTTCGCGTTGTTCTAATTCTCTCGTCACTTCCTCATCTTGCTCCAGAAGTCGGAGTTCATCCTCACTCAGTCCAAACGGATTTGTCGGTTGTTCCACAATCGGTGGATTTGGTTGTTCTTCCACAGCCGGTGGATTGTTGGCCGGTTCATTTTCCGGTGTGAACACCGAAAAGATATCTTTCGGTGGAGTGTTCACCGGTTCATTTAGAAATTGCTGGGTAAAGTTGTGTTGTTTTGGAAATTTTTGGGAGAAGTCACGGTGGGTTGGAAATTGTTGGGAGAAGTCACGGTGAGTTGGGAATTGTTGAGAGAAATCTTTGCGAGACATTGTTGAGAATCTGTGTGTGAGTTGTGTGTGATAATAATACTCTGGTGGTGTTGTATATATAGGCACCCTGAAATTTGAATTTGAAATTAAATTATCCCGCTTGTATTTGAATTTTGAATTTGAATTTGATTATCCCGCTTAAGAACCAAGGGGGTGTTTTGTAAATTTTTTTTTAAACACAACGGATACATAGTACTCTAGAAGGGGTAGAAATGATTTTTATTATTTTTTTATTTTTTTTTATTTTTATTTATTTATTTTTTTTAAATTATAGCTCACCTTTACATGGCGTTAAGGGGTTAACACACCCTTAACGTACACACTTCCAATGGTTACACCGTTAACGCACACACTTCCCTTGGGTCAATAATAATGAACCCGATCCCGAATCATTCCAAACATTCCCTCGGTTTCATTTTGTCGAGTCAAACCCTAATCAGATTTAATATCATTAATATAGAAAATGTCATTAATATAGAAAATATCAATTACCCTAATCAACAAGTCAATTAGTCAATCCAACACCAAACACACTTCCAAATCAACTACACTAGTCAATCCAAACCAAACACAAACCAAATCGGACCAATATTATCCATCTGTTTACTTTTAGCGCATTTCCATGGTCCCTCTTCCCGCCTAAAGTATTGGGAACCGTTCATATACCTCTCCAGCCTATTTATACCTATCGATTGGAAAACCGTTCATAATCAACCGTTCATATACAAATCCTTTGTGATGAAGCGAAAAGTGTACCGCTTTTAAGGGGTCATTTAAGCCTTAAATCGTATTTATTTGATCAAATATTGCCCTAAATCGTTTCTTTTGTCATTTTAGGTACTTTTGAGGAGAAATCTGGAAAAGGAGGCATTTTGGACGTTTTTGGAGCATTAAAGTGAAGAAAACGACAAAGTCTCAAAAATCGGCTAAAAGTTACTCTTGACGGCGTCAGACTTTACTCTGGACGGCGTCATGCCTTGGCAAGAAAAGTTGGATGTGAAATTTACTCATGACGGGCCAGTGAAAATAGCATGTGAATTCTGACGGCGTCACGCTTTAACTTGATCGAGGGCGTCACGGCTTAAATCATAAGGGGACGGCGTCACGTTCATGGTTCGACGGCGTCAAGCCTTGATAAGCCAGAATGGATTTTTGAAGAGCTAAAGAGGGACGGCGTCAAGAAGGTCATCCGGGAACCCTAAAAGCGGCGAGGTGACGGCGTCACACTCCATAAGGTGACGCCATCAGATCCAAAAATCTATATATAGTTTTCTAATTTTTTGTCATTAGGGAGGGGCTTAGTGTGTGGAATTTTGGGATAAAACCCTAAGACGATTTTAGCTACTTTTTCAGGGCTTTTTGCCTTGAGATCTTCCATGTTTCATTGAAAGATAAGTTATCAATTAATCATTCAATATGTCTATGTGTTGTTTGATTCTATCTTATTCCTGTCTTTTGTTTAACATGTTAGGCTAAATTTATCTTGTGTTTGCTTAGATCTAATGAAACCTAGCTATTGATTATTGGTTGTTAGTGTGTTGTTAGTTGTATTGGATGATTGTTTATCTATGTTAGGCTTAAGAAAACTGGCTAACTTCCTATTCGGTAACTTGCTTGAACGTCTTAAGAAACATGAACCAAATGCGTACTAAAGGTTTTTATGGTTGTATTTAATGCACAAGCGAATTCTAGTGATCCCATGTTAGGAGCTTCCTAGCCGGCTCGACATAGGAGTGAAGTAGGAGCTTGTAGAGTTGGGGAAGTAAGTACGCCACCCCACGAATGGTATTAAGGAATACACCCGTCATCCACGCGACTAATACACACTAATTAACCGGTAAAAGATAGTTAGGGAGTAAGGAAATCTAAGTAAACACATTTCTCTACACATAAGTTTCTCACCACATTTCATTTTTGTTATTTTATTTTATTTGCATTCGTAGTAATTTGGGTTAGTTGACTAGCAACTAATTCCGCCCACTCCTTCAAACCCGAGATTTTACTTGCTTTCATAAAAACTATAAAAACATAAAAAAGAATCTTCCTCAACCCTTAGACCTAATTAGAGTAGCCTTTCATACCTAACGAACACTATTCCCTGTGGAGAACGATCAATCCCCCGTACTCACCACTACACTATACTACATCGGTCAGGTACACTGCCTGGTGGGGTTGTAAGCCTCTTGAGATCCCTCGAGAGGTAAAACCTGTTGTAAGGTTACAAAACCACGCAATCAAGTTTTTGGCGCCGCTGCCGGGGAATAGTTATTGTTTAGGTTGAATTCTTATTTCTATTAGGTCTACTCACTAGATTCCTTTCTAGTGAGATTTTTATTTTATTTTTCTAGGTTTTCTTTAGTCTATCTATTTTCTTCATGTCTTTGTTCGTAACCATACCATCCGACATCATGGAAGATGGTAATATCCTTAACCCCCACAACCCACCACCACAACAACCACAACCACCTCCTAGAGCCCGTACTTTAGGAGAGTATTCCCGTCCTAGCCACCATGGCTATCGAAACACCATTGAGCTCACTCAAGGAGCCAATATCACACCCTTGCGATCCGACACCATCCGGTTGGTGCAAAGCGGATGCGCATTTCATGGACTTCGTTCTGAAGATCCTAATCAACATCTCAAGGACTTTCTTAAAATCGTTGATTCTATAGACCTTGATGTTGCCACTCGAGAGACGACCCGATTGCGTCTCTTCCAATTCTCTTTGTGGGACCAAGCTAGTCAGTGGCTAGAACGTCAACCCGCAGGATCCATCACCTCTTGGGATGATCTCACCACTCGTTTCCTTGCTCAGTTTTTCCCACCGGGAAGAACTACCAAGCTAAGGAATGATATCTTGATGTTCCAACAACGTCAAGGCGAAACTCTCTATGAGGCATGGACTCGATTCAAGGACTTACTCCAAAAAGTCCCTCACCATGGCATAGAACTTTGGCTCCAAGTCCAAATCTTCTATGACCATATCAATCTCTCCACGAGGCAAACCATTGACCAATCGGCCGGTGGCAAGCTACGTGATCTAAGTGCGGAACAATCATGGGCTCTCCTAGAGGATCTTGCTCTTTATGACAACGAAAGTTGGAGTGATCCCCGTGATTTGAATAAAACGGTCAAGGCAATATCTTTGCCTTCGAATAATTCAAGCACTTCCGACCGTAGGATCATAGAACTTGAAGACCAAGTCAAGTTTCTCATGAAATCCTACGAGGCTCCTAAACCTTCAAGCCAAGTGAACAAAATCACTTCTTCGTGTAAATTATGTAGTGGTCCCCACGACACTCATGACTGCATGGAACTTCCCAAACAGGCTTTCAAAGAATTCGCATCCTCGCGAATCGATAAGGCGGGAGATAAGTGGCTCGCCACTAATTATGGGCCCAAAAATTCCGAAGATGGGTATGAGGCATGGAAGAATAAGCCAAATTTTAGTTGGAACCAAACTCGTAGCGTATCATTCAATGACTCTACCCCGCTCACTTGGTCTGAACATTATCCTCAGCGACACACGCATAAACAACAAAATCGCGAGGAATCACTGCAAAAATTCATTCTCTCTCAAGAAACACAGCTTTCCAAACTTGAGAATCAATTCAGACAACAGCAAGTTGATATGAACAACAAGGTTGATAACCTGTTAAAGGTTATCAATGATCGCCTTGCTGGCAGGTCAACTTGTGAGTTGGCACGAGTTAATGAGATCAAATCTGTTACGGTAACCCACCAAACACCCCCTCCTGTAAAAATCAAGCACCCTAGTAAACTCTTCAAATACATATCACAAAACGAAAAAAAAACAGGGGATACTCATACCCCTTCGAAACCTCTCCACTTCGTGAACACCATTACAACAATACCTGTTCCCAAACCAAATTTGGACCAACAAACAGCCAAGAATGTGGACAATGAAATGGAGGGTGAAGCTCCCGAAAAGAAACCCGAGGCGCCCGACGACTATCTAGACTCACCAAAGAACTCGAGTACAATAGAGGTGAGTGATGAGGAGGGCTCGGAAGAGGAATCTGAAATACCTCATGGGCTCGCAAGACTGCTAGACCGCCCCCTGGTAGAGGAACTTGAGAGGGGCACAACAAGGTCGCCTATGGGATTCGGAGAGAGAATAGAGGATGGCGCTCCTAGGGTCTTTAAGATTTCTTGCACCACTAGGAAAAAGTTTATAAAAGATGCCTACATAAACCCCAACTCTTCTATAAGCGCAATATCCCTTTCTCTATATAATGAAGCCTTCACTGAACAAGTCAAATATGAAGGGTCTAATATCATCGGGGTAATAAGGAGGGTACCAATTGTGATAGAAAAGTTCCTCTTTCATATCGAGTTAACTGTAATTAATAACATGAACTCTATCATCAGCCCATCCTTAACTGGCCTTGTTCTAGGCAAACCATTCATAAAAGCAACGGGAGTGATACTCGATGAGGATGATAGGAGTGCATTATTTACCGATGGTGTCAGGAAAGTGATTTTTCGGGATGGCTGTGAAGAAGTGTATGAGTATCAACCATCAGCAAGTGGCAACACATGGGGGTTACACGGTAGAAGACCTGGCCGAATTAAGCGACATGATCCAAGTAATCTCAAAATACCTTGCATGATTGGTCACAAGCATTTTTATAATGTTTACATTGACACATGTTTACCCAAAAATGTGATGTCCTTGTTTCATTATAACAACATTTGCAGATGGGGGATGATTCATGAAGGGAAGGACGACATCGGCATAGATGATGATATACAGGTGTTTGTAGGAAACATGACATTCACTATGAGCTTCGCAATCGTCAATAATATCGAAGAGTACATCGATCCCAGGTTATCACAAGTTGTTTTTGGGGCACCTTTTTGCCAGGCCACAAGCTTGGTTGTGGACGAGCTCAATGGGATCATGACTTTCACCGATGAGATTAGGGAAATCTCATACCAAACGCCTTACAAGATGAGAGAATTCATGGAGAATGATTATAAAGGGCTCGATGGGTTAAGTTCCCAACTCGTGTTATGTGATGATGATGTGAGAAGGGGATGTAAGGACACTTTTGACCTGTCAAGCGGATTCTTTAAGCACGATAAGGAACTTAGTTCTAAATACCGAAACAATCCTTTTGATCACGGGGACCCGAAATACCTTTACTATGAAAGTGATTCTAATAGAGGATCAAAAGAGAATGGCCTAGGAACCGTGACCGATGATGGAGTCACGTAATGTACGTGACTTTGAGTCTAGCTACAAGACTCGTCAATAAAGAAAAGCGCTTCTTGGGAGGCAACCCAAGCTTTATTTGTTTTATTTGCTTTGTGTGTTTATTCGTTTGTTTGTTTGTTTTTATTTGTTTCCGTATGTGTGTTTAATTTTTATTAGTATTGATTCATGTTCAAAAGTAATTTGTGAAAATGCTTTATTTTGTTTTTAACTTCGTCTTAACTACATATAAAGGTATTTTGCAAAAGTTAAGTGTAAGGGAAATCTAAATCGGTTTATTAGAACACAAATGAACATGAATCATAATAATAATAAATTAGCATACATATTAGTGTTTGTTTGAGTCAAATGCTTGTATCGAGTCATAATGATGTTTTGCAGGATTTCCAGGAAGTAAGGTAAAGGTTTTTCCAGAAATTTTCCGGAAACTTAAAATGAAAATTTTTGTCAGGTCATTTCTGACGGCGTCATGGGTTATAACCTGACGGCGTCAGATTTAATTTTCAGAAATTTTTGAAAGTTTTGTTTTTAAAAAGTTTTTATTAAAATCTCCAACTTATAATCTCCAGGAATCTGCAAAATTATCATTCCACAAGCATTATATCCTTATATATAGATTTATCCCGCCGATGTTATGCAGGTTTTCGTGTTTGTTTTTCTCAGGTTTAACAGGTTATTTTGGACAAGGAGATGTTTATGGAATCAAGCTTATGGCGATGCATTAGTCATGGAGCTTCAACATTACCTTGGAGGAAGATCTAACCGTGTAATTTCATTATCCACCGAGCGAATCAGGGGAGTATTTGATTTCATTCTTTTACTTTTTGCTTTTACATCTTATTATTTGAACATTGGGGACAATGTTCATCTTAAGTGTAAGGGGAGGGTAAAAGTACGATTTTAGAGAATACAATTGCGCTTGATTTTTGTTTGTTTGATGGTAGATGTGTAATAAAACTGAGATAAATACCTGTTAGGGTAATTTTAGTGCCAAATTTAAAATTTTTTACAACACTTAGGAGTGAAACTTTGATCTTAATGAGCGTCTCACGGATAGGAGTTATATGACTAGCACAAAAAAACCGTACCACTAAAAAATTTTCCACCCCAAATATGTGAGGTTCACCCCTAGAATTGGTAGGAAAAGCATTTATGCTATGATGTGTGTACCGGTAGCACTTAGATTCTAGAACTTGCGTTAGGACCATTCCAAGGCCACAAGTGAGACTACATTCGTGTAGTTAGATTTACTACATGATAAGAGGCATTAGGATTAACCCATTGTTTTACACCTGTGTTTTTGTTATAATTATTTTGGCTACATTGGTCAAGTAATTCTCCCACACCCTTTGCGTTGTACTCATTTTTAGTACACGATACCCCTAGTACACCCCTCAGAGCCTATCTTTTCGTTTCGACCTTTAAGCATTTTACTTAAAGGAAGAATTTGTTACACCCCACTTAAATGTACACCCAAATCGCCTTAGCCTACCTTGTATGCACTCATTTTTAGTGCATTATTGTTACAACATTTGTTTAAACCCAAGTTAATTATCTAGTTGATTACATGGTTGCTAAGTCGAGTCATATCCTTGTACATATTGTTTTGGGACGATTGGGACTCATGGGTAAAGTACTAGTATAATGGAGTAATGGGGAAGAACATCATTTATTACCCCCATATGTGCTAAATATTTTAAAAGTACTCCAAGTTTTTCAATTATCTTAATTCGAGTCATTAGAATAGTTATTTGTAAAGTTATGTAAAAGTTCAAGTGTAAGGGGGATGCAATGCCCCTATGATGTATTATTTTGGATGGTAGGGCAAAAGTGTATGCAAAAAAAAAAAAAAAAAAAAAAAAAAAAAAAAAAAAAAAAAAATCGAAAAAATCAAGAAAAATACAAAAAAATGAGAAAAAGAAAAATAGAAAAAACATACGGACTACCATCCCGTTTTATTTTATGTTTGTTTTATATTTTTGTTATTTTGTTATTTCGTTTCTAGCTTAAGATCGAGTCTAGTCTTGGCTTAGCAACATTGTATAGTACATGTAATTGATCAAGATTTTTAACTCGCCACCAGTAAAATATCCTTTATCCAACAAAACCGTGTTTTCCTTTTCCCTACACCTAACGTTATAACCCATTTAAAAGCCCTCTTTGATAGTTTATCTTAGGTGCTTACGCCTAGTGGACGAGGTTTTCGATCCTTTCCCAAGCCTATGGTAATCTATTTGCTATGACAGGTAGTGAGAGATATTTTCCGTTTTCATTTATGAGATTTATTTTGATGACACTTGAGAGATGTGAGTATCTAAACACTACTTGTGAGGTGCTAGTATGTAATCTCCGTGCTTATTATGATTGAAGTGGAACGATTATTTGTTGTAATTACTTTTATGTTAGCATTAAATGACCCCTAGCTTGTATTTTGATTAGAATAAAAGCGCATTTGCTTGAGGACAAGCAAATCTCAAGTGTAAGGGTATTTGATGAAGCGAAAAGTGTACCGCTTTTAAGGGGTCATTTAAGCCTTAAATCGTATTTATTTGATCAAATATTGCCCTAAATCGTTTCTTTTGTCATTTTAGGTACTTTTGAGGAGAAATCTGGAAAAGGAGGCATTTTGGACGTTTTTGGAGCATTAAAGTGAAGAAAACGACAAAGTCTCAAAAATCGGCTAAAAGTTACTCTTGACGGCGTCAGACTTTACTCTGGACGGCGTCATGCCTTGGCAAGAAAAGTTGGATGTGAAATTTACTCATGACGGGCCAGTGAAAATAGCATGTGAATTCTGACGGCGTCACGCTTTAACTTGATCGAGGGCGTCACGGCTTAAATCATAAGGGGACGGCGTCACGTTCATGGTTCGACGGCGTCAAGCCTTGATAAGCCAGAATGGATTTTTGAAGAGCTAAAGAGGGACGGCGTCAAGAAGGTCATCCGGGAACCCTAAAAGCGGCGAGGTGACGGCGTCACACTCCATAAGGTGACGCCGTCAGATCCAAAAATCTATATATAGTTTTCTAATTTTTTGTCATTAGGGAGGGGCTTAGTGTGTGGAATTTTGGGATAAAACCCTAAGACGATTTTAGCTACTTTTTCAGGGCTTTTTGCCTTGAGATCTTCCATGTTTCATTGAAAGATAAGTTATCAATTAATCATTCAATATGTCTATGTGTTGTTTGATTCTATCTTATTCCTGTCTTTTGTTTAACATGTTAGGCTAAATTTATCTTGTGTTTGCTTAGATCTAATGAAACCTAGCTATTGATTATTGGTTGTTAGTGTGTTGTTAGTTGTATTGGATGATTGTTTATCTATGTTAGGCTTAAGAAAACTGGCTAACTTCCTATTCGGTAACTTGCTTGAACGTCTTAAGAAACATGAACCAAATGCGTACTAAAGGTTTTTATGGTTGTATTTAATGCACAAGCGAATTCTAGTGATCCCATGTTAGGAGCTTCCTAGCCGGCTCGACATAGGAGTGAAGTAGGAGCTTGTAGAGTTGGGGAAGTAAGTACGCCACCCCACGAATGATATTAAGGAATACACCCGTCATCCACGCGACTAATACACACTAATTAACCGGTAAAAGATAGTTAGGGAGTAAGGAAATCTAAGTAAACACATTTCTCTACACATAAGTTTCTCACCACATTTCATTTTTGTTATTTTATTTTATTTGCATTCGTAGTAATTTGGGTTAGTTGACTAGCAACTAATTCCGCCCACTCCTTCAAACCCGAGATTTTACTTGCTTTCATAAAAACTATAAAAAACATAAAAAAGAATCTTCCTCAACCCTTAGACCTAATTAGAGTAGCCTTTCATACCTAACGAACACTATTCCCTGTGGAGAACGATCAATCCCCCGTACTTACCACTACACTATACTACATCGGTCAGGTACACTGCCTGGTGGGGTTGTAAGCCTCTTGAGATCCCTCGAGAGGTAAAACCTGTTGTAAGGTTACAAAACCACGCAATCACTTTGATATTTTCATTAGATATTATATTTCAAATTTCAATGGCTGAATCCTCTTCAACTCTTGTTTCAAACAAAAACAAACGCCCAAGGGAAGATTCTCCTCCTCCAATCCCTAAAAGTTAAATTTTTTTTTGACATATCCCAAGATATTTGGGAGAAATGTAATTCTGGCAAGTATGGTACTGAAAAAACATTGATAGAACTTTACAAAAACCGTATAAAGAGGTTGCAAGAAAAGAACAAGGAAGATTTAAAGATCATTTTGGAGCATCAGAAGAAAGTAGATGCTCGGAACAAAGACATAGAAGAAACAAGAGAGAAAATAGTTGGTGTTTACAAAAGTATTAAAGATAGTTTATATATTTCTTAATGTATCTTTTGTATAGTTTATATATTTGTTAATGTATCTTTTGGATATATATTTTGACCTTGTTAATGTAAACTTATTTTGACTTAGTTTATATATTACTTAACTTTTCCAATTCATACAAGTTTATGGTATTTGAATGCAGTTATTATTATTAGTTTATGATATCTGTGTTTCCCCTGATGTTAAAGGGGTGTTTGGTTTCTTGGATACTTAGAAGACTATTAACACTGAAACAGTAAACTGTGTTGTAATGCAAGAACAACAATATCACCAAAACTGATTAAGTGTCTTCCTTTACACTTAATCCCTTCCAAATGTATGAGTGGAGTATGGTTTTAAAAGAAAATTGAGTTCATACTGCTGAGAAAAAGTTTTTGCACAAAGTTTGTACTGCTAGGCAAAAACATTGTACTGCTAGCGTAAAATTTGTACTGCTGGGTATCCGTTAGTACTGTTTGGGAGTGCAGGGTACGTTTGTGTCACTTTTTACTTAAAGGGTATAAATCCCCAATTGCGGCACACAATCATATTCACGCACACATTACTCTCTCTCTTCCACGGCCTAAACGAATTTTAATCGTCATATTGCAAAAC
The DNA here is from genome assembly GCA_021014915.2 of Artemisia tridentata subsp. tridentata. NCBI lineage: Eukaryota > Viridiplantae > Streptophyta > Magnoliopsida > Asterales > Asteraceae > Artemisia > Artemisia tridentata. Next base: position 153,348,651 of record CP139508.1, read on the forward strand.
CCCCAAATCAAATCATAATGTCGAACTTAACTTTTACCGAACCTCATAATAATGTTTCCTTTTTAGAAAAATCCAATGAGTTTGTAGATTTTACTGAGATCATTGATTTCCTTAATGCAAGCTATATTAAGTTTGCATTAACAGTAAAACCTACTACATATACTTCTAACATTAGCCAGTTTTGGTCGTCTGCTAAGGTCAAAACTATTAATGGGGAAGTACAAATCCATGCCCTTATAGATGGGCAGAGGATTCTCATTACAGAGGCGTCTATTCGAAGAGATCTTCTCCAAGATGATGCTAACGGAGTTGAGAATCTTCCAAATACTACAATCTTTGGAAAACTTTCACTGATGGGCTATGAGAGAAAATCAGATGCTTTAAAGTTTTATAAAGGTAATTTTTCTCCTCAGTGGAAATTCTTAATTCAGACTGTCTTAGTGTGTCTAAGTCCAAAGACCACTGTGTGGAATGAATTTAGCAGTAATTTAGCTTTTGCTATAATTTGTTTGGCTGAAAATAAACAAAGATTTAATTTTTCAAAATTAATTTTTGATAGTATGGTTAAGAACTTGGATTCTTCAGGTAAATATTTTCTATATCCATGGCTTTTGCAACTCTTTTTGGACAACCAATTTGAAAATAAGAAAAGTCACAAAAGAGTTTATTCCACTCCCTGCCTTACCAAAAAGGTTTTTGCTAATATGAGGAGGGATGGAAAAGATTTTTCAGGGACAGTGACACCTTTGTTTCCAACAATGGTGGCACTAGCCCAAACCCAAATGGGTGAAGGTTCAGCAATCCCAGCTGGTACCCATCACACACCCATAATTTTGGCAACATCTCAACAACAACAACAAAAGACCTATAAATGTAGGACTCACACCAAGAACACTGAGTTACCTCAGGCTAGTGGTTCTATACCAACTGTTGCAGATGAGGCTATCACTGGTGGGGAGTGTGAAATGTTGGCAAGGGCTACCACTACTGTGTCTAGCTTAGAAACAGCACATGACAGTGGTAACATCATTAAGACCCGAACCAAGACAACTTCTAATGAGTCAGGTCCTCATGGAACTGATTCAGGTGAAGGACCCAGTCACATGGAAACAATGGGGGGTTCAGATGTTCATCCTAGGGGTGAGACTGAACTTAACTTTTCCAATGATCCACCTCTCGGGCTATGTAACACAAGCCGAATTGGTGAGGATAGTATGCAACTTTTGAATGATTTGAAGGATACCTGTGCCAAGCTATCTGCACAAATTGTTGATCTGCAAACAACAGCTGCTTCTCAAGATGGAGTCATCAAAGCTCAAGGTGGGGAGATAAAGGCTTTGAAGAGAAGGGTTGGGTATTTAGAAGGAGTCAAAGGATCACGAATTCCCAAACACAAGGTTAAATCTTCTGAAGCTTCTAAGGATGCTCCCAAACAGGGGGGGATGAAGGCAAAGTTTCAGGGGAGGCTAAAGAGGGTGAAAGTATTGGTGCAGAGACTGATCCAATGGAATTTTTAGTTGCTGATAACCAAGGGAATCAAGTGGTGATTGATAGCTATTTGGGCAAGGTTACAACTGCTGATAGTGCTACTAATCAGGGTATTAGTGCTGCTAGTGGTCCAGTTATTGCTGCTAGTGAGCCAGTTACAGCTGGTAGTACAAAAGCTAGTACTGCTACACCAAAGGTTTTTGCAACTGTTGTTAGTGTACTTGCTGAGCTGAAGACATCAAAACCAGTAACCAAAGGTGTTGTGATACAAGAGCCATCATCAAAGCCAAAAGCTAAACAATCAACTCCACATGTACAAGGCAAAGGTAAAGGGATTCTTACTGAAGAGCCTGTGGAGAAACCATTATCAAAAGAAGAGCAATTAAAACTTGATGATGAACTTGCTAAGAAATTATCAAAACAGTATGAAGCAGAAAATCAGATAATTTTGGAACAAAAGAGAATACAAGAAGAAAAAGATGCTAAAAATGCAGAGTTAATAGCTTCATGGGATGAGGAAAGGGCTCAGGTTGATGCTGATTTTGAGCTTGCTAAGAAACTAACTCAAGAAGAGCAAGATCAGTACTCAATAGATGAAAAATCCAGGATGCTGAAAGAACTTATTGATGCAAAAAAGAAGTTGTATGCAGAACAAAGATATGCAGCTAAGAAGAACAAGCCACCCACTCCAGCACAAAGAAGAGCTTACATGTGCAGGTATTTGAAGAATGTGGACAATTGGAAACTAAAGGATTTGAAATTCTTTAATGATAAAAGAATTGAAGAATTATATGCAATTGCCAAGAGAAAAACTGAAAGCTTCTTGAATGCTGAGGTGGTGAAGGGCAGTGAAGAAAAGAAAGAAGAGAAAACAAGTTCAAAAAGAGCAGGTGAACAGTTGGAAAGAAAAAGCAGTAAAAAGAAGACGAGTGAGCAAAAAGAAGAGAAAGAACAGAGCAGAGAACAAGAACAAACTAAGCAAGCTGTTGCTAAAGAACAAATGCAAGCTCACACTGAACTTGCAGTTGTCTCTATAGGAAAACCTGGAGGAGAAGCCATGGATGCAGAACCTGTAAGTGTTAAACAACCCATTGTTGATTATAAGTCTGGATCTCATGGGAAAACAGTTTATTATGATATTAAGAGGCATGATGGTTCTTCTAGAAGGTTTGTAAGATTTCTTCAAATGGTTTATAATTTTGATAGAGAAGATATGATAGCTCTATGGAAATTACTCAAAGAAAGATTTGGTAATAAGACACCAGAACAAGCTTATGATAGAGCAGTCTGGAATTACTTGAAGGTAATGTTTGAACCAAATCCTGAGGATGAATGTTGGAGAAGACTAAAGCACAATACTGTTAAAGAATGGAAACTTTTTCAAGGATGTGGAGTACATGCTTTAACTGTAAATGAGTTGGTGATCTACATGCTTGTAGAAAAGGATTACCCTTTAAAATTTCACAAAGACATTCTAGATCAGATGTTGTGTGGGAAGAAAAGACTCCAGCTTCAGTTTACTTATGATGACATGGCATATCAACTGCTCAAAAAGATGGGAAAGTATCTAGGACCTGAGGACAAGAAATAGAATTAAGACTGCTAGAGTTAGAGTTAAGACTAGTACTGCTTATGAGATAAACATGTATAGTTGAAAAACACATTGTGGAGTGTTTGGAATAACCCAGTTTGACTTATAAAGTCAACACATACAAAAAAAAGTAGTAACCATACTGCATTGTTAATAACATATTAATTACAACATATCAGTTAAATTACATTTACACTGAAAGACAACATAGCATTTCTTGCAGGTGATTCACTTGGTTAATTGACTAGCAGGTGAATCACTTGGTTTATGAGTTGGAGGTTCTTCATTAGGTGTTTGACTTGCAGATTCTTCACTTGGTTTTTGAGTAGCAGGTTCCTCACTTGGTGCTTGACTTGGGCATACTCCACTTGCTGTTTGAGTTGCAGTTGGTTTAGTTTCTTCATCACCACTACCCAAGTAAGCACCAACTCTTGTAGATGCATTAATATGTAAGCCAATTACATATCCACTACTATCTGTTGTAGTTGTGTTTTACCTTGTAACACCACCTCTACCTGTATAAGATGGGGTTCCCCTCCTTTCAAGGCACACTGGACAAACATACCACCTGAAATCCGTATAAGGGGGACGCCTTGCAAAAAAGGTCAATCCAGCCTTGTTTTCACTTTCAACCCAACAGTTAATGCAGACCATTTGACAACCATTTTGTGCATACATGGTGAAAAGCAATTGATATGATAAAGAGTTAATGATAACTAGGGTATTATATAATGAAGGAAAAAAAAGGATATAATATGGTACAATTAATGTGGTTGTTGAACAACTAGATAGGATTAAAGACAACATAAATGCTTACAATGGAGCCAAAACATTGAGAATTTGAAATTTTTGACTATTGTGTTGATATAAATAATGCCTAAACACGTTATTAATGTTTTTTGATATCTCTGTGTTTTGATAATCACAAAATGTAAAATCATTAAACGAAAGATCATGACGTAAACAAGTATTTAGTTGTAAATATCTATTTTAACAACTCAATCACTTAAGGTATGAATAAACAAATGCTTAATGCATTATATGATCAAATGAACTTTCTCTTAATCTCTAAACTTTTTATAAAATGTCAAAAACATTTTATATATTTTTGAAAAACATTTTTGGTATTAAATAAATATGTTTAATCTATTATAAATATATGAATTCAAATTTTTAACCAAAAATGGCAAAAATGTCCCAGAAAAACCTTCCTCACAAAAGGACAAAACTGGGCAACGTTCAGCAGGGGCGGCCCCCTTAATTCATAAAGGCGGCCCCCTTAAAATTAAGGGGACCGGCCCCCTATTTAAGGGGACCGGCCCGCTCCAGTAGCTTCCCAGTTTTTGCCTATAAATACTGGTTTATCTCTGGACATTTTCCTCACCTTTTGCATCCCAAACCTTCTGTTCTAAATCTTCTCTAATCCTTGTAAATCCTTTCTAAAATCCTTTGATCATATTCTCTTAAGCATTGGTTTCCAAGTGATCCAAGCTTCCACCATCAAAGTGCAAAAGAAGAATACTCCTTCAACTAGAGAAGAAGTATTATAGCTTAACTCATATCATTCTTGTAGTTGTGTAAAGTGTTGTATAATTGTGATAAGTAGATCTAAGTGTAAGTAAGTAGTTGTGCTTGTAAAGAAGTAGTGTAGAAGTAGTGAAGCCGTCGTCAAGAAGTCGTGAAGTAGTCGTGAAGAAGAAGTCGTGAAGAAGTCGTGAAAAAGGTGTGAACTAGTTGTGTAGAAGTTGTGTATAAGTTGTGAGATTGGTTCTAGCTACGATTAGAACTCGACATCTAGCTTTGTGTCGTTAAACCGGTGTAAGCTAAAGTTGTGTAAGGTTTCTCCGCCATAAGGGAGTTTGTTGACATAGTGAAGAAAACTCTCGAGTAGGTGACTCGAGGAGTGGAGTAGGGCAAGGAAGGTGTCCTTGTAGCCGAACCACTATAAATCTCCGTGTTGTGGTTTGATCTTTCCATCTCTATCTTTCATTTCATTATATTTACTTTACTTGCATTGCTTATCTATATCTGTTTATATTTGTTCATATTGATCAAGAGTTGAATTCACATAAGATAGAATCGAAGCTTTAAAAAAAAGTAAACAAAAGTTTTCATAAAACTATTCAACCCCCCCCCCCTTCTAGTTTTCCACAATTGGTATCAAGAGCCACGTCAAACAAGATTTTTAAAATAAACTGTATTTTAAAACTTGAAACGATCTATGGAATCTGAAAAATATTTAGAAGGGCAATCTATGCAAAGACCACCACTATTTGAAAGTGATGGATTTCTTTATTGGAAAAATCGATTCGAAACTTATGTGAAATCAAAAGATCTAGATCTTTGGCATGTCATTACTAATGGTGATTTTTTACCTATTCAAAACAATCCTGAAACTAAAAAGGATGAAGTAATACCTTTTGAAAAAAAAAGTGATGATTTAAAAAGAAAACTTGCTAAAAATAATGAAGCAAAAATGGTTATTTATAATGCGCTACCACGTAAAGAATACGAAAGAATTTTTATGTGTGAAACCGCAAAAGAAATTTGGAACTCTTTACTAATAACTCACCAAGGTAATAGTCAAGTCAAAGATAATAAAATAGATCTTCTTGTTCAACAATATGAACAATTTACGATTCCGGAAGAGGAATCAATTGATAATGCTTTTGCTAGATTTAACACAATCATCACAAGTTTAAAAGCACTTGATGAGAGTTTTTCTAGTAAGAATTTTGTTAGGAAATTTCTTAGGGCGCTTCATCCAAAATGGCGAGCTAAAGTTACGATGATTGAAGAATCGAAGAACTTGTCAACTCTTCAACTTGATGAGTTGATCGGCAACTTGAAAGTCTATGAAGCAATAATAAAGAAAGACTCCGAGATGGTCAAAGGAAAAAGAGAACAAAGCAAGTCAATTGCATTGAAAGCTAGGAAGGTATCTAGTGACGAGGATAGCTCAACCTCTGATAGTGATGACGAAGAATATGCCATGGCCGTAAGAGACTTCAAGAAGTTTTTCAAAAGATGAGGAAGATTCGTTAGAAAACTACATGACGAAAGAAAGGCACTCCAAAGAAACAAAGACGACAAAGGTAGCAAGAGCGAGAGGAAGTACTTCAAATGCGTTGATCCAAATCATCTCATCGGAAGATGTCCTATGATGTCAAAGGAGCAAAACCAAAAGGCGTTCGTTGGAGGAGCATGGAGTGATAGTGACGAAGACGAGAAAGAAACCACAAAGGAGGAGAAATGTCTTATGGCTAAGACATCAAGTGAGGTACATTCCGAAACCGAATACTTTAGTGATGAATATTTATCATTAGATGAAAAAGACTTAGATAGTGAATATAATAAATTATGCAAACTAGGTCAAAAAGTAATGAGTAAAAATAAATCACTAAAACATAAAAATAACCAATTAGAAAAAGAAATGCTAGAATTAAAAATTAAACTACATAACTTTGAAAAAGGGAAAGAAGTTTTTGAATGTAGAACATGTCAAGAAACTAAAAATGAAAACAAAATACTTAAGAAAGAAATTTGTAAACTTAACAAATTCGAAAATAGTAGTAATTCACTTAGGGAAATAATAAGTATTCAAAGAATATCAGGAGATAAAACCGGATTAGGATTTAATTCAACTAAGGATTCAAATAGTGAAACTAAAATATAAAGTTTGAATGTGAAACTAGTGAGCAAAAACCTTTAGAGTCAAAACCTAAGTATATACTTATGAAAGATAGAAAAATACCCATAGCTAGTAATGAGGATGTAAAAACCTTTTATAAACCATCTTTAAAAAATGAAGTAGAACACTCTAAACCAAAGTTAAGGTCAAAAACACCTCCTCCTAGAAGACCACTTAGTCCTCACCCTCGGCCTAAAACTCCTCAACCTAGAAGAAACCAAAATAGACCAAACCGTCAAAATAATAGTCACCCAATGTGGAATTATCCAAATCCACCAAGTTTTAATCCTTGGGGAATACTTCCACCATATATGCATCCGATTCAATTGCAAACCATGTTTGGTTCAAACAACTATGGACCAATCAGACCATAGGGACCAAGTGGCTAGAATTTCAACTCATTGGTAAAGTCGGAATCTCTTTCGTTATTGGCTTATATAAGTCAATACTCTTTGAAGTTTTTGAAGACCACATGTTGAAGACTAAAAGGTACGCCTCTCTTTCATGCTCACCACTATATGCGTAGATTAATGAACTAGCCTATTGCATGCCCCCCTTTAGTCTTAAATACTTAGTAAATACTTATGTGTTTGTTAGTAAGTTTTCTTCTTATATGCATATATATTATATATATATATATATATATATATATATATATAATATATATATATATATAATATATATATATATATATAAATATAGTGAGACTTTCTTGCGAGAACCATCTTATCTGCGAGAACTGACAGAACCACCAAAAACATACATGCACGCCTTCAATAATTGTATTTTTGCACATATGTTCTAAAAACAACATATATGTTTTAAAAAAAAACATGGTTGTTCTAAAGAATTTGATAAGAAATTGGAAATACAAAATTTTTCTTTGAAGGTGTGCATGTATGTTCTTATAAAGCGTGCATTGACAATATTGCGGCCGTGTGTAAGGTTTTTGTGAAAAAAGATGATGAGTTCATGATGATATTGAAGAACATAGGTGGATACTTACGATTATTGATGATTTGCATGTATTTTTATTTTATTTTAAAAGGCGTGCATGTATGTTTTTTTATGGTTCTGTCAGTTCTCGCAGATAAGATGGTTCTCGCAAGAAAGTCTCCATATATATATATATATATATATATATATATATATATATATATATATATATATATATATATATACACACACACACTAACCTCTCATAACCTAGATACGTCATTTGTTGACTATCTAGAACTAAAAGAAATTGTTCGTCCTCGAACCTTTACTTCCCCCTTTGCCCCTTTTGGACTATAACGTTCAACATGAAAATCTTCTATGTCCACTCTCGCAAAACTCACGGTGATGAAGAGAAGTGAGTCGAGTGGAACAACATAGAAGTCGAAGCCGAACCTTTGCACAAGAAAACTATGAAACAAACTCCCATTGTCGTTAGCACCCATCTCCGTCCTTTCCTCATTATCCCTCAACATCCCACCTTAACACATAATATATATATACACACACAAATTCTCTTTTCATTCCTTATACCCACCTTTTTCAGCTTGACGTCTTGATCATTTTATCCAAAATTGTCAAGAAAATTTTCTTAACGAAATGTTAATAAAATGTGTCAAGTATTCCCTTCTCGTGCCAATACAACCCAACGTATTTTTGATATATAATAAATCTACATATACATATAAATATTTTGCCGTCAGAAACAAAACACAAATTTTTCTGTTTTGGAGGGCGGTCCCCTTAAAATTAAGGGGACTGACTTGTAAACGGGGGCGGCCCCCTTAATGTTTAAGGGGACCGGCCATCTGTTGCTACCAAAATGAATTTTTCTTCTAAAATCTTTGCCAAACACCCCATTTTACAAACACTTCTTCCACACCCTCTGCTGTAAACGAACTGAAACACCAAAACCATTCACCAAATCACCACTTCGGGCTAAATTCGCAAGGGGCAAACACCTATATATTGATTAGCAACATATATTGTAAGTTTTTCAAAACACATTTCATCTAATTTCATCAAATTTCGAGTCCAATCACAATTTGATATTTTAGTTAAAAAATTTTTTTATTCGAACTTATGTTGAAATTAAGTCTAGGATACTCATTGCCAAATGCTTCCCATAGGATTAGAGTACTTAATTAACCTAGAATCTAAGTAATCTAAAACCCTCATGCCAAAATTTTGAAAAACCAAACACTCTCATTCAAAACTTGTTATACATTATTGAATTATGCCATAAACACTTATTATAACTAACCACATTATAATATCACAACTTTTAAATCCTAAAAATATATCTTTCAAATCATGAAAAATGATTTTATAAACATAAGAGGATGTTTGGATTGAGTCATAAAATTGTCAAGATTAAGTCAAAATGAATTTCACAACTAATGGACAAGTTTATAAACATGTAACTAATAATTTTGAGTCATCAAGATACATAATTCATATGTATATTGAAATATTAGTCATTATTTTTTCTAGGAAAGGAAGTGTTTGGCATAACAAATTGAAAGACATTTTTGAGTCAAAATCTACGTTTTTACCTTTTCAATGAGTTACTTAACTCGTAAGAAATAGCTAGACATACAATCTAATGTTTGTCTAGTCATATTTCAAAGTGGCTTATGATGTACAAATGAGCGTTTGGATGTTCTTGGTTCTTTACCATAATATCTCTATAACTACTCCTTAACATCATAGAATACACTTTAAGCGAGTGAAAAATTAAAAATAAGGAACATTGCAAACTACTTCTTAGGATTAAAATTTTAGATTCGAAGTATGTTTGCGTTCCACATGAGTAGTATATGTCACATATACATTTTTTTTTAATCTTACTTTCTTGTTGTTATCTTGTTTAGGTGAAAATGCCTAAAGTCACGGTTGGTGATGTTTCCAAAACAAAACAATACATTCCAAAAGTTTCTTCCACTCCCGGCATTTCTCCCGCTATTGCATGTCTCTATCGTCCCATTGAAGATAGAAACATTCATGAGGGAAGAATTGTCGATCCATCTTTCTATCAATCCGACTATATCAAACGAATGTTCTCCAATGTTCGTCTTGATTGTCTTTACAAAATCAATGAGCGTATCGTTCCTCGCTTTGTTCTTGACTTCTATAGCCAAGTTACGGTGTAAACCGATAACAATGGTTACATCCTCATCTCCTTTATGATCCAAAACGAATTCATCACTCTTAATCTCGCTCAATTCGGTCAAATTCTCAAAATTCCACACAACGGTCAAGCCGTTTTCTCAAATGAATGGGATCTTTCTTCAATTGAGCAACATCGACCTCAAGATGGTCCTTACTACTCTGAGATTCCATCTCCCGGTGACATTCGTCAATTTCTTGGGCTAGAACATGGTACGACTAGCCGAAAGATCAAGTCAAAAAATGTTGACATCCATGCAAACCAAATCCTCCTCAAGGAGTTACGCCCCGACATGAAGCATTGGGAAGAACTCATTCGCGAGAATGCATTCGGTACCGGTGGTCACCGTGATCATCTCACGACGAGCATTGCTCACATGTTGTATTGTGTTGTTGCTGAAGAACAATACAATTTGGCCTATCTCTTTGTTCATCGTATCATATCCGCCAAAAACACTCGTAATGCCAATCTTCCTTATGGTATGTTCCTTACTCGACTTTATTATCATGTCATGGAACATTACCCTCATCTTGAGAGTGATATTTACGAGTTCGTTCAACCGGTCCTTCGTCCTCTTGTTCATGTCCAACCTCGTCGATCCCGAAGTAACAAGGGCAAATATTGTAGCTCTTTCTCACTCCCACCTCGTGGTTCTACATCTCATCAAGGAGATGATGATGATGATGATGATGATGATGATGATGATGAGAGATGAGTGGAAAGCACATCACGTGTTAGTACTCCATCACCTAGGACCTTCGTTGAAAATCTTCCAGAACTTGATTACACTGACTATCAAGTTCCTTCTCGTTCTGAACAAACCGACCAACTCCTATTTGAAAGGCAAACCTCATTACTCAACACCACACAGCAGATGCATCAGGAGGTTCGAGGCGGTTTCAAGTCCATTGGAAAAACTCTTGGGAAGATGCTTGGAAAGAAGAAGTAGATGTATTTGATGGGAGATTTATTGAACTTTGACGTTATTTTTTTTAACAATTATGTGTAGTGTTATTTCCTTGATATTTTTTTTGTATGACTTATATTATGCTAGATGTTTAACCTTTTTCATGTTAGAACTAAGTAACTAGTTTATTTAATAAAATATGCCTATGATATGCTTATAATATGATTTTACTAGTTTACATATGTACATTATCTCTTAATATGTTATTGTTACTATTAAATCATTCCTAATGTACATGATTCAACTGGAGCTTGCTGCAAATACACCCTAACAATGACCCTTTTTTGGAAAATTTTCAAATTTGGTCGCCTGGGAAAACACCAGATGGGCGGCCCCCTTAATTAGCTAGGCGGTCCCCTTAATTTTAAGGGGGCCGGCCTACAATTAAGGGGACCGGCCATCTGGACAGTAAATTTTACTGTTTTCTTTTGCATCTTGTGACCCCTTTTATCTAGCCCCAGCTACCATTTCTCTTTATGAACGAACTGGTATTGGAATCTTACCACAAAACCTCAAAAATCTACCTAAACTAACCACATTTTCATATTATAAATTCCCTCCAAACAATCACTTCTCATTCCATCATCCTTCACCATCCCAAACCACCATGTTATCACCAAAATCATCCATCTCTAAGACTCCAAGGAAGCAAAGACTTGTCATCATACCACCAAAACAACTCTTCATAGATTTAACCCAAGATGACACCAAAACTCCATCACCACCACCTCAATGTTCATCCCCAAGTGCACCAAATGCTCCATCAAAAAAACCATCTACTCATGGCACATCATCTTCCTCCTTACCATCCACTTCATCCATCAATGACTACATCAACTCCCACCTATCATCATCACCACCAAGAGCATCATCACCACCTCCCACTCAAGAACATCCATCCACCCAACTTGCCATTTCCTTATCACCCATCACACCTCTTGATGCTCAATTCTCACCATCACCAATCCCACAACCATTCTTTCCCATACCTTGGGCATTATTAGAAGCCCATGGTGACAATTGTCTTTGTTGCATTCATAACCGTACCATCATATTCGGTCTTAGAGATGAGATACACTACATGTTTTCATCCCTTGAACACATGCTTACCAACCCACCTCCACCACCACCTCCACCATCTTCACCCACCACACCATTACCACCTCCATTTTCACCCAATTAAGCACATGCAATGCTTAATTAAAAATAATCTTTAAAACCATTTTGTGTGCAAGCCCCATGGAAGATCATGTACTCCTAGAATGATTATGTAGATTGCATTACTTACTAGCTTATGTAGGATTGAATGTAATCTTGTATGTTTGTGTATTTCTACACAACATTTTTAATGAATGTCTTTCTTTTATATGCATGCTTATTTTTGCTATATATATGCTTGTGCTTCTAATATTTTTCTTGCAAGAATTCCATTTATCGATTCATTTATGCACACAAACGAGGGGGAGTACACACCGAGGGGGAGTCATCGTCCCGACAATATCTCATATTTGTCGGCATAACCTTTTTGATTCTACAAAAAGGGGGAGAAGTAGATATAAACTCACTAAATACTTGATAAAAAACTAATTTTTCAATTTAATGAGTTTAGATTTTGTAATCATCAAAAAGGGGGAGATTGTTGATATAAATAATGCCTAAACACGTTATTAATATTCTTTCGATATCTCTATGTTTTGATAATCACAAAATGTAAAATCATTAAACGAAAGATCATGACGTAAACAAGTATTTAGTTGTAAATATCTATTTTAACAACTCAATCACTTAAGGTATGAATAAACAAATGCTTAATGCATTATATGATCAAAGGAACTTTTTCTTAATCTCTAAACTTTTTATAAAATGTCAAAAACATTTTATATATTTTTGAAAAACATTTTTGGAATTAAATAAATATGTTTAATCTATTATAAATATATGAATTCAAATTTTCAACCAAAAATGGCAAAAATGTCCCAGAAAAACCTTCCCCACAAAAGGACAAAACTGGGCAACGTTCAGCAGGGGCGGCCCCCTTAATTCATAAAGGCGCCCCCCTTAAAATTAAGGGACCGGCCCCTTATTTAAGGGGACCGCCCCGCTCCAGTAGCTTCCCAGTTTTTTCCTATAAATACTGGTTTATCTCTGGACATTTTCCTTACCTTTTGCACCCCAAACCTTCTGTTCCAAATCTTCTCTAATCCTTGTAAATCCTTTCTAAAATCCTTTGATCATATTCTCTTAAGCATTGGTTTCCAAGTGATCCAAGCTTCCACCATCAAAGTGCAAAAGAAGAATACTCCTTCAACTAGAGAAGAAGTATTATAGCTTAACTCATATCATTCTTGTAGTTGTGTAAAGTGTTGTATAATTGTGATAAGTAGATCTAAGTGTAAGTAAGTAGTTGTGCTTGTAAAGAAGTAGTGTAGAAGTAGTGAAGCCGTCGTGAAGAAGTCGTGAAGTAGTCGTGAAGAAGAAGTCGTGAAGAAGTCGTGAAGCCGTCGTGAAGAAGGTGTGAACTAGTTGTGTAGAAGTTGTGTATAAGTTGTGAGATTGGTTCTAGCTACGATTAGAACTCGACATCTAGCTTTGTGTCGTTAAACCGGTGTAAGCTAAAGTTGTGTAAGGTTTCTCCGCCATAAGGGAGTTTGTTGACATAGTGAAGAAAACTCTCGAGTAGGTGACTCGAGGAGTGGAGTAGGGCAAGGAAGGTGTCCTTGTAGCCGAACCACTATAAATCTCCGTGTTGTGGTTTGATCTTTCCATCTCTATCTTTCATTTCATTATATTTACTTTACTTGCATTGCTTATCTATATCTGTTTATATTTTTTCATATTGATCAAGAGTTGAATTCACATAAGATAGAATCGAAGCTTTAAAAAGTAAACAAAAGTTTTCATAAACTATTCAACCCCCCCCCTCCCTTCTAGTTTTCCACATATTGCATACCTAGGACCATTTAGGACAAAGTTTTTGTTAAAAAAATAAAAAATAGTCACATGAATATTTCACAGTGTGACTATTTTGAATGTGTTGGTCACATATAATACCCTTATAATGTGGCCATAAACATAATTTAGATACACATTTGTGGTATGGTGTGACTATTGTGTAGCCTATAGTCACATGATTGTGCTACAATTAAATGTGACCATACACATTAGGATTTGGCAGACAAACACACACTAAACTTTAGACACACATATTAACTTACGTGACCATATGTATCGAATTTTGGTTACACTTAATCATGTATGCCTATGGTTTAGTGTGACCATATATGACATTTGGTCACACTGTTCAAGTGTGTGACATATATTTGTCACTTTTAAATGCATATCATGACTAATGCTTCAAACTTACTTTTCAGTTGTCACACATTTCAAATTCATATGTGGCTAAATTTTTAACAAAAACTAGCAGTCACATTTAAATAATGTGTGACAAACTTGAGTATATGATTTAGCCACATACACAATTACTTCATGTGACCATATATGGATTTTGGTCACACTGTTCAATTGTGTGACAAATATTTATCACATATGTGTAAATATAGTGTGACTAATGTTTCAAACTTATTTGTATCCGTCACACGTCCCAAATTATAAGTGACTAAATAATCAAAACAAGTTTTACCAGATACCTCTAGTCATGAAAATATTCAAATATGTGGCTGTAGCCTCAGACGTAATTCCAAAATGGTCACACAAGTCGGATCAAGTGTGGATGTTTATTTTATTCTGGTACATTTAGTCACATAAAAAAATTACCGTGTGGCCATTCGAAAAGCAAAATGTGTGACAAAATCCCAGTTTTGTACTAGTGTCAATCCAAGATTATTAACTATAATGAGTTAATACCACAATCTTGTACACACGTACTATAACCAAATTAATGTTTATGCTAGTAATGTAAACACAAATAAACCAAACAATTTTGTTTATGAAAAACAAAGTGGATCGACCCTTAAAGGGTTTAGTTCGATCCACCTAGCAAGAAGAAAAAGAGAAAAAAAATTTAGGGTTATAGCAAGAGTGCAATAGTTAATGAAACAATAACCCTAGGTCTTGTATTTATATATTGAGAATCTTGGAGAACAAGTTGGCAATGGGTTGGGTATACCAAGCCCATGCAGATCAGCCAAGGAGTCCCCAAGGGATTCTGGAAGCTTCTTGTTCCTCTAATTTCATCTATAGTCCTTCTCTTATTCCCTAACGGTCGTTAGTCAATTCTCGTTAACTACTTAACATCCGTTAGTCGTTATTTTTGTGTTCTAATAATTAAATACATAATGGTTTATATATTAATTATTATCCATTAATTCTTCATATGTAATGTATGCAATCCCGTGGTCCCGAGTTCGATTCTAGACATACACACATTAATATTTGTCCATTAAAGCTAACACAAAGGACCAAACTACTTTTGTTAAACATCTAAACCAACACAAACCCGCTTACGGAACATGACCAAACTTACTTTGTAAACCATGTAACCACTTAAACTATATGTCACATAATAAAACGACCAAAACACATGTTTTTCCATATCGAACACTACAAAACTAGGGAGCTTCATGTGAGGGGTTTTCATTTGGGTAAACGGATCGACGAGTAGCTAGATTGATGATTTAAAGTGTCCTAGCTCCTCGAACATTTACTACATGACCTCTGAATTATGATGGCCCGAACAGTAGTACGAGATATATAGACTATAAATGTTTCATAAACCATTTCTATAAGACGACATACACAAACTACCATAAAAAGCATCATGATCAATATAAATTACATATATAGACTCGTATGTTTTCCATAAACTAAGACACGATACCATATTATAAGTTGCTCGTAGAGACTTTCGCGACTCGACTATCATTTTCACTGCTCACCAATCATCATAACTCACGGTGAGTTCGTAGCCCCACTCTATATTGTTTAACTATTTTACAAACCCGTGGAGGGGATACATGCTATTATTTTTCTACTCGAACACAATGCTTTCTTATGACAACCCGCTATTTTATAGGGTAAAACTAATTATTAAATTCAAACTATTTATTTTGACGCTTATCTGAGAACAATTTACACATAACTTTTTAGTTAAATAAACGTAAAATTTAGAATACCTTATCAAGAGCACTAGAACTTTAGGCTACATTTAGTCCACAACAACCCAACACCTCGCTCCTACTCCATTTCGAAATTTTAATCCCTGACACAAATTCCTTTTCTTTATTTACTTACGATTGTTAATTTAACAAACGCTATTCGCAATTTAAATTTAACACTCGATATACCCAATACTCCTAACAATTATTTTTAACGCATTTTTATACTTCCTAAATTATTACCAAAGTTCCAAAAATATTTCCTTACGCCTAATGTAATTTCTTTAATTATAACGTTTAATTACATATAACTTAAGTTAATCACCAAACCGATAACCAATGCATATTTTTAATACTCAATACACACAGTATATACACTTTTGTAACCAAATTAACTCTTCTACTCCAAAATTCATCCATGTGCCGCCCCCCCCCCCCCCCTCTTGTTCTATAATAATTACTAGACAAGTTATTACTTACCATTAATTACCAATATTTCAACCTTAAAACATGGAGTTGTAGTTCAAGATGTTGGTGGCTTGACCACCAATTTGTTCCCCCTCCTAGCCCATAATCGGCCACAACCATAAATACATAGCCATGATATATTTTTGACTTACTATGGCTCCTTTGAAAGTCCTTTAGTATATATATGTACATGTATGTATCTAGTAACTAGTTAGAAGGAAAAAAAAATACATCACTGATGAACTCAAATAAGTATATTTTATTACTATCATTTATCCTATTAATTTGACTTGTTTTACTATATTATGTATGAGGATTGATACTTAATCGTTTACTTTTGTAATTCTCAGGTAAAAACAAGCATTTGGTGAAACTTAGCGATTATGGACTAAAAACGGAGTAAAATGATCAAGATTGGAATTGGTTGTTGGAATGAAGAGAATGAAGACCACTGCCTGACTTTGAAGAATGCGCCGCATGGATTTATCCCATGCGCCGCATATGAAACTTTGGTCAACGAAGAATAACCAACTTGTTCTGCTCCAGATGCGCCGCATCTCACTCGTTACATGCGCCGCATCACTATCAATATTTCACCAGATACGATCCAAGATACAAGAGGACATGTGCCGCATCTATAAATGGAGTTACGCCGCATCTTCTGGCGGTGTACGAATATTCCTGAATATTATAATCTTGGACCCCACGCGAAGTTAAGTACATGCGCCGCATCTACTTACTAGATGCGCCGCATCTTACCCTCAGACAGAAACTATAAATACCCCAAAGACCAGACGAATTAAGAGTTCCGAAGTTTTAACAGAGGACCGAAGACCAGAAACCTAGGACGAATTCAGTCAAGGTAGCAGCACAAGACACACCCAAATCAAAGATACAAGAGCTGTAAGAAGGTGCTGAATGTGTTTAATTCATTAAGTAGTTTTGTTTTATTGTGTTAGTAAACTTTAATTCATCAAGATTGGTGGCTTGTGTAATGTGACAACGGAAAGATTGCACTCCCTTAAAACTGCTTTCTCATTAATTAAAGTTTATATGTTGATGTCATTGGTGACTTTTATTAGTGCATTGATAACCTTTTTGGCTAGCTGAGCGTTGATCGGGTCGCCATGCCTCTGCCCTCGCCTGTTTATTAGATCGCCTATGCATTCTATGGTCTGTAGAAAAGTAGGAGAAAGATAAAAAGGATAGTCATAAGTAATCATTAAGGGTTTACTTGCCGATAAGATTAGAACCAACGAGAAAGGACTTAATCTCGGTGCGTTGCATCGAACTATACACTTCATATAACACTAGCAATAAAACAAGTGACAAACTACTTATCATAAGGACAGCCCTCTTATTGTCTCGAGTATTTATCTGTGTACGTGTGTGCTACTTGCTGATTCGTGCCTATTGGTTTGGTTTATTATTTAATTGCAACCAAATCGTGCCAGTCTCTTAGGCTGAACCCCTTGCGTTAGATTAGATTGTACAGCTAACTTAATATATTAAAATACTGATTAGAATAACTAGATAATACGTTCCACTCTTAGTGATCGACACTCTACTTACCATTATATTCATACTGACCGGGTACACTGCTCGTTAGGTGTGTGTGTTATTGATAAGTCGGCTAAATATAAATTTAAAACTTGAGTAGGCATTAAAACTGCTAAACCGCAACGACACACGCAGCACATCAATCACACACTCACTTACTCATACATTCGATCCACCCAAGGAAGCAAGGGAAGAAGAGAACTTGTTTGGTTAAGTTCAAGTATCATTAGGATATACTAGTAAGGGTTTTAGAAGCACTAATCTTGGGTTAATCAAGTAAAGTACCTCCTCATCATACTAATCTCCCTAAGTAAGTAATACTTGATCTTGATAAATTTCATACTCTTCATATCATGATATTAGTCCAAGTTACATATACTTATTTATCACTTTGTACATGTTAATAAAACCTTGTAACCACAATACTCTTTTAACTAAAGACTATGTCTTAAACAAATTTTTATCATGAGTAAACTAGCTGGTTATAAATCTTAACAAGATGTAAAAATCAAAAACATGACATATGAGCTAGTAAGTTAGCTAAACGGCGTATTGCGTTCAATTTTTATAAAATACAACGCGTTTAATTAATTCGATATGACGCATCTTTTCCCCAAGATACGGCGTATCTGTTTTTGATAAAAATTTTTCTAAACGTTAACGCCATACGACGCATCTGCTTCAGCAGATACGGCGTATCTATTATTTTAATTAAAAACAGTTTTCGAATTATTAAACAGATACGGCGCATCGATTTTTATCGATACGGCGCATCTTATGAATCAAAAATCTTATATTTTGAAACGTAATGAATATACGGCGCCTTAACTTTTGTTAATACGATGAATATAATTTGATAAATATAGTTGATTTTTGATATTTACTTTGATCGGTCCGCTACTCTCGTGTGCAAGTTGTTTATTTTCAGGATAAAGGATGATTCAAGCATCACCATGAAAGATTACATTCTGAACCAACCCGAGAGAAGCTAGCTGGAGTGATCAACGTAACCTCTTCGATTATTCAACCCGCCCAAAGGGAAGTCCTCTACATTATAATCTCAATTTTATTATCCATATTATACATCTGATTCAAATTGTAATTTTAATTTTGTATGCTTAAAAACGATATTTGTTCCTAACCTGGGAATAAATTCTTATCCTCTAAACTATAAGATTACAATTGTTAAAAAAAAAAAAAAAAAAAAAAAAAAAAAAAAAAAAAAACGTTTATACCTATTGCTCTTATTTTGAATCCATTTATATCGTATGGTGTAACCGTTTTACCCCAATTTGGTGTATAAAGAATCGTGTTGCGGAGGCCAAGGTACGTTCCTTATTTAAATTTCGTTTACTAACTTAGCGATACGGCGGATCTAATTATCCAAAGCGCCGTATCTCTGACCAACTAGGACTCATTGACTAGTCAACGAAATTAAATAGATACAGCGCATCCCAATTTTCAATACGGCGCATCGTTTTGCCCTATAAATACGACGGGAATGCGCCGGATCTAAAATCTTTACCGCATAAACACACACAGTTAAGAACTTACACACACTGATCTTATACTCCGATTCCGATCACTTTTCTTAAACCCACCTTTAATCCGATCTATAATCTTTCTCCTAATCATCAAATTAAGGTAATTATTCTATTTCGATTTAATCTTGGTTAATACGAAAATTAGGGTTTATATGATTAATTCGATTTGTGCTTAAATGATATAGAAATATGATTAGGACTTGTAATAGATGATCTTCCCCGTGTTTGACTTGCGTAAATCATCGAATTTCTGCATTAGTTTGATTTGACCGAAAATTTGGGTTTTAAATTCGATTTTGAATATTTAGCGGGAAGGTGGATTAGTAAAATGTGATAAGCTATTAGAACTGATATAAGGAGTATATGATACTGTGATATTTAGTGGTAGTTTACGTCACGGACACGAATTCTTGAAAAATCTGCCTGATTCCCTTTATTTATACTGATATGCTTTTAGATATCGGCGCATCTAGGTTGATTGATGCGGCGTAACGACCTATTTCCAAATTAATAAAATTCTAGATACGCCGTATTGATTAATCTAGATACGACGCATCTCTATACGCCGTATCTCAACTCTTGCTCCGCATCTCTTATATTTCATGCAGATACGCCGCACTGATTAAGTCAGATGCGCCGTATCTACCTAACTTGCAGACTGTTTACTGACTGTGAAAATTTATTTCAGATGGCGTTACCTGAGCCTGCACGTAGACACCTGTGGCTTCGTTTTGAAACGATGGGACTAGCACAGGGTGCTGTTGATAATTACATGACTAGGCTTAGAAAGTTTTATCAGAGGAAGGTATTCAGTGTTCCAGTTTTGGATTTTGACAGCATCGAGAATATTGACGAGGGTAACGCTACTGAGAGGTTAAGAACTAGGTTGGAGATGATACACAAAGATGGGGAGGGGCAGGTTTTATTCAGGTCTTACGCCTGGGAAAGGTTGTTTAGGATAGAGGAACCGTTGATAAAGGTTTTGATGTTGGAGTTTTTCTGCACTATACATTATAGGGAGACTGATCTCGGTCTCGACACATTCGACACTCTGGTATTCAGACTGGGTGGTTTTGAGAGAAGGATGTCTATAGGGCAGTTCATACTAGCTCTTGGGTTGCATACCACAGCAGAGATGGCATCTCCAGGTTTTACTGATTATTGGGCTAACAGTTTGAGAGTCGTTTCAGATCGTGGGGAGTTGGGAGATTATTGGGCTGAGATTTCATCTGGAGAAGATTCTACCACCACCACTCCCTCATACACACTGATTAGAGAGCCGATGAGGAGGCTTTGTCATCTTCTGATTGCCCTGACTATTGCCGGGAGGGGACAATCCCCTGAGAAGGTGACTACTTTAGATCTTTTTCTCTTACGGAGCATGGACGGGGGAGCTGTGGTGAACATCCCTCACTTCTTAGCACATTATTTACACAGAGTTGCTCCAGGGAGAGATGGTAGGAGCCAAATGACTGGGGGTCATTTTGTCTCTCGTCTTGCTAGGCACTTTGGGGTATTAGGCGATGAGATTCCCGGTGATCTTCCGGTTGATGTTGCTAGGTTACCTGGTATGGATGCGGACTATCTTGCGACTAGGCTTGGGATATGTGAAGAGATGATAGACGGGTACTTCTGGGCACCATTAGGACCAGCTAGGCCTGCTGAGCCAGAGCAGGGGGATGCTCAGGCAGCCCCGGCTGCTGCTCCTGCTCAGGAGGAAATACATGTACCAGCACCAGCTCCCCGCACCATTAGACAGAGAGTCGAGAGAGTGGAGCTAGAGGTTAGGTCATTGAGGGAGGCTCTCGAGGCACAGAGAGTTGAGCTCGGCTGGAGTGAGGAGAGATACGAGCTGGTTGGTCGACGGTGTCAGTAGGTTGATGGCTCTTAATGGGGTTAGCCACAACCTCCCGGATGGCGCTTATGTCAGGGGGATGACCACATACGAGCGCCGGGTTCGCCGCAGGACAGACAGAGCTAGCACTTCAGGAGCCCAATCAGATGACGTGACTCCCGACCTGCCCATGGCTTGACCACTCTTTGCATTTTCATTATGGACACGTTTCTTCGTATATTACATATATTCATTTTTGATTGTACTCATCACTATTATCGTGTATATATTTAATGTTTCAGTTTATGTTTCCTGTTCTATCTAATGAAGACTGGCATTAAGTTCAGCATGAGAGTACGAGAGAACGTGAGAGAAAACCGTGGAACGAGTCATATTACAACAGACTGTTAGCAGTCTGTTTGGTAACTACATGCGCCGCATCTGGTAAACAGATGCGACGCATCCTATCTTTTATTTCGTTTTATTTTATTTTCAGGCCGCAGAGGATACGGCGCATCTCAATCCTGAGATGCGACGCATCTCCTGCAGATGGTCATATCTTATTTTGTTTTTCTGCATTTTTTATTTTCGAATTTAAAACTTTTTATCAGTTTATTTTAAATGCGGCGCATCCCTGGTTAAGGATGCGGCGCATCTTCTATTCTGATCCGTATTTATTCCAGGCTCGATACGGCGTATCTTCTTCCATAAGATACGGCGCATCGACTGACCTGATGATTTTCATTTTTAAGTTTTTATGTTTTATTTTTCCCTAACTACTAATGTATTATGCAAGTTTGAACCTTTCTTACCTTAGGTGTGCTTTGAAGCCTTGGTGGTATTATAGATTCCTGCATTTCCTGTGGATACATCAAATATGAAGCTTAAACGTTCTAATCCACAAGAAAGATGATTTTTGCTCTAATACTAATGGAGGATCATACCGAGCAAATCTCAGGGGAGTTTTTCTGTTCTAATTCTTTTATTTTCCAGTTTTTAACCTTTCATACAAACAACGAGGACGTTGTTTAACTTAAGTGGGGGGGATTGGAGAATTAGAACACTTAACACTTACTTGTCCTAAACTTTTCAAAATATGCTTAAAATGTGCTTAATATATCAAAATTTAAAATTTTTATGCATGTTTTTGTTTAAAGTCTAAGTTGCATAGCTGCACACATGACGTTATTTTCAAAAATTGTGATTTTTCAAAATTCACAAATCTATGAGTGTGCCGGTGACTTGTAAACTTTAGAACTTGGCTTGTATACTATTCGAGACCACCATAATAAGTATTATTTTATATAATTGGAATGACTTGTCTAAATTGGTAAATTCTAGGATTACACCCAAATAGCCTTTATATGTTATGTGTTATTAGCTAACTACACTGGTTAGTTAACCCCCGTATAACCCTTTTGTTACTCTCATTTTTAGAGTAAGATACCCCTAGAAAAACACTCAGAGCCATTCCTTTCGTTTCTTACACCTTTGTTATAATGTTTCGTTACACCCTTACACCTTAGCCTACCCTGTAGATTAGAATCCGTGGTTGGTTAATTGCTATAGGCAAAGTGTGTTTCCTTACATTACCTGTGTTCGTGTGTGTAATTCATTATCTATGGTTAGGTCGGGAAATTGCACAATGCAATTGGAGTGAAAGTAAATATTGTATATCTCTGAGTTTATTTTTCGTGTGTTTACTACTTTCACTATTACCGTTATTTCTGAAGTCATGAAAAGTATGGAAAAATTATCCAGATTTATTGTTATAGTGATGTGGTGAAATTTTACACATCTATGTTTATGTTATGAAAAAAAAAAAAAAAAATCGAAAAAATGAGAAAAGAAAAAGAAAAAAAAGAAAGTTGGATGTTTGATTAAACCAACGATGTAAAGTTATGTAAGTGGTCGATATCACCACTAGTTGTTATATATCTATGGATTGAATGGGAATTGGCAGTTATGGGAACGCCAATTAAGGTTTATTCTTTGATTAAGATCTTGTTGAGTATAATTCGTGTCTACCTAAAGCGTGTGTTTCAAGTGTTAAAGCGTGAGTTATTCAATGATATGAGTCTTATTCATGGGATGGTTGGGATAGTGATTAACCACACTTAGGATTTTAATTTATTTGTTTTGTTTATTTTTTATTTTTACACCAATTTATATCCCAAAAATTATCCATACCCTATTATTCTTTATCCAACCAAACCTTTGATTTATTGAGATTAGGGATTTGAGCAATCTTAAGTATCGTAGTCGTGGATTCGGCTATGTATTTATGATTTTGTCGCCCTTTTTGATATATTATTAGTGGTGAAGTTTGGACCTATCTTTAGCCTATTCGAGTTAAGGATTTGAGCAATTGCAAGTATCGTGTTCGTGGATTCGATCATGTATTTGTGATTTTGTCGCCTTTTCCGGAATTTGAGATCGATAGTGATTAAGAATAATTAACCCTTAAGCCTAAAAACCCTTTTTACCGCTTTAGACTTGTTATTCCTTGGCTTTAGTGGAGGAGATGTGTATACTTGCCAAGCTTATGATAGAATATTCGTCACGACTGGACAGTTAAACGATTAGATTTGCTTTTATCAAAATATTTTTATTCTACTTCTAATTCGTTAAGTGTTTAGTTGTGTGATTATGACAAAAAGAATACATGCTTAAATATAAAAATAAATCCTAATATCTTTTAGGATACATTTTCATAAGATTAATTCTAAGGTTTACTTGGGGACAAGTAAAGTTCAAGTGGGGGGATATTTGATGAACTCAAATAAGTACATTTTATTACTATTATTTATCATATTAATTTGACGTGTTTTACTATATTATGTATGAGGATTGATACTTAATCGTTTACTTTTGTAATTCTCAGGTAAAAACAAGCATTTGGTGAAACTTAGCGATTATGGACTAAAAACGGAGTAAAATGATCAAGATTGGAATTGGTTGTTGGAATGAAGAGAATGAAGACCACTACCTGACTTTGAAGAATGCGCCGCATGGATTTATCCCATGCGCCGCATATGAAACTTTGGTCAACGAAGAATAACCAACTTGTTCTGCTCCAGATGCGCCGCATCTCACTCGTTACATGCGCCGCATCACTATCAATATTTCACCAGATACGATCCAAGATACAAGAGGACATGCGCCGCATCTATAAATGGAGTTACGCCGCATCTTCTGGCGGTGTACGAATATTCCTGAATATTATAATCTTGGACCCCACGCGAAGTTAAGTACATGCGCCGCATCTACTTACTAGATGCGCCGCATCTTACCCTCAGACAAAAACTATAAATACCCCAAAGACCAGACGAATTAAGAGTTCCGAAGTTTTAACAGAGGACCGAAGACCAGAAACCTAGGACGAATTCAGTCAAGGTAGCAGCACAAGACACACCCAAATCAAAGATACAAGAGCTGTAAGAAGGTGCTGAATGTGTTTAATTCATTAAGTAGTTTTGTTTTATTGTGTTAGTAAACTTTAATTCATCAAGATTGGTGGCTTGTGTAATGTGACAACGGAAAGATTGCACTCCCTTAAAACTGCTTTCTCATTAATTAAAGTTTATATGTTGATGTCATTGGTGACTTTTATTAGTGCATTGATAACCTTTTTGGCTAGCTGAGCGTTGATCGGGTCGCCATGCCTCTGCCCTCGCCTGTTTATTAGATCGCCTATGCATTCTATGGTCTGTAGAAAAGTAGGAGAAAGATAAAAAGGATAGTCATAAGTAATCATTAAGGGTTTACTTGCCGATAAGATTAGAACCAACGAGAAAGGACTTAATCTCGGTGCGTTGCAACGAACTATACACTTCATATAACACTAGCAATAAAACAAGTGACAAACTACTTATCATAAGGACATCCCTCTTATTGTCTCGAGTATTTATCTGTGTACGTGTGTGCTACTTGCTGATTCGTGCCTATTGGTTTGGTTTATTATTTAATTGCAACCAAATCGTGCCAGTCTCTCAGGCTGAACCCCCTTGCGTTAGATTAGATTGTACAGCTAACTTAATATATTAAAATACTGATTAGAATAACTAGATAATACGTTCCACTCTTAGTGATCGACACTCTACTTACCATTATATTCATATTGACCGGGTACACTGCTCGTTAGGTGTGTGTGTTATTGATAAGTCGGCTAAATATAAATTTAAAACTTGAGTAGGCTTTAAAACTGCTAAACCGCAACAACACACGCAGCACATCAATCACACACTCACTTACTCATACATTCGATCCACCCAAGGAAGCAAGGGAAGAAGAGAACTTGTTTGGTTAAGTTCAAGTATCATTAGGATATACTAGTAAGGGGTTTAGAAGCACTAATCTTGGGTTAATCAAGTAAAGTACCTCCTCATCATACTAATCTCCCTAAGTAAGTAATACTTGATCTTGATAAATTTCATACTCTTCATATCATGATATTAGTCCAAGTTACATATACTTATTTATCACTTTGTACATGTTAATAAAACCTTGTAACCACAATACTCTTTTAACTAAAGACTATGTCTTAAACAAAATTTTTATCATGAGTAAACTAGCTGGTTATAAATCTTAACAAGATGTAAAAATCAAAAACATGACATATGAGCTAGTAAGTTAGCTAAACGGCGTATTGCGTTCAATTTTTATAAAATACAACGCGTTTAATTAATTCGATACGACGCATCTTTTCCCCAAGATACGGCGTATCTGTTTTTGATAAAATTTTTTCTAAACGTTAACGCCATACGACGCATCTGCTTCAGCAGATACGGCGTATCTATTATTTTAATTAAAAACAGTTTTCGAATTATTAAACAGATACGGCGCATCGATTTTTATCGATACGGCGCATCTTCTGAATCAAAAATCTTATATTTTGAAACGTAACGAATATACGGCGCATTAACTTTTGTTAATACGATGAATATAATTTGATAAATATAGTTGATTTTTGATATTTACTTTGATCGGTCCGCTACTCTCGTGTGCAAGTTGTTTATTTTCAGGATAAAGGATGATTCAAGCATCACCATGAAAGATTACATTCTGAACCAACCCGAGAGAAGCTAGCTGGAGTGATCAACGTAACCTCTTCGATTATTCAACCCGCCCAAAGGGAAGTCCTCTACTTATTTATCACTTTGTACATGTTAATAAAACCTTGTAACCACAATACTCTTTTAACTAAAGACTATGTCTTAAACAAATTTTTATCATGAGTAAACTAGCTGGTTATAAATCTTAACAAGATGTAAAAATCAAAAACATGACATATGAGCTAGTAAGTTAGCTAAACTAGTCTTGGTGAATGCTTTATTTATAATGAATTGAACTTTTCATATTGCTAAGTCTATTGATAAATCACTATTGACATGTTGAGAAATTGGTGGAAGAGCTAGGATTAGTTTGGGAGTTGTTGTTAAGCGGTTTTGGATAACTAAAAGACTAGGAAAAGTGTTTTGACACTTTTAGAAAAGAAGCTGTCCCATTCGACCTTCCACAGAAAAATCAGTAGCTTGGTAACAAGATTAGGCTATAATTATAGAAAATAGACTTTATAACGAAAACGTAGCCGCTTGAATGAGTTAAAACGGACTTATAACGAAGAAGATACGTTAGTTTTAAGTTGTGCGACGAAAATGAATTTTCTGAAAAAGTAGATGCTGTTGGGAATTTTTAAGGGGTAAAAACTGATGTTAAAAGTTAGCTAGACTAGCCAAGACACTAAAAACATGTTAGTATACTTAAACACGAACCCGGGGATATATAAAACTTAAGAATCGGAGCTAAGAAGAGAAAGTTATGGCCTAAAGAAGTTACGACGAAATATAACTTTTGACAGTTTTTTTTTTTTTTTTTTTGGCTATTAGAAAGCTGATGGAAAATTTTAATGTGAATTTTGGACACTTTAGAGTCGGTTTTAGCTAAAATGACGTAAACAAAAATGGTAGAACCTTATGTATACTTGTTAGGCGCGTTAGAGGTTTTCAAAAATACTTATTAACAAGACAACTATAGTTTAATCACGAGATTAACTAGTTACGTTTTCTAAAAAGGGTTGTTTTGCTTAATAAATGGACACATTGACGCAACTATATTTTTGTCGATAAATATTGCAACAAACATGTACAAGTGATAAAATAGCGTATGAACTTGCGTGCACGACCTTGTTTCCAAACCTAAGACATATGAATTATTTAGGTTGCGGTTATAGTTATCGGACCTTTGTTCCCAGTTTACCGTATTTCTAATCGAGACTTGATAACTGAGGTGAGTTTCATAGCCCCGATTTTTACATTATTTATACATGATTTCTAAACCCTCGGGGTGGGAATACATTGCTTATTTTTCGGACACAAGTATTAAAACCGTTACTTTGCCTAAGTTACCGCATTGCCATTAAAGTCCCCTTGAATCATGAACCGTTAATTACTTGTAAGCGCGGATGTTATGAATAGATCTATTTGGGTTGACACCCCCGTCCGAGTTGGTCGCGCCAACCTGTCAGATGGACGCATATCATTCGGATTATTTTTGAGTGTCTGGCAAACACTTATTTGGGGCATTGATTATTATTATGCTTGATTACATACCATTTTGTTGGGCTTCGGGGTCATGAGCTTAGGGCACTGTATATTATTTTTGGCTATGACGTTATATTTGTTGTGATTGTCATGTTATTGAAATCTTGTGGTCCGCACTTTACTTGTTTACTTAAACCTATGATCTCACCAACAATTATGTTGACCCTTTTAGCGTGTATTCTCAGGTAACTAGACGATAATAAACATCTATGTATGGAGCACTCTAGAGTCACATTTTGTAAGCACATCATGATGAAGATTTTCTTGCATTATTTAGCGTTTGGTTATGTATTAAAATCTTATATTTGATGGTGAACTCTGATATTAATGTTTTGTAAAACGTTTATGTTTAAATCAAACGCTTGTTTTAAAATGACTCACTTAGAGGTCATTATTTAGTGCCTTGTACTTTGTTATCCATGTACGTTATGCCCACGGAATTCCATTCCGCTGCAATCCAAATTTTGGGGGTGTGACATTTCTACTGTATGATTACCCGACTATGTTTTATTGTCACTAAGTAACGATTGCCATGTTCAAAGTCCCTTTATCATGAACCATTAGTCACTAGCTTAGTGATCGCGAATATTGTGAATAGGCCTATTGGGATTGACGAATCCCATTTGTATTGACCTGTTAGGCAATCAAACGCACTATATTTGAGGTCTAGAGGTATAATGGCAAATTACCTTGGTGGGGCTTCTATGTTACTATTATGTCTACGTTAACGATTTGGTTGCATGAGCTTAGTGAAATAATAACTGTTTTGTTTTCTAACTATGAATGTGAGATTAATTACCTCACGTTACGAATATTGTGTTCAATGATTTAACTAAACCTACGAATTCCACTCAACCTTTGTGTTGACGTTTTTAAGCATGTATCTCAGGTCTATAATGATTCGAGGCTGGCACGGAGGAGCACGGATACTCAAGAAGGCTATAAATTTTATTATCATTCGAAAACTCATTTAATGTAATATGTAAACCTTGAAACTACTGGGACCTCATTTTGTAAACTCTGATATTTATAGCATTCGAATGATAAATGTTTTAAAAACGACTCCATTAGAGTTTGTTTTCTACTGTTATGCCGTCGAGTAACACCCAGTTTGAATTCCTCTGCGTATCACGAAATTGGGGGTATTACATTAACTTTCCACTCTTAATGATCGACATTCCACTTACCAACTAGGCTACAATGATTGGGTACACTGCCCGTTAGTGTTTGTTATAGGTTAAGTCGAGTACACTGCCTGTTAGTGTTTGCCAGGGAGTGAATCGTTTAACACTTTGTATCTGTTAATATTTTAATTTATGTTTAACTTAGTTTTTATCTTTTAATTTTAGTTTTTAATCAACTAACTTTGTTGTATATTTGTATTATTGCATTCATTGTATTTTTCTGCATATTTTTTTTGTGTGTGTTTGATTTGTTTGATTTTACTTGTTTTATTTGTTTTGTGTTTTTTCTGTTTTTCTACATTGTTTCTGCTGTATTTTGCTGAACTAAACGATACGGCACATCTAATTTATTAGATACGGCGTATTGCATTTTTATTACTCATACAGCGTATCTATTTAAATAATTCGGATACGACGTATCTAATTTCCTAGATATGGCATATTCTGTTTTTAATCAAAAAAATTTAAAACCCTAAAAGCCGTACGGCGTATGAGCTTTGATTATACGGCGTATTTATTTATTTATTAAAAACAGATTCGGATTTTTTAAAAATAAAATATACGATGTATTGATTACTGTCAATACGGCGTATATCTTTCTCTGAATAAAAGTCTGGGATTTTTAAACGTAAAGAACATACGGCATACCCAGATTTCTGGATACGGCGTATCGTCTGCAGATATCAGCAACTTTTATTTTTTCGTATTCTGCTTTCGTTCCTAGTTTTTTGTGTTGTCTTTCTTCAGAACCCGTCCTACTGACTATGGAAGAATACTTGTGTGAATTGCTATAGAAGATATAACTATGGAAGATATAACTATGGAAGAATACTTGTGTGAATTCCCAACAATTCCCAACAGTTCGCATTCATGATCAAGCCTCGAAACTACTATGTGAATTCCCAACAGTTCGCATTCATGATCAAGCCTTATGAGGTTAACTTGTGTGAATACTTGTGCGAGACTTATGAGGTTAACTTGTGTGAATTCCCAACAGTTCACATTCATGATCAAGCCTCGAAAAAATCATCATGGAATAATGAACCTTTGCATTCTGCTTTTGACGAGACTTATGATGCAATCATTTGTGACCTTCCACCCAAGTTGGATTATCTGTATACATCAAGGTCTCAAACTACTATTCTGGTTTGTTCAATTGAATCTTTCAAAGGAACGTATGCAAAAGAGAAGGAAGTATTTGATATACTAGCAACCGGAGCTGATTTTTATACTTGGGAAACCCCTCTTGAACCTACATTCAACGAGTTTAAGCGTTTAAGCGGCATGGAGGATGATTTGTTTACTTATGATTTGATGTAGAGCTACACCGAAGATGAATTGCTCCTTCTATGGCTGATAATCGAATCCAAGGGACTTGTTTGGACGACTATTGAAGAGGATGAAGCAAGTTTCAAATTGAGTATATGAGGAGAGCAAATGATATGGGCAAGACATTGGAACCATGCCTCTCATATGGAATGGTTGTCTATGATAAGAAAATTGAAATCGCAACACCTTCCTATTTCCCCTATGTTGAACAATCGAATTACTTGAATAAGAGCGACCTTGATGATGAAAGGATGTATGCCGAAGCTGAGATTCTGATCAACAATAGGTTGGCAAGATTGATGGAAATCTTTGTGGAGCAGTGGCTTGACATTAAGTATGGGAATCGAAATGTAGTACCTAAGGATTAAGTGAGACGAGTAATTACTACATGGTTATCTTGAATCTTTAAGAAACAATTCGAGGAATTTATGGAGTTTAAAAGAAGATTAGTGTTGGACGGAGCTAGTTTTGATGTTAACTACGATCCCACTGACGTTGATTTTGCTAATTGGTTGGCTAGCAAGTTCAACAACCATAAGATTGTGGATCGAGCTACCAAGAATGTACTTTAGCTTTATTGAATGAGAGGAGATGATGAAGAGATCGAGACTGATGAAGAATTGTCTGATGACGATAATGGCTCTATTCAAGGTGAAGACATAGATGAAGTCTTTAGCATTGACATTGATGTGTTTAATTATGAAACACCGTTATGTAAGGAATCTAAGGAACTCAACTATCTTCTTCAAATTAATAGTGATATACTTACTGGAGATTTACCCTGATTTAAGACCTATGATGAATTTAAAAATGCATGGTACTATTAATGGAATGACCAAATACCATGGGTGGAGGATAAACCTTGGCTTGAACATGGGATTTGGGAAGAACCTACTCAAGAAATAAACCATGCATGTCAACCATTTCGTTTTAAAAATGGACATGTTGAATGCCCGACTTGTAATTGGAAGACCGAGAATTGGTGCAATGGAGGAAATCTACCGGGAATTATCAACGTCGGGTATTTAACTTATTGTCAAAGTAACGAATGGTACAAAGGTATAAAATATGGAGATTTGAATAATAAAGCCTTAAAAGAGAAGGCAATCTTGGAAGAATCATGGGAGCATGAGAGTCAAGAAGGGGCAAACTTTTGCCTTTGGTTAGAGAAATGTTTCGGTAATTATCATAAACTCGATTGTGAACTTATGATGAGACTAGAAGATTATTGGTGGAATAAGAAAAAGGAGGAAACATCGAGTAATAATGCTTGCGACAAGTACTGGCCTCATGATGACCAAACAGGGCATGATAGAAATATCCCATTATTGAAAGCCAATAGTGACCTTCGTTATGAGAAACCAAGATGGCTGGAACTTTCAAAATTAATTGAAAAAAAGGACAATGAATGGAAGAATGATCTTTTCAAAGAATTAGGCATTAATGGGTCTTTGAATGTTGATGATTTAGGGTTCGAAGTCTTATTCCGTGAAGAACTAAGGAACTTGATAATGAAGTATTGCAAGGGATGGGACAATAAGAAGAACATTCAAAAAAAGATGCTTAATCGCATCAAGGAAAAGATTAATAAAGGGTACGAATCGAGTTCTAGTGATGACACATGGTACAAGGAAGAATTCGAAGAGGAAGAAAGATTGAGGTGTGAACAAGAACGAACTCGATATGAGCCTCATATGATGAAGGTGGAAACCTATGTGCTGAAAAGGTATGAAATCTATGTTGATAAGTGCCACGTTCAAATGAAGCGTATTAATGTTGAAGACGTACCAACAAGTGGAAAGAATATTTGGTTGTTTAAAGACAGAATCATGAAAGAGATGGAGATGGAAGATCTCGTCAACATACGGAAGTAAGAGCTGAAGATGAGTCTAACTTAAAGACTCTGGAATAAAGAGAAGTTCTTACCGGGAGACAACCCGGATTTATTATTTACTTTTTCTATTATCGAGTCTGTCAGACCTAGACATCGATACGACGCATCCTATAAAAAGGATGCGGCGTATTGACTGTACTGGTCATATCTATCCTTTTATTTTTCTGCATTTTATTTTATTTCTGCACTTTGAACTTTCTGGTAATTGTTTTGATACGGTGTATCCAGGTTTAAGGATACGTCGTATGAAATTTCTGACTCGTATATTATTCCAGGCTTGATACGGCACATCCCATCCCATGGATGCGGCGTATCGACTGACTTGATGAAATTTTCAGTTTTAATTTTTTTATTTTAGTTTTGTTTTAACTAACCATCGATTAATCAGAGACACACTAGCTGTGATTTTCATGATCATTAACACAGGTTGATCGCAAAAGAAGTGGTGGTTTACATACATGCTGTATTTTCTGTGTGTTGTAGCCATGCTGGTATCCAGACGCCAGCACAAACAGAAAACAAAAAGTTGCACCCAAACGCATAATGGAGGATCATACCGAGCAAATCTCAGGGATTTTTCTGTTCTAATTCTTTCTATTTCATGTTTTTAATTTTATTTTACACAACGAGGACGTTGTTTATCTTAAGTGGGGGGATGGAGAATTAGAACGTTACTTGTTCTTATTTTTCAAAAATATGCGTAATATGTGCTTAATATGCTTAAATATAAAAAAATTTCTAGCATGATTTTATGAGAACAAAGTTGCATAACCGCACACATAACCCTTATTTCCATATTGTGAGAATTAAGCCTTATTCGTTTCCCCTATTTTACCCAAATTCCACAAAAATATGAGTGTGCCGGTGACTTGTAGTAAACTTTAGAACTTGGCTTGTATACTATTCGAGACTACCATAATGAGTATTATTGATATAATTGGAATGACTTCTCTAACTTGGTAAATTTCTAGGATTTCACCTAAATAGCCTATATATGTTATGTTATATTAACTAACTACACTGGTTAGTTAATCCCCATGTTAAACCCTTTTGTTACTCTCATTTTTAGAGTAAGATACCCCTAGAAAAACCCTCAGAGCCATTCTTTTCATTTCTTAAACCAATGTTAATTGTTTCGTTACACCCTTACACCTTAGCCTACCATGTAGATTTAAGTATGTGGTTTGTTGCTTTTGGTAAAAGTGTGTATTCCCCGCTTTTCCTGTGTTCGTGTGCGCAATTATTATCTATGGTTAGGTCGGGAATTGCACAATGCAATGGGAAGTGAAAGTAGATATTGTATTTTTATTTTTCGTGTGTTTACTACTTTCACTATTACTTTTATATCTAAAGTATTGAAAAGTATGAAGAAAAATTGGTGAAGTGGTGAAATTTTACACCATTAGTGATGTTTATGTCAAAACTTAACCGAATTTATATTTTATGAGCTAATTGATTATTGTTGTTACGTGTTATAAACCAACGATGTAAAGTTATGTACTAGTGGAGATATCGCCACTATTTGTTATACTATATTTATGGATTGCAAGGGAGTTGGCCGTTATTGGAACGCCAACTAAGGTTTGTGAATGATGATTAAGACATCATTGAGTCTAATTCGTGTCTACCTACTAAAGCGTGAGCTTCCGTGTTAAAGCGTGAGTTAGTCTATGATTTTGTGTCTTTTTCATGGGATGGTTGGGAAGTAATTAACCAAACTTGTTAGAAATTAATCTATTTGTTTGTTCATTTTATTTTTACACCAATTTTATGTATTTCCCAAAGTTTTATCCCTACCCTTTACCAAGTTACTATATTCGTTGTTAGCTTTCGAGCATCCGAATATGGTAATGGCTTAGTAAGAATGTCAAGTGCATGAATAAGGTAGTGACCATCTGAGTTTTTAACTAATCGAATGACGCGCCAGCGATCTGGAGTGTGTCTTGGTAACCATCCGTTATGTAAATAACGCGCCAGCGAACCGGGACACACACTAGTGACCATTCGTTGTTTCAGGAATCGAGGGCTCGCGCTATCGATCTATTGAGTTTGTGTAAGAGATGTTTGAACAAATCTAGGTTTAACTCTTAAGCCTTATTAACCCAATTTAACGCTTTAGACTCGTTACTCCTTAGCTTTAGTGGTTGAGATGTGTATCCTTGCCAAGCTTATGATAGAATATTCGTCACGAACGAGCAATTGATCGAATTACTTAAATGTTACCACATAGATTAGTTGAGTGATTTCATTTTCCTATTTCGTGAGGTGTTTGGTTATGCAACTGAGATCAAACAAATGAATGCTTAACTATAAAAATCCTGGACGAATGTTTAGGATACATTTTCATAAGTTTAATCTAAGGTTTACCAAGTAAAGTTCATGTGGGGGGATATTTGATGATATCAAATAACAACATTTTGTTAGCATCGTTTATCCTATGTTTATTGCTTGTTTTGTATTATTTTTTATGAGAATTGATACTTAATCGCTTACTTTTGTAAATCTTAGTTATAAACAAGCATTTGGTGAAAGTTAGCTATTTTGGACGTAAATTGCAGCCAAATGGATCAAGTTGGAAAAGTCTACTGAACTGAAGGAAGATACACCGTATCATTCTAGACAGATACGCCGTACATCATGACTTAGATGATTATGAAGACCATTGCCTGACTTTGAAGTATACGCCGTATAGATTTATCCCATGCACCGTATATGGAACCTTAGTCAACAAAGAAGATCTGACTTTTTTACTTCAGATACGCCGCATGACATCCCAGAGATGCGGCTTATCAATCTCAAGACTTAACTAGAAATCCAAGATTTTGAAGACGTGCATACGCCGTATAAAGACTGAAGAAGCGCCGTATCATATGGCGGTGTATAAATATTCCAGAATATAAAAATCTTGGACCCCATGTGAAGTTATCTAGATACGGCGTATCAGACATACTAGATACTACATATCGACTCTGTCTCTAGAAACTATAAATAGAGGATCGACTGCCAGTTTTTAGGGCACCAAGCAACGACACACAGAAGGCGACGGCTAACCACACAAGGCACAACCAGAAGGACGAATTCAGAGCAATAAGAAGGTCTTGCTAGTGCAAAAATTCATAGGGAGATTCGTTTAATTTGTATTAGTACTCTTTTAATCGTTGAGTTAGCGTGCCTTTCACTATTTGATCATACTTAATTGTTTCCAGCTTTTATAAGATTATATGATGTTTTATTGGATGCTCATGCGTATGTTTTGATTACTTTATTAGTTTATCATGCTCTATCTGCTATTTGCCTCGTACAATTACATCATTAACATCGTTTGCATGATTAATGTAAACCCTAAGGGGTTAATTAATAACTAAACTAGTAATCATTAAGGTAGACTTTATGCAAATTTCTGATTAGTCATGACAGGACTTTTCCGTTGTAAAGACTTAAAAACCAAAATCTAGGCGTTTAGGCTGATCTAAACATAGGCATGATATACGCATACACGTGAGCAACCAACGAGAGAGAATGTATATAGTACTCATGATATATAGCTAAATAGTTAGCGAATACATCTCCGTTACTATCGGATTGACCTCTTATTTTTTATCTGTTTTTCATCTGTGTACGTGTGTGTCATTTACCTCATTGCTTGTATTTATAATTTACTCAATCTAAACATCGTGCCAGTCTTTCAGGCTAAAAAACCCCCTTGCGTTAGAATACGTTTAATTAGAACTAACTTAGGATTAAAATAATGTTAGATACTTAGGTGTTAACGTTCCACTCTTAGTGATCGACACTTTACTTACCAACTAGGCTACATTGATCGGTTACACTGCCCATTAGTGTTTGTTATTAGTTAAGTCGGCCAAAATATAAATTTAACACTTGATAACCTAATCAATACCTACAACGAAGAACACATCAAAGCCCAAAGACAGTGGTCTCAAAGCTTTCTACTTCACTTATTGAGTTTGGCTATACTCAATCAAGGACTGGTTATTCTCTATTTGTTAAGAAAGAAAATGATAGTTTCACAGCTGTCCTAGTGTATGTTGATGACTTGTTGATCACTGGAAATGATGAAGCACAAATATGCAAATTGAAGTCTCAGCTAAGTTCTGTGTTTCATATGAAAGATTTAGGTGAGGTGAGATATTTTTTGGGTTTGGAAGTCTATAAATCAGCTCAAGGAATATTCATCTCACAGCATAAGTACACAAGAGAACTGTTAAAAGAAGGGGGAGTACTTAATAACAAATGATGCGCGTGATGTGTCGTTGCGGTTTAGCAGTTTTAATGCCTACTCAAGTTTTAAATTTATATTTAGCCGACTTATCAATAACACACACACTTAACGAGCAGTGTACCCGGTCAGTATGAAGATAATGGTAAGTAGAGTGTCGATCACTAAGAGTGGAACGTATAATCTAGTTAATCTAATCAGTATTTTAATATCCTAACGCAAGGGGGTTTCAGCCTGAGAGACTGGCACAGTTTGGTTTGCAATTAAATAATAAAATAAACATATAGGCACGAATCAGCAAGTAGCACACACGTACACAGATAGATACTTGAGACAATAAGAGGGCTGTCCTTATGATTAAGTAGATTGTCACTTGTTTTATTGATAGCTTTATATGAAGTGTATGTAATTAACCCTTTCTCGTTGGTCCTATTCTCATCGGCGAGTAAACCCTTAATGACGACTTATGTCTAAAAGTTATTCCTAAGTGATCAATTTAGAAACAACCGTGGGAGCCACACCTTGTCCCGCAGTCGGGTGCCCGCAAGCCACTAATAAACACAGAGGTGGTCAATGCACTAATAAGTAGTAACCAAAGACATCAACATATAAACTTTAATTGATGGGAAAGCAAGTATTAAAGGGAGTGCAATCTTTCCGTTGTCACATTACACAAGCCACCAATCCTGATGAATTAAAGTTTGCTAAAACAATAAAACAAAACTACTTAATGAATTAAATACATGCAGCACCTTCTTACAGCTCTTGTATCTTCGATTTGGGTGTGTCTTGTGCTGCCTCTTGACTGAATTCGTCCTTCTCTTCTGTTGTCCGAACTTCGGTTAGGGTTTCGAACTCTCTTTTTATGCGTCTGGTCTACGGGGTATTTATAGTTTGTGTCTGAGGGAAGATGCGGCGCATCTACTTAAGTAGATGCGGCGCATGTACTTAACTTCGCGTGGGGTCCAAGATTATAATATTCAGGAATATTCGTACACCGCCAGAAGATGCGGCGTAACTCTTTATTAGATGCGGCGCATGTCCACTTGTATCTTGGATCGTATCTGGTGACATCTTGATAGAGATGCGGCGCATGTTTATAGTGAGATGCGGCGCATCTGGAGCAGATTAGTCTTGATCTTCTTCATTTCAGTAGACTCTTCACTTTATGCACGTTTTGCTCCATTATTAGTCCAAAATCGCCAAGTTTCACCAAATGCTTGTTTTTACCTGAGAATTACAAAAGTAAACGATTAAGTATCAATCCTCATACATAATATAGTAAAACAAGTCAAATTAATAGGATAAATGATAGTAATAAAATGTACTTATTTGAGTTCATCAAATATCCCCCCACTTGAACTTTACTTGTCCCCAAGTAAACCTTAGATTAAATCTCATGAAAATGTATCCTAAAAGAAGTTAGGATTTATTTTTATATTTAAGCATGTATTCGTTTATTTCGTAATCACACAACTAAACACTTAACGAATTAGAAGTAAAATAAAATAAGTCGATAAAAGCAAATCTAATCGTTTAACTGTCCAGTCGCGACGAATATTCTATCATAGGCTTGGCAAGTATACACATCTCCACCACTAAAGCTAAGGAATAACAAGTCTAAAGCGGTAAAAAGGGTTTTTAGGCTTAAGGGTTAATTATTCTTATTTCACTATCGATCTC
Organism: Artemisia tridentata subsp. tridentata; assembly: GCA_021014915.2. Taxonomy (NCBI): domain Eukaryota; kingdom Viridiplantae; phylum Streptophyta; class Magnoliopsida; order Asterales; family Asteraceae; genus Artemisia; species Artemisia tridentata. Next base: position 153,387,006 of record CP139508.1, read on the forward strand.
AAATTCCAGAAAAGGCGACAAAATCACAAATACATGATCGAATCCACGAACACGATACTTGCAATTGCTCAAATCCTTAACTCGAATAGGCTAAAGATAGGTCCAAACTTCACCAATAATAATATAATCAAAAAGGGCGACAAAATCATAAATACATAGCCGAATCCACGACTACGATACTTAAGATTGCTCAAATCCCTAATCTCAATAAATCAAAGGTTTGGTTGGATAAAGAATAATATAGGGTATGGATAATATTTGGGATATAAATTGGTGTAAAATAAAAAATAAACAAAACAAATAAATTAAAATCCTAAGTGTGGTTAATCACTATCCCAACCATCCCATGAATAAGACTCATATCATTGAATAACTCACGCTTTAACACTTGAAACACACGCTTTAGGTAGACACGAATTATACTCAACAAAATCTTAATCAAAGAATAATCCTTAATTGGCATTCCCATAACTGCCAATTCCCATTCAATCCATAGATATAGTACAACAAATAGTGGTGATATCGACCACTTACATAACTCTACATCGTTGGCTTAAAATAAACATCCAACTCTTTTTTTTTTTCTTTCTTTTTCTTTTCTCATTTTTTCGATTTTTTTTTTTTTTTTTTTTTTTTTTTTTTTTTTTTTTTTTTTTTTTTTTTTTTTTTTTTTTTAAACTTGAAACATAAACATAGATGTGTAAAATTTCACCACATCACTATAACTTTCTTTCCGGATAATTTTTCCATACTTTTCATAACTTCAGAAATAATGGTAAATAGTGAAAGTAGTAAACACACGAAAAATAAACTCTAAAATATACAATATTTACTTTCACTCCAATTGCATTGTGCAATTTCCCGACCTAACCATATATAATGAATTACGCACGCGAACACAGGTAATGTAAGGAAACACACTCTGCCTATAGCAATTAACCAACCACGGATTCTAATCTACAGGGTAGGCTAAGGTGTAAGGGTGTAACGAAACATTTTAAACATAGGTGTAAGAAACGAAAGGAATGGCTCTGAGTGTTTTTCTAGGGGTATCTTACTCTAAAAGTGAGAGTAACAAAAGGGTTTATACGGGGGTTAACTAACCAGTGTAGTTAGCTAATAACACATAACATATAAAGGCTTTTCGGGTGTAATCCTAGAATTTTACCAAGTTAGACAAGTCATTCCAATTAAATAAATAATACTCATTATGGTGGTCTCGAATAGTATACAAGCCAAGTTCTAAAGTTTACAAGTCACCGGCACACTCATAGATTTGTGAATTTTGGAAAATCACAATTTTTGAAAATAACGTCATGTGTGCAGTTATGTAACTTAGATCTTAAACAAAAACATGCTAAAATTTTTTTTAAGTTTAATATATTAAGCACAGTTTAAGCATAATTTTTGAAAAAGTTTAGGACAAGTAAGTGTTAAGTGTTCTAATTCTCCTATCCCCCCACTTAAGTTAAACAACGTCCTCGTTGTTTGTATAAAAGGTTAAAAACTGGAAAATAAAAAGAATTAGAACAGAAAAACTCCCCTGAGATTTGCTCGGTATGATCCTCCATTAGTATATGAGCAAAAATCATCTTTCTTGTGGATTAGAACGTTAAAGCTTCATGCTTGATGTATCCACAGGAAATTCAGGAAACTATAATACCACCAACACTTTAAAACACACCTAAGATAAGAAAGGTTCAACTTGCATAATACATTAGTAGTTAGGTAAAAATAAAACTTAAAAATTAAAACTGGAAATCATCAGGTCAGTCGATGCGCCGTATCTTATTGAAGAAGATACGCCGTATCGAGCCTGGAATAAATACGGATCAGAATAAAGATGCGCCGCATCCTTAACCAGGGATGCGCCGCATTAAAAATAAACTGATAAATAGTTTTAAAGTCGAAAATTAAAATGCAGAAAAAAATAAAATAAGATATGACCATTGCAGAGGATGCGTCGCATCTCAGGACTGAGATGCGCCGTATCTTCGTGCGGCCTGGACTGACTCGACACAGAAAACAGAATAATAAAAGATAAATCCGGGTTGTCTCCCGGTCAGCACTTGTCTTTATTCCGGAGTCTTCAAGTTAGACTCACGTTCAGCTCTTTACTCAATTACGTCGGGCTCAAACTCCACCACCTCGCTCTCATTATCCTCAATTTTATTATCAAAGTATTTCTTTACACGTTGCCCGTTTACTTTGAATATATAACCATTTTTATCGCATATTTCAATGGTTCCGTATGGATACACTTTCTTGACAACGAACGGACCCGTCCATCTTGATTTAAGTTTACCAGGATACATCTTTAATCTAGAATTAAATAGTAGCACTTTTTCTCCGATAGCAAACGTTTTATCTCCACGTAACCTCGAGTCATGCCATCTTTTAGTTCTTTCTTTGTAGATCTTAGTATTCTTGTAGGCCTCATCTCTTAGTTCATAGAGTTCATTAAGTTCCATGAAACGGTTTTTCGTTGCAGCTTCCATATCCATATTACAATTCGTTAAAGCCCAATACGCACTTTGTTCAATTTCGACCGGTAGGTGGCATGCTTTTCCGTATACAAGACGGAATGGAGTGCATCCCGTCGGTGTTTTATAGGCTGTACGGAATGCCCATAAAGCATCATCCAACTTGTCAGACCACCCTTTAGGATTATAACCAGTCGTTTTTTCAAGAATTCGTTTTATAGCTCTATTGGTTACTTCAGTTTGACCATTTGATTGAGGATGGTATGCGGTGGAAACCCTATGATACACTCCATATTTCTGCAAGGCTCTTCCAAGATGGTGATTACAAAAGTGTGTTCCCCTATCACTAATCAATGCTTTAGGAATTCCAAACCTAGAGAACAAACCTTGTAAAAATTTAAGTACTACCTTGCTGTCGTTTGTTGGAGATGCTTGCGCTTCTACCCATTTTGATACGTAATCAACAGCAACCAAAATATATTTATTACCTTTAGATTCAGGAAACGGTCCCATGAAGTCTAATCCCCATATGTCGAAAACTTCACATACCTGGATATAGTTTTGCGGCATTTCGTTTCTTGATGTAATATTTCCGGATCGTTGACACGCATCACATCCTTTTATATAATCTTTCGCATCCTCCAGCATAGTGGGCCAATAAAATCCTGCGTCAAGGATTTTTCTTCTTGTGACGACTGCGCCGTGATGCCCCCCTGTTGGCCCTGAATGGCAATGTGCCAATATTGCAGCTATGTCATCACCGTCTACGCATCTTCGTATAATATTGTCAGGACATAATTTAAAGGCATAAGGTTCATCCCAAATATATTCGTTAGCGCGAGTTATAAACCTTCTTTTCTCATCGGATGTTAGCCCATCAGGAATTTCATTTGCAACAATAAAGTTTATAAAGTCGGCATACCATGGCCCATTATTATTACTCTTAATTCCTACCATCATAAGGTGTTCATCAGGAAAGTCATCAGCTATTTCCCTTTCGTCAAGCACCTCCATATCAGGGTTTTCAAGTCTAGATAAGTGGTCAGCAGCTAGATTCTCGGCACCCTTTTTATCTTTAATTTCAATATCGAATCCTTGGAGCAATAAAACCCACCTAATAAGCCTAGGCTTGGCATCCTGTTTATTGAACAAATACTTCAAAGCAGAATGGTCAGTGTAAACCATAGTTTTTGACAATATAAGATATGATCTAAATTTATCGAATGCAAAAACTACTGCTAAAAGTTCTTTTTCCGTGGTGGTGTAGTGTTCTTGGGCATTATTCAATGTTTTGCTAGCATAATAAATTGGCTTAAATTTCTTATCTATCCTTTGGCCAAGTACGGCTCCAACAGCATAATCACTAGCATCACACATTAGTTCAAAAGGCAGATTCCAATCCGGCGAAATTATAATGGGTGCAGAAGTTAGTTTTTCTTTAAGTATATTAAATGCCTTTTTGCAATCATCAGAAAAATCAAACTTTGCATCCTTTAGCAATAATTGGGTCATAGGCCTAGATATTTTTGAAAAATCCTTTATGAATCTACGATAAAATCCAGCGTGCCCTAAAAAACTTCTAACGCCTTTAACATTAGTGGGGTAAGGTAGTTTAGCAATTACATCAATTTTAGCTTTATCTACTTCTATACCTTTCCCAGAAATCTTATGTCCTAACACAATCCCCTCTCTAACCATAAAATGACATTTTTCCCAATTAAGAACAAGATTAGTTTCTTCACACCTAGCAAGCATTTTATCAAGTTTAAAGAGACAATCATTAAATGAGTTACCGAACACCGAAAAGTCGTCCATGAAGACTTCCATGAAGTCTTCTACCATATCATGGAAGATAGCCGTCATACAACGTTGGAAGGTAGCAGGGGCGTTGCATAGTCCGAACGGCATTCTCCTATAGGCGAAGGTTCCATAAGGGCAGGTGAAAGTCGTCTTCTCTTGATCCTCGGGGGCAATGGGTATTTGGAAGAAACCTGAAAAACCATCCAAAAAACAATAATAATCATATCCTGATAGTCTTTCTAACATTTGATCAATAAATGGAAGAGGGAAGTGATCTTTTCGCGTAGCATCATTGAGTTTGCGGTAGTCAATGCAAACTCTCCATCCGGTAACGGTTCTTGAAGGGATTAGCTCATTGTCGTCATTGAGTACTACCGTCATTCCTCCTTTTTTCGGTACAACGTGGATAGGACTGACCCACGAGCTGTCGGAAATTGGGTAGATAAGTCCGGAGTCAAGTAACTTTACGATTTCATTTTTCACCACATCTTGGACTTTTGGATTCAAACGCCTTTGAGGTTGGATAGTTGGTTTGAATTCATCCTCCATAAGGATTTTATGTGTACAAAATGACGGGCTAATTCCTTTAATATCAGACATACTCCATGCTAATGCTCCTCTTCGTTTATATAATACCTGCAAAAGAGACTCTTTTTCTTTTGGCGTTAAGTCAGATGCAATAATAACGGGTGAATTAGTATTTCCGTTTAAATAAGCATATTCTAAAGTAGAAGGAAGATCCTTAAGCACAGGTTTAACATTATCAATTTCAGTAGCACTAGCGGAATAAACTTGTTCTTTAATTACATCGCTGCTGTCATCAGATAGATGCGCCGCATCGAGGTTTTCGATGCGCCGCATTGCGTTACATACAGCAGAATCAGCAGCATAATTATAATCAATAGTATTCTCATCAACTTGATCTTCTATAGCAATTGTGTTTTCTAAATTTTTAAGCAGAAAAGAGTCAAGCAAATCATTTTTTAACAATCTCTGAGTAAATTGATTAATCGTGTCATCAGAAACATCGATATTATAGCATTCATCATCATCGGAATTACCTTTACTCATAGATTGTTCCATGTTAAATTCAACCTCATCCTTTCCTATGGTAAGAGTTATTTTTTTATTAAAAACATCAATCATCGCCCTAGCAGTGGCTAAAAATGGTCTTCCTAATATTATAGGAGTTCTAGAATTTTCAGGCATGTCAAGGATAACAAAGTCGATAGGTAATTCAAATTTATCAACTTTTATTAATATATTTTCCGCTATTCCTAATGGGTATTGTATGGACCTATCAGCTAGTTCTAAGCACATCCTAGTAGGTTTTGGTTCACCAAGACCTAATTTATCATACATAGAAGAAGGCATAAGACTTATACTAGCTCCTAGGTCGGCTAAGGCATTTTCAATATGCAAATTTTTAATTTGACAAGGAATAGTGAAACTCCCTGGATCTTTTTCTTTAGATGGAAGTTTGTTGAGCAACGCTGCTGAGCTTCTTTTCCCCATTGTTATGGTGCAAGCCTCTTCGAGTTTAGACTTGTTTGTAAGCAAGCTTTTCAGATATTTAGCATATTTCGGCATTTGCACTAGGGCTTCCATAAACGGTATGCTTAGCTGCAGCTGCTTGAGATTCTCCAGGAATTTCTTTTGATAGGCATCTTCTTTCTCTTTCCTCACCCTATGTGGGAAAGGTGGTGTTGATCGTTTAGGTTCAACAGAAGGTTCTCTTCTAAGTACAGGTTCTGGATCAGTCTCTATTTGTTGCTCTTGCTCGGGTGGTAAAGATTCAGGGGAAATTACGTTGGTACTGTCATCCTCGGGTGTTTCTCCGATTTGAAAGGTTGACTTTCCGCCTCTAGTTGTAATTCCTTTCAGATCGTGCCTTACCAAAAGAACCTTGTTAAGCACTGTTGACAATTGGTGCACTTCAATTGCCAAACCATTGATCATATTGTTTTGTTCCTTTAGTAAAAGCTCATGACTGCCTTTGAATTCGGTGATAAAGTTCCTTGCTTCATGATGTTCTTGTTCATTGGCTTGAGCGATTAGTACCGCAAACTCTTCCATAGTAAGGCTTCTTTGGGGTCTTCCGAACCAGTTGGAGAAAATATCGAACATTGTGCCTGAAAATTAAGAACAAGAAGATTTCAAAGTAAAAGCTTCCAAGCATAAGGGTAAGTCAGAATATTTTCCGTTCGGAAATTAGAAAAGAATAAAAGTTGCTGATGTCTGCAGACGATGCGCCGTATCCAAAAAGTTGGATACGCCGTATCTTATAATCGTTAAAATTTAATCAGACTTTATTCAGAAAATAGATACGCCGCTTAGAATTTATGAATGCGCCGTATCGAATTAATTAATCAAAAATCAATTTATCTAATTAAAATTAAATGCGTCGTATTAACGAAAGTTAATGCGCCGTATTTTCGTTACGTTTAAAAATAAAAGATTTTTGATTCAGTAAGATGCGCCGTATCGACGGAAATCGATACGCCGTATTTGTTTAATAATTCGCAAACTGTTTTTAATTAAAATAATAGATACGCCGTATCTTCAAAAGAAGATGCGTCGTATGGCGTTAACGTTTTAGAAAAATTTTTATTAAAAACAGATACGCCGTATCTTGGGGAAAAGATGCGTCGTATCGAATTAATTAAACGCGTTGTATATAAAAAAATTAAACGCAATACGCCGTATCTGAGAGATCAGATGCGCCGTATCGTTTGATTTAGCACAGTACAACGATAGCAGAACAGAAAAATACGAAAAATAAAAATAAAAATTAAACACACGAAACAAAAAATAAAACACACAAAAATAAAAACAAAAGCAAACAAATAACACACAATACAACAAATATGCAAAATAGTACAATGATGCAATTAATCTAATAAAAAGAAAAACCTAATTAAAATACTAATCAAATTAACAGAAAATAACAATTCACTCCCCGGCAGCGGCGCCAAAAACTTGATGCGCGTGATGTGTCGTTGCGGTTTAGCAGTTTTAATGCCTACTCAAGTTTTAAATTTATATTTAGCCGACTTATCAATAACACACACACTTAACGAGCAGTGTACCCGGTCAGTATGAAGATAATGGTAAGTAGAGTGTCGATCACTAAGAGTGGAACGTATAATCTAGTTAATCTAATCAGTATTTTAATATCCTAACGCAAGGGGGTTTCAGCCTGAGAGACTGGCACAGTTTGGTTTGCAATTAAATAATAAAATAAACATATAGGCACGAATCAGCAAGTAGCACACACGTACACAGATAGATACTTGAGACAATAAGAGGGCTGTCCTTATGATTAAGTAGATTGTCACTTGTTTTATTGATAGCTTTATATGAAGTGTATGTAATTAACCCTTTCTCGTTGGTCCTATTCTCATCGGCGAGTAAACCCTTAATGACGACTTATGTCTAAAAGTTATTCCTAAGTGATCAATTTAGAAACAACCGTGGGAGCCACACCTTGTCCCGCAGTCGGGTGCCCGCAAGCCACTAATAAACACAGAGGTGGTCAATGCACTAATAAGTAGTAACCAAAGACATCAACATATAAACTTTAATTGATGGGAAAGCAAGTATTAAAGGGAGTGCAATCTTTCCGTTGTCACATTACACAAGCCACCAATCCTGATGAATTAAAGTTTGCTAAAACAATAAAACAAAACTACTTAATGAATTAAATACATGCAGCACCTTCTTACAGCTCTTGTATCTTCGATTTGGGTGTGTCTTGTGCTGCCTCTTGACTGAATTCGTCCTTCTCTTCTGTTGTCCGAACTTCGGTTAGGGTTTCGAACTCTCTTTTTATGCGTCTGGTCTACGGGGTATTTATAGTTTGTGTCTGAGGGAAGATGCGGCGCATCTACTTAAGTAGATGCGGCGCATGTACTTAACTTCGCGTGGGGTCCAAGATTATAATATTCAGGAATATTCGTACACCGCCAGAAGATGCGGCGTAACTCTTTATTAGATGCGGCGCATGTCCACTTGTATCTTGGATCGTATCTGGTGACATCTTGATAGAGATGCGGCGCATGTTTATAGTGAGATGCGGCGCATCTGGAGCAGATTAGTCTTGATCTTCTTCATTTCAGTAGACTCTTCACTTTATGCACGTTTTGCTCCATTATTAGTCCAAAATCGCCAAGTTTCACCAAATGCTTGTTTTTACCTGAGAATTACAAAAGTAAACGATTAAGTATCAATCCTCATACATAATATAGTAAAACAAGTCAAATTAATAGGATAAATGATAGTAATAAAATGTACTTATTTGAGTTCATCAAGTACTTAATAACAAACCATACAAGTTACCTATTGATTCTAATCTTAAATTGAAGGCTAATATTGGTACACCTTTTTCTGACCCAGATGTCTATAGAATGTTAATTGGCAAACCCATTTACTTAACTGTTACAAGACCTGCTATACAGTCCAATTGCTAAGTCAGTTTATGCAGTCTCCAACATCAGTGCATATTCAGGCAGTGAAACATTTGTTGAGTTACTTGTTAGCTTCACCAAGTCAGGGTATTTTGTTAGCCAAAGACTCAGCAATTCAGTTGCAGGCCTATTGTGATTCTGACTGGGCAGTTGCCCAATGACTGAAAGGTCAACTACAGGATACAGTATTTTGTTGGGAGACTCACCAATTTCATGGAAATCCAAGAAACAAGTAGTTGTGTCAAGGTCTTCCGCTGAGGCAGAGTATACAGCAATGGCATTAACCTGATGTGAAGTTACTTGGATTGTCACTTTGCTCAAAGATCTTGGCATTAAGGATTTGAAGCCTGTTGACTTATTTTGTGACAACCAAGCTCCATTGTATATTGCTGCCAATCCTATTTTCCATGCTAGAACAAAACACATAGAGGTGGACTGCCACTATGTGAGAGATCATCTTCAAGTAGGCAAAATTAATCCTTCCTATGTTCCTACAAAATCTCAAGTTGCAGATGTGTTTACTAAAGTTGTGACAGTGGATCAGCATAATAAGCTTTTGTCCAAGTTGGGAGTGTTTGTTCCAACCAACTCTCAACTTGAAGGGGAGTGTAAAAGAAACAAGGACTGATTTTTTATAGGTCTCACAGTTTAGGGACTAAGTATGTCATGTTGTAACTTTCTTTCTCTTTATATTTGTAAATCAGTTAACTCTTTTGAAAATTGAATAAAACTACAACCGTTTTCCCTCCAAACTTCATCTTCCTCTCTAGAACTTCACACTGAGGAAGTTGCACGCGAACATATAAAAACTCTAATCGACAAAGCATGGATGAAAATGATTGAAGCCCATATTGCGTGTTCTAAACATACGACTGATCCATTGATTGATATGGCCATAAATCTAGCCAAACTTTTAAATTGTATATATCAGTAAGGGGACGTAATTAAAAATCCAGAGGCTAGAACTAAGGATCGCGTATTGTCCATCATTATTGAACCCAATGTTAGTGAAAAAGAGTACCCTTGGTAGAACCGTAGAGGGGGGGTGAATACGGTCTCTTTGGCTTTTTAGATGTTTAAAAACCTTAAGCCTCAAAGAGTACCAAGTGGTTTATATTACAACAACCATAATCACAATCACCGCACAAGTATATAAAGCGAGTAAAGAGACACCACGATATATACTGGTTCGGGATGGGGGGTTATACCATCCGTACGTCCAATTGTGAATCCACGAGACATATACTATTCACTAAGTATAATCCTTTCGGTGGACTATAAACCGTTACAACTTCACTCCACCGATATGCACAAAGATTGACACTCACTAAGAAGAGCTACTCCCAACGGTATTCTGCCCCTCTAAAACCACCCTCAAGGACTCGTGATTCGACTTAACCATAAAGACCACAGAGACCACAAAGACTTCCCACTGGAAGTATCAAACCACAACTAGATCCCCAATGATCTAGGCTTGGTCACCTTGACACAATACTTCCCTTACAACCAAATCAAATGATAGAATGCTTGAGTGTTTTAATCAAGCCCTAACCTAACCTAGAGACTCGATTCTAATAGAAAGGGTATAGAGAAGAAGACCCTCGACACAATCACAAGAGTGGATTGGGTTCTTGTGATTCTTCCCTTGCAAGGATATGTGTTCTTTCAAATGATGTTAATGTGAAAGATCAAGAACACAAGATAGAATTAGAGGATTGAGAGAAGAGAAATAAGAGAGAAAGAATAATGGCAAGGGGTGAAGAATACAAGAGGCAGGGTGGGTATTTATAGACCAAGACCCAAAATGAGAAAACATCATCAGAGTCTGGCGCGCTGCTGGCGTGTCGGAGCGCCAGCGACGCACCAGGAGGTCTGGTGTTTTCTCTTTTGGGTTTTGTTCTTTTAAATACCCAACCTTGCTAAACCCCCAATTGTACTTCACACATTTAGACCTTTACATTATGGATTATTCAAGAATCGAAGTTGATTTGCTTTATAAAAAGAAGATCTCAATGAACTTCTATGAAATGATTTTACGGGATTCAGCTAATTGTATTAATCGTGGAATATCATTGATAAATAGGAATCCCTGTTATAAAAGGATTTCCTGCAATTAGTTCTAGTATGGAATGAGTCAATCATCTACTTTGGTATCTTATTGAACAAAAACGGTGATATTGTTCCTCCATTGATCAATAATTTGGATTTTTGGCAAGTCTCATGATCATCCAATAAGAAGGGTTTCAATTTTTTCAAATGAAAGGTCTACCAACTCAAATAGCCAATTTGTAAAAATGTTTTGTGAAGTGTTTAAGTTAAAACCAATTATCAAAGTGAGAAGAGTAGAAGTGATAATTGGATAGGGGTAGTTTGGGTATTCCTCACTTGACATGGAGAGAAGAGAAGAATATGCTAAGGGAATATTCCTTTTCTTGGAAAGGAAGTGTGAATGTTAGAGAGGGAAGATTTGAATTTGAAATTCAAATATGTGAAAGGGAAGAGAGGGTAAGGTTAGGTTAAGGTGAACCATGGTTGAGTAAGATGAGAAGGCATGGTTAGGTTAAGAGGATATCCAAGGGAATATTCCAAACTTGGAGAGGAGGGTGAGATGGAGGGTTGAGATGAGTTTGGACAAGTAGGAGTTGATGTGATGGAAGGGAGCATAATTTTGAAATTCAAATTTGAAATATAGTTGTTGAAGTACGAGCGTAATATCCCATAAATTTACCAAGTCATTTATTAAGGTTAAACACGAAGTAATTCATTGTTAAAGTTAATTAACCATTTTTACGAGTTAAATTTTTTTAACAAATGCAATTACAAATCATAACTATGTGACATGATTCACATTTCATTTGGAACGAGCTCACACGTGAGCCACGATAGTTTAACTAATGAAATAATCAAACCCAGTAATTCTTTTGGGCCTTATAACGTTAACCCGACAAACCCTTTATATTCGTTTGGGCTTTGGCTCGTTTTATAACAAAACCAAACGGACTCTAAATATATATTTTTTTGCTTTGGCCACCTAATGAGCCCAACAAACAAACAAACCCAATCACACTTATTTGTTTTTCCTTTCTTTTCTGGTGACATAACCGAACCAGCAAGCACCCTATATAAAAAAAAAATCTTTTTCTTCTTGTGCTACGATGATACCAAAAAACAACCTTTTATTTTCCTCCTTTGTGACCTTGTGACCTACAAAATATAAACACACCCTAACACGGACAAATAAACATACACACCTATATATTTGTTGTTGTTTTTCCTTTTGTGTCACACGAATAAACCAAGACCCACCCTTTTGTTACTTAACATCAAACAAACCCTAACAGCCCTATGACACTCCCACATTTTCTTTGAAAGTAAATGTTAGGTCACAAATCTATCACACAAGATTACTAGATCTAGAGAAAGAAAGTTAGAGAGAGAAAGAATGAAAGGAACATGCTTAAGAATAAGTAATAATGAATTAACATGAACCAACACCCTCTCCCTTCAAGGGAGGGGGTATTTATACTATTTGTACATATAAGGGGCGTTGCCCTACTAAAGAAATAAATAAAAGGCCACGGCCCATGGGCCTTCTACATAGGCCGAACCTTAATAACTAACATAAAGGCCTAAGCAACCTATTACAAAATATGACCAATACTTGATAATCTATAATGTGTTCCCAACAATCTCCCCCTAAGTATTGGTCATCAAGGTTGCTTGACGTCTTCTTTGCTTCATTGGCTTCGACGTCTTTTGTATCTTTGTTCTTTTGTTCTTGTGTTATGTGATATGGTAATGTCTTGATCTGCCTTCCTCCAATGTTCTTTAATCACGATGTCTTTACGTCTTTTCCACCATGCTCGTACTTCTTTTGACTTTTGATCTTCATACATCAAGTAGTTCTCACTTCTTTTAGCTTCAATTGTTGACTTTTTGAACTTTTGTTATGCCTTAGTCTTCGTGAGAATTTTTCTTCGTGACATTTGCATGAGCATGATGGAAATGGTGGTAGTGGAACTCCTGGTCTCCATGATTATCTGCAATTTAAACAGTTAGCAACAAATCATCCGGTACTTACAGGTTTGGACTTCGAGATCGTCAACAGCATAGTGTGAAGACTTTCTCTAATCCTTGCCAAGGCCGTTCCTGAACCGGATGCCCCCAAGAGAGCTAACTTAGATACACCGAAGTGCATCAATGATTCAGGTGAGCCACTGAAGTATACCGAAGTATCACTTCACGACTGTAGACCGTTTGGAGCCACCAAGAACACTAAGCGTAATCCACAAGGGATTACCGAAGTGACCTGCTGTTAGGGCTATTTGATGTTGACCCTGGCAGTAATTTCCATTCCGTCACTGAGAATCACAATTTGTGAATTCCCTCATGAATGTTCTAGGCAGATTACTAAGATCTGCGTAGGACTCTTGTAATTTACAACTGGTGTTCTTATTGTTGAACAACCAGTGTAGAAGTATTAAGTGTTCCTATGAGATCTTTTTATGTATCTCGCGGCTCTAGACTCGATTTAGTGCTTATTGGTTTTTTAGTCGTCGGAGGCATGGAGCAGAGTGCCTCCTTTTCAATATCAACACATCTCGAAATGAGAGGTCGATAGATGATGAAGGGTTCTCCGTGAGAAATGAAACAAGTGTCTTTTGAGAGACACCTGAGTGGCTAGAAGGTTTAGTGCAGTGCGTCAATGGGTCCATGACGGCTTAATCTTCAATACCGGTGTCACCATAGTAACAACCAGTAGCAAATGAGTTGAACCCGGTTTCTGCCCTAAGGTTGAACATATGGAGGGCTATTTCTTTTCACCCTTTCTTTTACTTTTCTTTTTAATTCTTCAACCCCTTCTTTCTCCTTTCATTTCTTTACTCCTTTTTATTAATCATACCTAAGGACTTTCTAGTTCTAGACTATTGGTATTGTCCATGGGTAGATCCCTCCGGCTCTGGCGGATCATAGGACGGTTTCCTAACCTTAGTCACCTTATATCTCCATGACTATCCTATGTTGCCATAAAACCAATTATTTGTAAAAACTTATATTGTTTACACTTTGAGAGTTTTTCATTTTTCAGAAAATACTCCCCCTTAACATGTGCTCATAAGTGTTTAAAGTAAATTTGCACATGTCGGGTGGAGTCAGCACTTTTAGAATTGATTGATTTTCAGTGAATATGACCGTTGCGAGACACGTTTACATCACTAGTTAAACTAGCTTGAAATTATTACCCGTCCAGGTCATATTCAAAGAAGAATCTCTCGAAATCGGTACACTCTACTCAGACAAGTCCTTTGCGAGACACGTTTACATCACTGGATAAACCAGCGTGAAATTATTACCCGTCCAGGACATGTCTTTTCGATTAATGACTTTTGATATTCGTCAATTCAAGGGTACAATCTGAGTCGAGCTCATGCGAGATTTCATCTTTTCAATTACCATATTTTAATCATATACTTATTCTCCCCCTCAAAAATAGCATATTCATGTTGTTTTTGGAAAACTTTTGATTAATATATGTTTTTTGAGGTTTATAGGAAGAATTTCAACAAGAACTTTTGTGTTTTGAACAAAGATGTTTGTTTCAAGTACTCCCCCTTAACAAGGGCGTACTTGTTCTTTTGAGCAGAATTTTGAAAAAACTTTTCAAATTTTTGATTAATTCTGCTCAAAAGTAAGAAGCTTTCGCTCCTTATCTTAGGATTGAGGCACTGAAGCGTAACTCAGGGTCCTTTCTTTACAAGAACGGGTTGTGCACTGTTATTTGTGCACAAGCCATAGTCATATTTAAACAATTGATGAATGATGACAAAAAATTGACAATGATACCATTGGTTTTACTCTGGACGGCGAAAAGTGAGAATATTCGGATCTCTAGCTCGTCCACCCACATAACTCTCTAGTCTTCTCATCTGCACCCGATGCTTAATCCGGTGTTCAATTCGTGCCAAGAACTTGACCGCTTGCTTCACATCACTCCTTCTCCAAGTCATATGCCTCAGCCAACCCTGCTTCCTTCCTTGTGTGGATTCTCTAGACTGTGATCAAGTTCAACCCTAACTTGGATCAAAGTTTCATCGCTAAACTTGTGAATATCTTGATAGCCCATGAACTTTGGTCTTCCAGATCTCACGTATACCACCCCAAATGGTCTGTCGCTAAAGGAATATGGCTTCATTTCTGCTATACCCAGAGGTCAAAGATCAGGTTTGATTAGATTCAACTGCTTCTGGTAACTTTCAACTCCAAGATGAACATCTTTGACTCTTGTCTTGATCACGATACTTCGGATGTAAACCAGTATAGAGTTGATGATATCGTATTGAAGACTACCAGGAAGATGCTCAAGTTTCCCTTGAATCTTGAGTAGATACATATCTTCAATGTCGTTTAGATTCAAATAGGGATAATCGGCTTCGTTGAATGTGTACTCCTTGTCGTCTTGCCTTCTCACCGTGATCTTGGTCAGAAAATTATAGCCATACTTCGACTCTGTCTCAGCACTCTTAATGGAAAGAATCCTACTTTTGTAGTATACCTTATGTTTCGAGGTAAAAGTAAGTTTCCATTTGTAGAACCATTTTCTCATGTCAGGCCAATGGAAGATTCCCAGAACAGCTCCATCATTGTATTCTTCAATTGAGTTGAAGAACAAGTCTCTGATCTATTCTTCTAAACCTTCTTGCACATAGGTGGCTGCGTTGAACTTTGTGAGGGAGGTAGCATAATGCTTTTCTTTTGAAGAACAAGTCTCTGATCTGTTCTTCTAAACCTTCTTCAAACCTTCTTGCACATTGTTGAAGAAGTACGCTTTGGGTATCTTGGGATTATGGGCATGACCGATAAGAGGTAAGGGTTGTGAGTAATCACGGAATTGGAAGGTGTCGGTTTGATGAGAAGATCTTGCATCATCCCAGTTAACGTTCTATGATAAAGCCCGTGCAACTTGTTCCAGATTATACTCGAATTTCAGTTGAGATGTTGTTGCAGTCTTGAATTGAGAGAACCCTGCTTTGCAGATCTTGACAATATCTGATAGTTGCAGTTTCTGAACCGTCATCAGTTTCTTCAGTTTCTTGAAATCCACAACAGATCCTTCTGCAGGTGTTTCATCTTCTGGAATGTCTGGGTAAGCATCCACCTTCTCTTCAAACCAGTCAAACTTTTCAGCATCAGGGTTAACCCATTCAGGAGCTGGTTTGAGAGGAGCATCAGTAAGTGGTGCAGGAACAATTGCAGCTTTGTGAGGGACAGCTTCAGCTTCAGCTTGATCAATGGTGACATCATTATGAGCTTCAGCTTCATCATTGGTTCCCGTCTCTGAGGCACAAGTTCTTCTTCGCCCATTTGCTGAACATGAGAGGATGGTAGTGTACCAGTAGGTCTAGTTGTTGTTTGTTTCTTGCTCGGCTTCGCTTGGTCGTCTTTGTCATGATCATCACGATGACGTTTGCTAGGCTTGGCCTTCTTGCACGACTCACCTTTCTTTTCAGCTTTCTTTATTGATTCGATTAAGGCTTTGCAAAGATCTTCCTCTTTCGGATCATTGATGATAGCCTCTAGCAATTGTCCTTTAAGATCAGTGTGGTTTGAATGTGATGTGCCATAATTCCATCAAGCTTCCTTTTGACGTATTCCTTCAGAAGAGTTGGAAGCGTCTCCTGAAGATGTCTGCCGATCTCTTGTGGTAAGTTATTGTTGAGGTAGTGCTCCGTTGCTAGCTGAATATCATAAGATTTGAACTCGTTGATTTCACTTTGCTGTGTCGTCACTTGAGTTTGTAACGCGCTGAGCTGCTCTTTAAGGGCTTGGAGTTCACTGTTGTCTGGTTGTTGGGGTGTGGGTAATGGTGATGGAGGCTTGGTTTTGGAGGTTTGATCCACAGATGATGGAATAACCGGTGGAGTAGGTATACGATCTTCATCTTGATTATCATCATCTTGGTCATCATCATCCTCATCACTTTCATCATTTTTATCATCATTACTCTCATCTTCTTCATTCTTATCATCTTCTTCATCCTTATCATCACTTTCACCATCTTTATCTTCATCAGTTTTGTTATCATCTGATTCTGATGGTGTGTAAATTAGTTGTTCTGATTCTTTCGATTCAACCTCAGATTCACTTGGTGAGGTACTCAATGATTTTGAATGTGTAGCTTCAGTATCATCTTCGGATTAAGACATGGCTTTTTCTTCACTAACCTGTGATGCAGATCCTTCACCTTTCTTCCTTTTCTCAAGTCTCTCAATATCAGCTAGATATTTTGCCTTGTTTTCTTGTAAGGCTCTCTGGAGTTGTGCAATCTCCTTTTCCTTATTCTTTGGTGGTTGAAGAGTGTCATCAGGTTTGTCTTGAATCTTGATTGATTTTCCCTTGCCTTTACCCAGTCCTTCATCGTACATCTCCTTCTTTATTTGCATGAGCCTTTTTCTTCTCTCTTCCCTTAGGCTCTATTCCTCTTCTTCTTCTTCCTCAGTAGATTCATCCCTGAGCATTGGTTTCTTCTTTGTATCTCGGTTGACTTTCTTTGTTCTAGTAGATCCTGCTTTAATACCTCTTCCTCTTCCTCTTCTTCCCGTAGTACCCTTCACTATTATACCTACTGTACCTGCCTTCTCAGCTTCGTCATACCTTACATATGCCTCAGTTTCCCTCACAGCCTCTGTTAATAACTTGTCTGGAATTCTAAGGCCTTGTGTGGTGGTGTTAGTGGTATGAATTCTCACTCTAGAAAGAACATGGTCCATTTGTACAGTGTGGGCCTTTTCATTCGGCCGTTTATCAATTGATTGTTCTTTTTCCATGAAATGAGCGATGAGAAGTTTGGTGAAGCGTGGGAAGGGAATCTTGTAGCCCTTCTTTTGTCTAAATTGGCGGGCTTGATAGATCATGTCCGTCTGGATGTACTTTGCATAATCCATATGATGTAGGTTGATGACACCCCAGAAGAATAGAAGATGTTCAAGTCTGGGGTGCTCGTGACCCGTTTCTTTTCCTGTTATGTAGTGGCTCAAGATTGTGTACATGGTTAACTAAGGTTGAGGAATGTGTTTCCTATCCACCTTAGAATGTGAGGAGAGTTCTTCAGATGAATCGTCATAGCCCAGGTGTTTCAATGACCTGACTACACGTTCAAAAGTATGATCTTCAAGAAATTTTATATGTTTTCAAAATTTCATTGGAGGAAGCTCAAGAATACGGCGAAGAACATCAACATCGAATTGGGTCCTCCTAGTATCAAGGGTGACTGCCATTGTCTTGTTGTCTCGACTGTTGAACAATGTGTGCCAGAACTGGTTGAGGTAGACTTATGGTACTGTAGCAGACTTAGTCAGAACATGTCTGCAGAAGTGTTTCTTCAGAATCCCCACCATGACTTGGCAGGTAGGATGGCATGGCAATTTCTCCAAGTCAACTATGGAGTTGGATTCTCCATTCTTCCTTTCATCACCTTCTGGGATCAATTCATTCCTTGCCATGGATATTTGAGACATAATGAACCTGTGTATCACAAACACCAACAAAGACACACAATGGAAATTGTATATATATGTTAGTGTAAGTCACTTATTTCATGATTTGTGCCTAACTGATATGATGCACCATATAGAGAGACATGTAAGATGATCATGAACAATATGAACACATTAAGCAAACAACCATATAGGAACAGATAATCTTTTCCAACTTAATATCTTCTATACTTAGAAGAATATTTTTTACTAAGTCTGGAAAAACATGGCTTACTCGAACGATCATAGGTTACTCGAAGAAAGTTGTGAAATTATCCTTACTCGAAGGATTTAAAAAAAAATTTGAAAAATATCAGCCCTATCTTGGAGAATGCCATTTTCCTTACTCGGAAACTTTAAAACCCTCCTAACTCAGAGAAATTGGATATAGTCCTAACTTGAAGATATTACACCTTTACTCGAAGATTCTGATAAAACCTTTCTTACTCGAAGAATGAAGTCTTACTCAAAGAGTTTAATAAAATTTCTTAGTTGAAGGATATTTCCTTACTCGAAGAGTAAAGGAAATAACCTTACTCGAAGAAATTTTACAAAACTTTTCTAAGTTGAAGAAATATTACTTACTCGAAGAATTTTGTAAAATAATTCTAAGTAGAAGAATTATATCTGTTACTCGAAGATTTTTACAAAAATTTTCTTAAGTAAGTAATATTTAACTTCTTACTCGAAGATTGATGAGCTTCTTCCTTAGTTGAAGAATTGATTACTTACTCGAAGAAATTTATAATTTCTCAAATTCTATAATATACAGTTTCAAACATTAAGCAATCAACAAATATTCCTAAACATATTCTAAACAAGTTCAAACACCCAGAAATCCATACAAACAGATACACTAGTCACCACAGTTGAATATACCTTAAGCATTTCTTCGACTAAGACCAAGTGTTTGATTTAAGGTACAAGACTTATAGCGCATAACATGGGGACTGATATAAGCATTCCTAGTTGCTCAAAACACTCATACACTTCACCAATAAATACCATCCAACTTTACGACCATATGAACCCTAGATTACTCGACATGCGTCTACTGATGTTATCTAATTCAATTAAGCAGTTGTAAAACACTCCTAGACATTATGTTAAGCAATAGAACTAACTTAATTAGACTATAAGTTAACATATAAGAAATGCGCAAACCGAACCCTTAAACCCTAAATCATCGATCAAGCAATTTAGCCACAGAAATGTTACAAGAATTCGAGCGAGTGATTACAATGCATAACTGAATGTATATAACACTTACAATCGAGATTTTGAAGAAAATCAAAACTTGGATGTATGAGAGAAAATTTGGCAGTAATTTGCTAACGTTCTGATTTGTGTGAGTTTTAAAACTGAGTTGGGGCTTATATAGGCCAAAGTTTGGAGATTTAACACTTTTAGTCCCTTAACCCGCTTTCCCATTCAAACAAAGTCCTTATGTGGTAAACTTTTGACAGTTGAAAAGTCCAGTCCTTGAGGTTTGTTAATGTTAAAACCTTGGTCCAATTTGTTTTAAACAAAAGCAATTATCGTTTCTCCCCCGTGAACTAACACATTCTTTTAAAATTTTATCGAACTTTTAGTTCAAGAGATCACGGAAACGTTGCGTGATTAAGATTTTTGTGGATGATGAAGATTTTGATAAGAGTGTGCAAAAGTTAGAAAAATTCTCCCCCTCAAAATATGTTCATGATGAAAATTGATTAAATTTTGAATTTTCAAGAACATATTTTGATTCGTTTTGAATTTTGCACACTGAAAAAGAGATGAAAAAATTGTTGTTGTTGTTTGTTTTTTTTGTTTTTTTTAGCATGTAAAAAATAGAAAATCTTTTTGTGTTTTTGATAAAATATTATACAAAGATAGTTTTGGTGGTTGACTTTCTTAAATATTTTTAATAAAGTTGTTTAAATCTTCTGGAGTCAAACACCGCATACCAATTTGGTGAACTAATTCCACAAATCTTGCATGGGGCAAGGCTTTGGTAAATAAGTCTGCTAATTGGTATTCTGTACCCACAAAATATAGTTCAATAGTACCATGTTCCACATGCTCCTTGATGAAATGGTATCGAAGTGCGATATGTTTGGACTTCGAATGCTGAACGGTGTTGCATGAAATGGCAATGGCACTCTTGGAGTCGCAGTACATAGGAATCTTGTTGAAAACGTAACCATAGTCCATTAGTTGTGATCGCATCCAAATGACATGAGCACAACATGCTGACATGGCTACATATTCAGATTCTGTTAACGATAATGAGGTACAATCCTGCTTCTTTGACTGCCAAGATACAAGTTTTTCTACTAGAAACTGCACTCCTCCAGATGTACTTTTACGTGTATCTAAGCATCCTGCATGATCAGCATCTGAAAAAGCAATTAGTACAAAGCCAGAATCCTTCGGATACCAGATCCTCAAATGAATGGTTCCCTTTATGTATCGAAAGATTCTTTTAACCTCAGAGAGGTGTCTTTCAGTAGGTCGAGACTGATAGCGGGAGCAAAGATATGTTGCAAATACAATATCTGGTCTGCTGGCTGTTAGATACATGAGTGACCCAATCATACTTTGGTATTTTGTAAGGTCAATTGGTGTCCCATGTAAATCAGCATCCAGCTTTGGAGATGATGCAGACATAGGAGTATTATATGTGTCACAACTTGTCATGCCATGTTGCTTTAAAATCTCTAGAGCATATTTGGACTGGTTTAGAAAAATACCACGGGGGGATTGATGAACCTGTATTCCTAAAAAGAACGTAAGTTCACCCATCATAGACATCTCAAAATTTTGTTTCATTAGTTTAGAAAAAGCATTTGAGTACTTTTAATGTGTTGAACCAAAAATGATATCATCAACATAAATTTGAACAATTAAGATGTCCTCCCCGTGTTTTTGAATAAACAGTGTAGGATCAACAGATCCTTTGGTAAAGTGATTAGCAAGCAAGAATGCAGAAAATTTATCGTACCATGCCCTCGGGGCTTGTTTAAGGCCATAGAGGGCTTTCTTGAGTCTGTACACATGGTTTTGATGTTCTGGATCGTTGAAGCCCTCTGGTTGTATGACATACACTTCTTCACAGAGTTGCCCATTCAGGAATGTAGTCTTCACGTCCATTTGATAAACGGTGATGTTCTTATGGGCAGCATATGCCAGAAACATGCGGACAACTTCAAGTCTAGCCACTGGTACAAAGGATTCTTCAAAGTCAATGCCTTCTTCTTGGCTAAAGCCTTTGGCAACCAGACGAGATTTGTTACGAATAACTGTTCCATCAGCATCTAGCTTGTTTTTCCAAATCCATTTAAGTTTGACAACGTAGACTCCATCAGGTCTTTCTACCAGTTCCCAAACTTCAAGACGTTTGAATTGATCAAGTTCTTCTTGTGTTGATTCAATCCAATTGTCATAAGTTAAGGCTTCTTTAATATTCTTTGGTTTTGCTTGACATACGGTAAGTGCATAAATGCATGTTTCACCATCTGTGTGAAGTATTTTCCGTGTCATGACTGGATTGTCTGGATGACCAATCACATTCACTAAAGGATGATCTCTTGTCCATTTGTGGGTAGAAGGGTAATGTTGAAAATTGTTGTGCATATTAGACGGATCCAAGTTGCTCGTTGACGACTCAGCAATGTCAGGAACGGTTGGACCCGTAGCAAATGGATTAAAGAATGCATTTCCGTCATAATGTGCAGGTGCGGGTACTTCTTGTTGTAGTAGGGGATCTTCAGCTGCATTCTCAGTATTGGAAGCAGTTTGTTCTACTGTTGATGGTGATTCTGTTGGAGGTGCATCTGCAGCAGCTGTTGTTGTTGTAGTAGCAGGTGTATCAGGTACTGGAATAGGATCAGGTTGTGCAGCGGAACTTGTAGATACATCTGGTGCACGACTAGGAAAAGAATCATCGAACAGTGGAGCAAACAATGTTTCCAAATCCTTACGGTTGAGAGAGAGTGGTGTAGCCGATTGATCGGGAAAATTCAGACGGTTAGTAGTGGGTCCTAAGCTATTTTGCTCAAAAGCCATCTCTGTGAGCTCATCAAAATTAGCATGTATTGTCTCTTGAATTTCTCAAGTGCGACGGTTCCAGATACGAAAACCTTTAGAATTTTCACAGTATCCAACAAAGATTCCAATGTCAGCTTTGGCTTTTAGTTTTCCAAGGTCATCACGATCATTATTTGGGTAACAGAGGGCCCCCAATACATGAAAGTAATTTATGTTCGGTTTACGGTTGGGAACAAGCTCATATGGAGTCTTGTGATGCCTTTTGGTGATCATACAACGGTTTTGTGTGTAACAAGCAGTGGAGAAAGCTTCATCCTATAGGTAATCAGGTAATTGAGCGTTTATTAACATTGTCCTTGCAGCTTCCACTAACGTCTTGTTGCGTCTTTCGACAACCCCTTTCTGTTCGGGACTTCTGGCAATAGATGTTGGTGTTCAACTCCCACTTTCTCAAAGTAATCTCGCAGAGTTTGATTCTTGAATTCGGTTCCATTATCTGTTCTGACTTTTCTAACTGTATTGCGGAGGTGAACCTGAATTTTGGTGAGAAAGGTGATGATCATAGAAGGAGCGTGATCTTTGGTTTGTAGAAAGTAGACCCAAGTCCATCTGGAAAAATCATTGACGATTACCAATATGTAGCGTTTCCCGTTGATTGTTTGAACATGCATTGGGCCACATAGATCCATATGGAGAAGTTGTAGAACATGATCAATACTGTGTTCGGTTTTAGACAGAAAATGAGCACGAGTACTTTTCCCTTGTTCACATGTTGGACATAGGTGATCTTTTGCATACCGAAACCTTGGAAGACCGTCGACTAGTTTATGACGAGCAAGTTCCGTCATGGTCTTGAAATTCAAGTGAGACAGTCGTTTATGCCATAACCAGGATTTTTTTGAATGTGCTTTGGAGAGTAAGCATATGGGAGAAGAAATGGTCATGTCAAAGATAGAAATGGTGTAGAGACTCGTTCCGCGTTTGCCCGTCATGAGATCGTTTCCTTGTAAATCATGAACGAAGCAGGTTTTCTCCTTAAATGCAACTTCCAAATCACCGTCACAAAATTGTCCTACTGAGAAAAGATTGGGTCCAAGGCCTTCAACATAGCATACATGGATAATCTCGATATTGCCATTGACATAGTCTCCGTAGCCCATGATAGCAGCAAAGTGATCATTCCTGAATCTGACAGTTCCTATGAACTTTGCAACAAAGTTTACTAGAAGTTTGAGGTTGCCTGTCATATGTTGGGAACATCCGCTATCAACAATCCAAAGGACGATTTGAATCACCTGCATCACAAGAGTATAACGCAGATGGAGAGTTGGTAACGGTGGAACCCGTTGGGTTAGTAGCACAATTATTAAGTACTTTAGGTAACCAAGTAAAACTAGGTTTCCTCTATAGCCAGCGTTGCCATGTCCAACTAGATTCAGCTTTCTTCTTAGTGAATGCACTAGGTGATTGGATTGTTTTAGGAGCAACTATGGTTTTGTCTATGGCATTCTTAGAAACTACACTTGGCGGTTTTCCTAATATAGACTTAGAGGCAGTAGTGGGCCTAGAGGAAATATCATATGTACGTTTCTGATTATGAGACAAAAGAGACTTTGCAACACACTTTTTATGATCACCAGATAACATGCTATTTCAACAAAACACACAAGAAGCATCAACATTCAAAACATTCAAAACATTCAAGGCATTCAAAGTATCAGCATTTGTTACATCACGATTAGAAATACAAGTTTTTAAGTTTGATTCTACATCAGACACAACATGCTTTTTATTCAAACTCCTAAGGTGGTCTTTTACTTCTTGATCTTTTAGTGTGCCGCTCTTACGTTTCCAGATACTAATCTTCTTTTTGCTGCTTTTAGGCTCGGATCTGCTAACGCTATGAGGGGTGACTATTCCTGTAGAAGTCGAAGCATTCACATTAGTAGTCTGAGAGGATGCTTTCCTAGGTGTTTTTATCCACATTATACATGCCTGGTGCAATCACATTTGTGTGGACAAATTTCCCTTTTTCAAGTAATTTAATTTTCTCTTTTAGTTCAATGATGATGTGATTCTTTTGTTGAATTTAGAATCCAATTCTCGATTTAAGCGAACAGTGTCATTCCGATTCTGACAAACTTCATCAATGTCCTTTTCATGTTCAAAAAGTTGACATTTTAAAACAGCATTATCTTTTTCAAGAGTTTGAATGTTGGAAGCGTGACTGTTTTGAAGGGACATTGTTTCTTTTTGATTTTGCAATTTTAATTTAAAATCCAGACTTTGAGTTTGACACCATTGTAACTTTTGATTGAGTTGAAAAATCTCTTTTGAAAGTTTGTTTTGCACATCATCATTGACTTTGCTTAATCTCTCATTTTCTCTTTTCAAATTCGCAACTTCAAGTCTCAACATTTCAGTAACAACAGAATGATCAACAACAAGCATTGCATTGCATGACACATAAATGGAATTCATGAACACTGATATAATATCAGAACATAGAACATCTTCCAAAAGTCGATCTGCTTCTTTTTGTAAAACTTTGTTTTTACGTTTTTGTTTTGAGATCTCTTTTTCAGTTGCATTGAAAGTGTTCATCATGGATGTTACCTCTGATTGAAGTTCCTGTTCCCAATGTGTAGCACAAAGACGCAGATGTTGAACGTGTGGCAAAAATTATTTTTGAAAAATTTCTCTCTTTTCTTTTTCATAGGGAGAAAGAAAAGTAGAGACTTTTATCTCAGAGTTACGTTCAATTGCTTGTTTCAAAAAATTTATGTCTTCCATAAATGTATTAAAATATCGAAGTACAAGAAATTGTTTTGGCAATGGTGCAATTACACTCGAATTTGGTAAAGGACCATTTACTTGTGCTACTGTGTTCACAGGACCAACGTCAGAAGATTCATTCATTTGCATTAAAAACCATGACTGTTCTGTTTTATCTTGTTGAGGAACGAAGGTGTCAATAATATGAGGTATTTTTTAGTAATCAAATGGTTTATTAAATTTGACATTGCTCATTTTAGATTGACTCTCTTCTTCCTGTTCCATTTCTTCCTTACAATTATGAACAACAACACGCATAATAGAATCATCAAAAATATGTTCTGCACTATACAACTTCGGATTTTCCTTTAGTGCTTTGTGAAGAAAACGTGTTTTGTCATCCCCAATAGCAAATCCATATCCTTTGGGATTTTGCTTTAGAGTAAATTTCTGAATTGTTGTTACTAAGTTTTATAAACAACTTTTTGAAACTCTTTAAGTTTACATTCCAACTCTACAATTTCCTCAAGATAGGAACCAATCCGTTTCCTAGATACTTGTTTGTGTTCAGAAAAATTATCTTGACAAGTTGAAAACTCTATTTTTGTTTTTGAAAGTTCATAGTGTAAGTGGTTAACTTGTTGTTTAAAATCTTATCTTTCTTGTTCCATTTGAGAAATCAAGTCATTTTTGGAAACAGTTAATTCTCGTATAGGATGTTCTAACTCTTGTTCTTTCACATAAGATTGTTGGAATGCAACTTCAAAACTTTTTTTCCGTTTTTCTTTTGTTTCATAGTTTGAAAGTTGTATTTTATAGCACTCAAGATCCTTAGTCAATAATGCAACTTTTGCTTTTAAGTTTCTATTTATCTCATTGCATTTATCAATTTAGGATTTTTGTGAGTACAACTGGGTTTGGGTGGTCAAGAGCAAGGTCATGAGTTTGGATCTGGACCAAGCAAAAGATCACTTTGTTCAAACTGACCATTGTTATCATCATCAATTGGATCATCAAATGTAACAACCGGGTTAATTTGATCTTCATCAAATGTAACAACTGTGTTAATTTGGTCATCTTCTTGAGGAGATAGGAATGAGTCATCTTGAACAACGTGCTCTTCGGCTGATGCAGATGCAGATGGGGATACGATTTCATGTATGAGACATGTTGAATCAGGTACCTGAGACAAGCCATCAGTATCATATACTGGGCCTGTTTCATTCATGTGCATCTCTTTCATGTTGGCCATCAACATCAGGGCTGCATTAGCTTCCAAGTCTTCCATATCATCATCAGATTATGCATTGTCCATGAATTTGTTCTCCTTTTCAGTAAGAGTGCCCCCCGATTCATCCTTAAGAGCAAGAAGTAGTGCTTGCTTGTTGTATTCACTGCCTCTTGTTCTTGGTTTGGGGCATGCACTAGCCAAGTGACCCTTCCCGTTGCAGTTGTAACATCTGACCATTGGATTTCCAATCCCTTGATTCCCTGTTTCAACAATCTCAGCCCTTCTCTGTGGAGTACCAACAATGTTCCTACTGCTTCCTTCTGAATTAAACCTTTGCCCAGTTCCTGAGTTTCCCATGTAACCACCCGATCCATTTCTTCCATAAGCTTGATTCTGAATCTCAACTCTTCCATCGTGGACAACAGATTGATTATGAGTGTTGGATGAAGTACGAAGACGGTTGTTGGATTTGTTGGAAAACTTGCTGGAAGCTCGAGCAATTAAAGCAAATCCTTCATTCAATGAATTGAATGCATCATCTTCATCACTATTGGCATTGGAGTAAAGCATGGTATCCGTGTTGTCATAAGGAACCAGTTGATTATCAGTAGATGACGGCGTAGATTCATTTAGGATGAGTTGATTAGATGAGGTTTGTTGAGGACAAGCAAGGTGATGTTGTTGTTGACCAAAAGCCTGGTTTGATTGTGGAGCAAAATGAGATTGAGCTATCAATGCTAGTGAGTTTGGAGTTGTTGACGGTGAATAACTACCACGAGCAGCTCTATCTTTATCAACCTCTGACTGAAGATGCTTCAAATAATCATACAACAACCCATAAGATGCTTTGTGTAGATTCTTTGCTTGATGAACAAAGGTGACATACTTCTGCCAGTCAGGACCAAGACAACTAAGGAACTTTGTGTTTACTGCAATCCTGGGTAGGATAATGTTGTGCCTGTCCAAGTCGTTTATGATGTTGGTAAACCTATGGTAATTGGACTCTAATGATTCTCCTGCTTCAATCATGAACATTGTGTATTTAAGATAGAGTTTTGATTCCATATCTTCTTGGTTCAATTCAGTGCCTTCCATGAGAAGATTAACGTGTTCCCACATGTCCTTGGCAGTCTTTTGTGAATCAATACTTCTGAAGATTGGATTAGGAATTCCTTGAAGGATGTAAGACATTGCAAGTTCATTGGCTTCTTTATGAAGTACTTGTTCTGTTGTAAGCTGAGCATCAGGAATAGGGGTTACAGTTGCTTCTCTTGGTGGAATGGCATTTGGATCTCCAGGAACCGTTGTTGTTGGCACTTGAAATGGTCCTTCAATGATAGCTTTTTTCATGTATTTGCCATGCGGTTTCATGAGTTCAATGAACTGTAAAAATTGACTTGCCCATTGCACGTAGTCACCCGGAGTGAGCATAGGGGGTGTGTCTAATGATCCAGCCTCGTGTCTTGATTGTTGACTACATATTGCTTCACACATCTGATCAAACCAGTGTGGTTGTTTTGCTGGAAGTGGGTAGGATTGCATCGGTTGTTGTTGATATGGTTGTTGTTGAGGGAATTGTTGTTGTGGGAGAAATTGATGTTGTTGCATGAAGATTTGTTGTTACGGATACTGTGGTTGTTGAGGATACGGTTGTTGCTGACGATACTGCTGCTGTTGATTGTAGAAGTAATTGTAGTTCGGTGGTTGAGACATCTTGAAGAAGTAACTTGTCAATGATGGATCTTTTAGGATAACGAAGGTTGTTGTTGTAGTTTAGATCTCTAAGTAGAAGATTTGAAGGAAAAATCCTTAGTAGAAGAATTAATGTCCTTACTCGAAGAATTTAACCTTACTCAAAAGATGGTACTAGAAGAAATCAGTTCTTACTCGAAGCCTTTGTTACTCGAAGAGTTCAGTTGCAATGCTTTCAAACTTACTTGAAAAGTTGTTTACTCGAAGAACTTGCTTGCTCGATAAAATCTTACTCGAAGAACCTTGCTCGAAGCCTCCTTACTCGAAGAATAAGATTTCACCAAGTATATAATCCCTTAGTAGAAGGATTATAAATGAAGAAGTTCTGATTTCCTAACTCGGAAAGTATAAACAGAACTTTAAGAGTGATCTTCTAACTCGAAGACTGTGCTTACTCGAAAGATTCAATTCTAACTCGAATTGTTACTCGAAGGATCAAGGCTTACTAGAAAGCTAAGTTGAAGAGTTATTCTAACTTGAAGATCTTCAACTTACTAACTCGAAGAAATGAAGCTTACTAGAAGAACTAACTCCTTACTCGGAGAACTTCAAGTCCTTACTCGGAGAAAACGCAGGTTACTCGAAGAACAGTAGCTTAAATCTTCAAATTTTCTACCAAATCTAATCTAAAACAACCTAATCTATCCCTTGGTGATTGATACCACTTGTTAGGTCACAAATCTATCACACAAGATTACTAGATCTAGAGAGAGAAAGTTAGAGAGAGAAAGAATGGAAGGAACATGCTTAAGAATAAGTAATAATGTACTAACATGAACCAACACCCTCTCCCTTCAAGGGAAGGGGTATTTATAGTATTTGTACATATAAGGGGTGTTGCCCTACTAAAGAAATAAATAAAAGGCCACGGCCCATAGGCCTTCAACATAGGCCGAACCTTAATAACTAACATAAAGGCCTAAGCAACCTATTACAAAATATGACCGATACTTGATAATCTATAATATGTTCCCAACAGTAAACTAAGCCAAGTCAAAAAGAAAATCTATCATATCTACATAGTACATCATCATGACTTAGAGTTGTCAAATCCTTTTGAACTTTCACATCAAAATCATTTGTCCCTTACTCCTTGTCCTCCCAAATTCTTGCTGCCAACATACCAATTGAGATTGACTTCATTTCAAACATGTGCTCATTCCTCCTTATATTACCCCATGCAACCCAAACGGATTCCTGCACAAACACAAACGAAAACAAAACTAAAACAAACCATATACTTTCTTTGCTACTGTCGAGTGAAAAAGGATAAAAGAGAGGAGAAGAAAGTCGTGGGATAGTTCCAAGTCCTAGAGTTCCTTATTGTGTTTGTACGTGACGGGTTTAAGGGCTTTGAAGCTTTAGAGTTTTGGTTTCGCTTGTTTACTCGTTCACTGTTTCTATTCGTTCCTCACCACCAAGTTTTGGTGTAGTAAACCTCTTCACTCATTTCCATACATACCATAATGTTTTGTTCACGTTATATTTCCTTTGCGACGTTGTTCATGCACGACCAGTTTACTTTCGCTATATAGTGTAAAAACTCATTGTCAATATTTTAAAACGTAACATCGACCTTGTGTGGTCATGCAACGAAGAAACAACAACAAATAAACTACAGGTTAACGTAGAATAAACTTTTAAAACGAATGACGAGCACTTAGACGTAACCAGACACACATGTATGAAAGATCATAAAACTTATTGCGTTTAAGGTTCTTGTGTTTCGTTTGAGTCGCGGGGAAACACTAAATGAGTTGCAACTTAACGTGTGAAAACTACTTGAACATGAACATTCACAATCTTGGTCTTGGTTAAAGAAGATGGAACACAAATGTTTTATAAACACACACAACCCACGACCACAGTATGTTCCAAGTGAAATATGTAACAAATTTATAACAGTCACACACCCCTTAAATATATTTAAACTGCGACACATAACATCAAAAGAGCTCTTGGCTCAGTTGTGGTGTTGCTCAGTCTTCACACAAGCCACCTGGGTTCGAACCTAGGCGTGGTCACATTTGAAACATATATTTTTTTATTAACTGATGGCCTGGTTTTCTTTTAAAAATCAAACGCACACTAAATGGGCCTAGAAGCCCAAGATGAAATTGTAATAAGCTAGTCTATAAGCTACATTAATACGTTAAACACCCTTTGTTAAGTCGTCAAAAATTAGACCTTAATCTCATAAGCTCTCGGTACATTTAGAAACCAAACGGACCATTGATTGGGCCTTAAGGCCCGATGACTCTTTTGTATGTAACTTCTCGAAATAAGAAGTTCCAAAAAGCTAAAAATAAGCCACAGAAGCTTATCAAGAAAAAAGAAAAGTAAATTCTACAACTTATAAATTTTTGGACTAAAAATGCAAATTTTACGAAACTTGGGTACAAAGGGTAACTTTTGAAAAGAATAGGGTAAAAACTGTAAATTAGGACTTTTAAATTAGAAACTGAAATAATTAATTTCAGGGTATAAACTGTCATTTTTAAAAAGTGTTAAAAAAGGTATAAATTTATACTTTTGGACTAAAAATGTAAAACTTTTAAGTTTTGGGTGAAAAGTGTAACTTTTTATAACTTAAGGGTTAACTTTGTAACTTTATAATATTTTTTAAATAGTTAGATTTACAAACTTATTTAGTCAAAATTTTATAAAAACCTTCATATAAGGTTTAGAAACGACAACATCGAAATATAAATAACGACGTTAATTTTTAAACGAATAACAAATCCAATAATTTAAAAATGAATAATACAACATCTTAGTGGCTCAATCATTCACCAACATAAAATAGTTAAAATAAGTATTTTAACTTATCATCCACTAATGTTGGGAATAAAATGATCAAAGTCAAAGAGCCTGCCAAGTCGATGAAGAGCCTGCTA
Source organism: Artemisia tridentata subsp. tridentata (assembly GCA_021014915.2). Classification (NCBI taxonomy): domain Eukaryota; kingdom Viridiplantae; phylum Streptophyta; class Magnoliopsida; order Asterales; family Asteraceae; genus Artemisia; species Artemisia tridentata. The sequence goes on from CP139508.1 coordinate 153,417,972, forward strand.
GTTGATTTTGTTATGTACGAAGATGTTCTACCAGTACCTTCTGGGTAGAAGGTACTGCTAGCTAATGAAGAGCCTGCCAAGCTTATGTCAAGTCGATTAGATATTTTGTAATAGATATTTAGTTGAATTATTAGTCTTTGTACATTGTTATACGTTATGTAGAAGTAGAATAGTCTTCTGTGGTGACAGAAGAATATATCAGAGTGTACATGGGTAGTTGTATTTAATTGTAGGCGCCAATATAGTCAAAGTATAGTATTATATTCATCTACTTGACAACATGTAATAAGATATCCTTATCTTATAAAAGGATATCTTAGTCACTTCTTCATGCATGCATCTTTACAACTAATAACCACAAACCAAACTATCTCTCAAGTAACTTAGTTACTTCAAATCACAAATCCTTTTACAATCTTAGATTCAAGATTACTTTGTAATCCCGGTGATACTTAGATCATCCGTATTATTTCATCAATAATATTGAATCGTTTTGTGTTAATCAAAGTTGTGTTATTTGTTCATTACATTCACTCATTTACTTAAACTCACCACCTTGTGTTCTTTTAAAGTGTGTTGTAGTAGATTCCGCATGCTAAACACATTCAATACATAAATATCTCTCAAACACATTACTAAGATTCATATCCCAAGTGTTTGAACTTCGAACAACAAACGTTCCACAAGTGGTATCAGAGATAGGCTTGATATTTACTAATTTAAAAGAAAAATGGATGTTGAACATATTCAAACCAATGTTGCAGCTAAACTTCCATTACTCAAGCAAAACGAGTTTGAAATGTGGAGACTAAGGGTTGAACAATACTTTCAAGTGCAGGACTATGCACTTTGGGAGATAATTGAACAAGGCAATTCATTTAAACCCTAAATCACCACTACAACAGTAAATGATGCTCTTGTAACAAGAATACAAGAACAACCATCAAATGCAGATGAAAAAGTTCAGAAGAGAAATGATCTAAAGGCAAGGAGTATGTTACTGATGACTATTCCAAATGATCAACTTCTGATCTTTAACAAATACAAAGATGCCAAAACCCTTTTTGAAGCAATTGTGGCTAGGTTTGGTGGTAATGATGCTACCAAGAAAACACAGAAAACACTTCTCAAACAACAATTTGAGAACTTCACAGCCACAACCAATGAGTCTTTGGACAGTATGTTCAATAGACTTCAGAAGCTTGCAAGTCAGTTAGCCATCCATGAAGTGATGATAACTCAAGAAGACCTAAACTCTAAATTTCTTAGGAGTTTACCTTCAGAATGGTCTATGCATGTCATTGTATGGAAGAACAAGTCAGATATTGACCAGATGAGTCTCAATGATCTCTACAACAATTTCAAAATAGTAGAGCATGAAGTAAAGAAGACTACTGGGCCAAGTTCTGGAAATATGGCTTTTGTTTCATCCCCAAGCATCTCAAAGGTTGATAATGAAGAACAAGGTAGCAGAGAAGAAGGTACTGCTAATACAACCTTTGGTACTGCTAGTACTTCTGGTAGTACCAAATCCATATTAGATGAAACAATTGGGTGTGCTTTTCTTACATCTCAGCACAATGGGTCCGTATTATCATTTGAAGACCTTCAAGAGATTCATCCTGATGATCTTGAAGAAATGGACATAAAGTGGCAACTTTCACTTTTAAGCATTAGAGCCAAGAAGTTGATGATGAGGACTGGCAAGAAGATTCTGATAGATGGAAATGAGCCTGCTGGCTATGATAAGTCAAAGGTGGAGTGTTACAACTGCCACATGAAAGGTCACTACTCTAGAGAGTGTAAAAGACCTAAGAAGCAGGATGACAAGGGTAGAGGGTTTGACAACAGAAATAAAGGAAGCTTTGAGAAGAAAGGAAGCTTTGAAAGCAAGAGTAAGGTTGTTGAAGTTGCAGAGCCAAAAGCAATGGTTGCTATTGATGGCATGGGTTTTGATTGGAGTTTCATGGGTGAAGATGAGTCAACTTCTGATGAATTGGCTTTGATGGCATTCTCCACCCCTGAGGTACAAATTATCAAATGTCCTAATGATTGTGAATCTTTTAAAGAATTAAAAATCATAAGTAAAGCTTATGATACAGAAGTATTAGAACATAGAAAAACCAATCAAACCTTATTTGACCATAAGTGTGGTATGTCCAAGCTAGAAAAACAAATCATTCACTATAGAGAAAATGAACTCACATTTTCTGATGCTAAAGCTGCTCTTAATAGACAAATATTTTTGAAAGATTCAGAAATTGAAATGGTAAGGACTGAGTGCACTAAAGTGACTTTGGCTAGAGATAATATTCAACTGACTGTTACTAAATTGAAAAATGCTTCTGAGTGTACTAAGAGCATAGTAGAGAATCAGTTGAATAAAAGAATAAAATCAGGGATAGGATACAATGAATGTCCACCTCCTTATAGAGGAATTCCATGTCCCCAAGGTAGTGATCTTGCTGTATCAGGTTTACATGAATTTGTTAACAAACCATTGGATAAACCTGTAGTGATAAGTGAACCTTCTGAGAGTGCTAAGAATGTTCCACTCTCTAAGGTGCTCACTGATAAGAGACCAGATGTCCTAATTATTGAGGATTGGGTATCTGATGATGATGAAGATCAGACTATTCCTATCAAAGGAATCAAAGTAGGACCAACCAGTCCTAAGAAAGTAGAAGTTAAAGCTAAGGCCAAAACTGTTTTGAAGACAGTTGAAAGTTGTAAAAATTGTAATAACAAACCTAGGGGAAGCCAAAGAAATTGGAACAACCTAAAGTCACAACAATTAGGTGATGACTTTGTTATGTTTAATAAAGCTTGTTATTATTGTGGTAGCTTTAATCATCTTCATGCTTATTGTAATAAATGGGTTTCTGGGAGTAAATCAAAAACTAAAACAAATGTTACTCACCCCAGAAAAAGTTTTGTTAAGTCTAACACCACAAATGTTAAACATACTGTTAGACAAGATAAGCCTGTTATTGCAAAACCAACTGATAAGGGTACAGGAAACACTTTTAAATATGTACCAAAAGTTGAGAAGAGTCCTATTCAAAAGATAAATGTGGTCAAAACAAAAATTTGGAGTCCAAAAACCAAAGGTCCTGCTAGACCAAAAGGTCCTGCTAGACCACATGGTACTGCCAAAATTGGTATTGCCAAAATTGGTACTGATAGACCAAAGACCACACAATGGATTAGAAGGGAAAGTGCTGTTAAGTCCTCAGCATGTTGGATTTGAAACCAATCAAATCAAAAGGTGCATCAACAATCCTGAAAAGGTTTGACTTCATTGATGCAAGAGGCAAACCCAAGTCTGTCATGGCTTGGGTACCCCAAGGAAACTAATATGTTTATTCATGTGCAGGAACATTCAACTGATATTGAAGATCAAGGATTTGTTGATAGTGGGTGTTCAAGGCATATGACAGGCAACATGTCATTCCTCTCAGATTTCAAAACATTTGATGGAGGATATGTTACCTTTGGGGGAGGAATAAAAGGAAAGATCACTGGTAAAGGTACTATCAAAACCAGTAAACTAGATTTTGAAAATGTGTATTTTGTGAAAGAACTTCAGTTTAATCTTCTTAGTGTCTCACAAATGTGTGACAAAAAGAACAATGTTCTCTTTACTGACAATGAATGTATGGTTCTTTCTTCTGATTTTAAGATGCCTGATGAGAGTCAGATTCTTCTTAAAATTCCAAAAAGGAACAATATTTATAGTGTCAATTTAAAGAACATTGATCCCAAGGAAGGTTTAACTTGTTTGGTAGCAAAGGCCTCATTGGATGAATCTATGATTTGGCATAGAAGGCTTGGTCATGTAAACTTTAAAACAATCAACACTATTGCAAAATATGATTTAGTAAGAGGTTTACCCAAAAAGATTTTCCAAAACGACCAAACTTGTGTTGATTGCCTAAAAGGCAAACAACATAGAGCTTCTTGTAAGCCCAAGACCCAAAACTCTATTACTCAGGCTTTACATATGCTTCATATGGATCTCTTTGGTCCTACTAATGTATGCAGCTTGAATGGAAAGAAATATTGTCTGGTTGTTACTGATGACTATAGCAGATTTTCATGGGTTTTCTTCTTAAGATCTAAACATGAAACTAGTGAGATACTTAAAACCTATATCACTGAGGTAGAAAACCAATCTGATAAGAAAGTCAAAATCATCAGGTGTGACAATGGGACAGAGTTCAAGAATAGAGTTATGGATGACTTTTGCAAGGAAAAAGGCATAAAAAGAGAGTTTAGTGTAGCTAGAACACCTCAGCAAAATGGAGTAGCAGAAAGAAAGAATAGAACACTTATAGAGGCTGCTAGAACTATGTTAGTAGACTCTAAGTTGCCTATTTCATTTTGGGCTGAAGCAGTTGGTACTGCTTGTTATGTACAAAACAGGGTTCTTGTGACAAAACCACATAGAAAAACACCTTATGAACTTTTCTTTGGTAGAAAACCATCTTTAAGTTTTATGAGACCTTTTGGTTGTCATGTCACTATTCTCAATACCAAAGATCATTTAGGCAAATTTGATGGAAAAGCAGATGTTAGCTTTTTGATAGGGTACTCCTTGCAGAGTAAGGCCTATAGAGTGTTTAACACTTGCACTAGGCTAGTAGAAGAAAATCTTCACATAGAGTTTCAAGAGAAACTAGCAAATGTGAAAGGAGTTAGACCAGATTGGATGTTTGATGTTGATAGGCTTTCAGAATCTATGAATTATGTGCCTGTTTCAGGTACAAATACTAATGATAATACAGGTTCTGAAGACAATGTTGAAGCTCCTAAAGATCAAGATTACATCTGGATGCCAATATGGAAAAGTATGGATCTATCTTCAAGTCAAGAAGGACCTTCAAACACAAGAAATGAAGACAATGAAGAAGATCAAGGAACTCAGAATCAAGAGAATCAAGAAAGTGGTGCTAATGACAATGGTACTGCCAGTTCTTCAGATGGTCCTGCTAGTGCAAGTATTGGTACTGCTGAGCCATTGAATGTTCAAATAGATGATTCTTTTCAAGAAGAGGTTGGGATTAGCAATCTTCCAACTACATATGAAGTTCCTAAAACACCAAACACTAGAATTCTCAAAGATCACTCAACTGATGATGTGATTGGAAGCATAACTTCTGGTGTTAGAACAAGATCTCAAGTTGGTTTATCTCAAGTCTTATCTTCAGATGAAGAAGGGTTTATCTCCTCTATGTATGAAGAAAAGAATAATGATAATTCCAATATATGCCTGTTTTCATGTTTTCTATCTCAGGCTGAACCCAAAAATATAAACAAAGCTTTAGATGATGCAAGTTGGGTGGAAGCTATGCAAGAAGAGCTTCTCCAATTCAAGATTCAGAAGGTTTGGATATTGGTTGATTTGCCAAGAGGTCATAGGGCAATTGGAACCAAATGGGTGTTCAGAAACAAGAAGGATGAAAGGGGTATAGTGATCAGGAACAAGGCTAGATTGGTAGCACAAGGATATACTCAAGAGGAAGGGGTAGATTATGAAGAAGTGTTTGCTCTAGTTGCAAGACTTGAAGCAATTAGGCTTTTCTTAGCCTATGCTTCATTCATAGGCTTCACTGTCTATCAAATGGATGTTAAGAGTGCATTTTTGTATGGTGAAATTAAAGAACCAGTATATGTATCTCAACCTCCAGGCTTCATTGATGCTGAGTATCCAGATAAAGTTTACAAGGTTACCAAGGCTTTGTATGGCCTACACCAAGCTCCAAGGGCATGGTATGAAACATTGGCTTGTTTCCTACTAAAAAGTGGATTCCAAAGAGGCAGGATTGATCCAACTTTGTTTATCAAAAGAACAAAGAAAGACATCTTGCTAGTGCAGATTTATGTTGATGACATAATCTTTGGATCAACAAACCAAGACTTGTATGTAGAATTTGAAAAACTTATGCACAGAAAGTTTGAGATGAGTTCCATGGGGGAACTTACTTTCTTTTTGGGTCTCCAAGTGAAACAATCCAAAGAAGGCATATTTATCAGCCAAGATAAATATGTAGCCGAGATCCTAAGAAAATTTAATTTTGCTGATTCTAAGGTTGCAAGTACACCAATGGATCCAGACAAAGGGCTACTCAAGGATGCTGAAGGAGAAGATATGGATTTGCACAATTATAGGTCAATGATTGGGTCCTTGATGTATCTTACATCATCAAGACCTGATATCATGTTCTCAGTATGTGTGTGTGCAAGGTTTCAAATACATCCCAAGATCTCTCATCTCACAGCAGTCAAAAGAATCTTTAGATATCTTAAGGGTCAACCTAGGTTGGGTCTTTGGTATCCAAGGGAATCATCTTTTGAATTGGTGGCTTATTCGGATAGTGACTATGCTGGTGCAACACTAGACAGAAAATCCACAACTGGTGGATGTCAATTTCTTGGTTGCAGACTAATCTCTTGGCAATGCAAGAAACAAACAATGGTGGCCAATTCTACAACTGAAGCAGAATATGTTGCTGGTGCAAGTTATTGTGGGCAAGTTCTTTGGATCCAAAATCAATTGCTTGACTATGGGTACAATTTTCTTAACACCATTATTTATATTGACAATAGCAGTACTATTTGTATCATTAAAAACCCAGTTCAACACTCAAAAACAAAACATATTGAAATTGGACACCATTTCATAAGGGATTGCAATGAGAAGAAGTTAATTCAAGTAGTTAAAATTGATTCTGAAAAGAATTATGCAGACCTTCTCACCAAAGCTTTTGATTTAGGTAGATTCAAATATCTTGTAGGAGGTATTGGAATGATAAATCTTTGAAAATCATATGTTTTTGTTCATAAAATTAACTGGTATTGACTTTTAAACATGGTACTGCTAGTTAGTCAAAAGGTCCTGTTAGTTCATAATTGGTCCTGCTGATACAAAATTGCTATGTTTTGTTCATTTAAAGGCTTGAATGTTTAAAATGCTATAGATCAAGTGCTTTGCACTTTGTTCTTTTGGTTTGCAACTAACACATTTCAGGTTGATAACAAAACAAGAGTTCTTCCAAACAGAAAGGAGCAACAAAAGTTATATTCATTTCAGGAGAGATAACAATCTCATGGAAGGAATTGATAGCCAAGAATGGAAGAAACACCAATTAATGAAAGGAAAGACAAGAGCATACAAGATGATGCAGAGTTGAAAAAGATAGAGTTAGATCACATATCTAGAAGGGATGAAGCATTTCTCAAAGGAGAAAGTTCTATCTAGATCAAACTATGAAAGGTTTCAACTCAAAGGCATGACATTAGATGATTTCACTTGTTGAACCAATCATCCAAAATACACAGCATCATTGCCTTTCTAAATTTCCTCCATCCAAGGAAATTGCACCATCTTTGGGCCATCCTGGCTTTTGGTATTCAGCTCACCAAGTTTTCACAAACTTAAGAGTTGGCTAGTCCTTAAGCAAACGGCTTTTGGTAAAGACAAATCAAATCCGTTGATGGTTGATAGTTTACCAAAAACTATATGGTTGTTAACTAACCATACTTAATTGTGAATAGTTAGCTAGTCCTTAAGCAAACGGCTTTTGGTAAAGACAACTCAAATCCGTTGATAGCTGGTAGTTTGCTAAAAACTATAAGGGATTTTTATAAAACTTTCAAAGGTACTGGTAGTACAAAAATGGTACTGCTAGAGTACAAAGGTACTGCTAGATAGCCGTTGAGCCTGTCAGAAAAAGTTTTAACCGTTGGGCCTGGTAGTTAAAATTAGCCGTTGGGGTAGTTATGTAATTCACTGATGATTATATTATATTATATTTTACATATAAAAGATCTTTTTAACCGCCTTTTCATTTACTTATTTTAATCTTTCTAATTGTCGGTTAAAAGTAATTCTCTCATATCTTCTTTCATCAGTCACTATCATAATTCACATACACCTTTTATCTTCTACCAGTACTACCAACAAATCCCACCATCATATTCAAAATTTTCATTATGGCTTCCACAATTGATCTAGATTTTGTCCAACGTCACAATCAGTTAGCATTTTTGGAGAAGTCAGAGGATAATGCCTCATTTCATCAAGTAGTGGACTTTTTAAACAACTCCTACATCAGGTTTGCTTTACTAGTCAATCCCACTATTTATGAAAATCAAATTTTACAATTTTGGCAATCTGCTAAAATTAAAACTTCTGAAAATGGGGACCAAAGAATAAAAGCCAAAGTGGATGGTAAGCATTTGACTCTTACTGAGTCATCCATAAGAAGACATCTTCATTTGGATGATTCTGATGGTATTAGTCAATTACCAGATACTGAAATTTTTGAAAATTTACAAAGAATGGGGTATCATGCTGAGTCCAACAAACTCACTTTTCTGAAAAAGCATCTTACTCCACAATGGAGATTTTTGATTCACACAATCCTTCACTGTTTGAGCCAGAAGAAAACCTCTTGGGAGCAATTTAGTGGCAACATGGCCTCTGCTCTCATTTGCTTAGCAACAAACAGAAAATACAACTTTTCAAAATATATTTTTGAAGGATTGATAAACAATGTGAAAATTAAAACAAAGTTTTTGATGTATCCAAGATTTATTGGATGCATCATTGGAAAATTACAACATGTGTTGCTTCCCACAGACTCAGTTTATGAAACACTAAAACTTTCTCACAAAGTATTTTCAAATATGAGAATTGGTTTTAGAGGGGAGGAAGTTCCACTTTTTGATGAAATGGTACCACAAAATCCAGACGAACCCACACCATCTGCTGATACACAATCATCCAGTTCTTCACATGGTTACATTTCACCAACACAACAAACAACACCAATACCATCTCCAGTACCAGCAGAAACACCACCACCATCACCACATCATATATCACAAACCCAATCACCTCAGACAATGCAAGAGCTGAAAGATAAGGTGAAGTTCTTAGAGAATGCTCTCAAAAGTCAAAATGAAAGGTTTTCTAAGATCAACATCAAATTGGTAAAAAGGGTCAAGAAATTGGAGGGTGAAGTGAAAAAGTTACAGGGTAAAAAGTCTGCAAAGGTTGTTTTATCTAGTTCTTCACAGTCAGATGCTGATAGGTTAGATATCTCTTCCAAAAAGGGGAGGAATGATAGGTCTGAAGATGTGAATGAAGAGGAGGAACAGGCTCAATTTGAATTCCATGATGGAACTCAAGTTTATGATGAAGAGCCTGTTGGAGCAGGGCAAGAGCCTGTTGGAGCAGGGCAAGAGCCTGCTAGGGCAGAAGAAGAGTCTGCTAGGAGAGAAAGGCTATTAGCTATGGGGTATAAAGGGTCTGCTGAGAGAGTGTACAAGAGAAAGAGGGCTTTAATTGCTGATGAGCAATCTTCTGCTCCATCACAAGATTCACCTCCAAAGGATAAGGGCAAAGGTATTCTGATTGAAGATGAGCCAAAGTCCAAGAAGTTGAAAAGAACTCAGCAAATTCAGATGATTTTAGGAGAAGAAGAGGCCAAAAGAGTTCAAGAAGAAGAGCTAAAAGCTAATGAAGCTTCAAGAATGCTTGAAGCAATGAAAGAGCAGAAAGATGCTGAAGAAGCTGCTCAAGCTCTTATTGATTCTCAAGCTGCACAAATATTTGATGCACAACTACAATGGATTATCTCTATTGATCCAATTGTAAGAGGTCAAGCCTCTGTGTATGTGGATGATGAGTCTCTCAGTGTAGAAGAGAAGACAGCCAAGCTTGAAGAATTCATCACCAAAAAGTATAGAGAAGAAGCCTTAAATGATGTATTTCAGCAGATCATGCAGTATAAGGAGAAAGGGTTTAAATTGCCACATGATCAGAAAGAGCAGATGAAGTTCTTCAAGTTATATCTGAAAAGGTCAGCAAATTGGAAGGATCATCAACTCAAAAGAAAATCATTTGAAGAGTTGCAGCATCTATACATTGAAGCATACAAGAAGAACCACTGCACTCCTCCTGAACATACACAAGAAAGGTCTTCAAAGAAGAAGCAAGATGCTCAGAAGAAAGAAGTAGCAAAATTGGATCAAGGGCAAGTAAGTAAAATGTTGATTACTTTACCTACTATCATTCATGCTGATCCAATTAGGTCTAGACACCCTATAATTGATTGGGAAATACACCATGATAGATTTGGTAAGTCATGGAAAATATCAAGGGTTGGGGGACAGTCTGCTATCTTCAAGAATTTTGAAAATTTAGTTAGAGCATCTGATAGAGCAGATTTGGAAGAGTTGTGGAATCTAGTGCAGATTAGGCTAGCCACAAATTCTAGCAATGATGTTAAGGAACAGGAATTATGGGTTGAATTCAATAGGATGTTTGATCCTGATCCCAAAGATGATTATTGGAAATTTCCATATTATGATCCATCTACAACCTGGGAATTCCTAAGTCATTGCAGTGTTCATCATTTGTACACATCAAGTGGGATTGAACTCTTTATGTTGGCTGAGAAAGAGTATCCACTTAGTTATGAAGTGCTCTCAACTATGATCTCCAAGAGATTAAGGTGTGACAAAGATGATGAAAACTCAGAAATTGTTCAAAGTTTGCTAAGGAGCATATTTGAACAATGTGAAAGAAAAAGGAAGGATAGGAAGTAAAGGTTTTTGGAAGAGTTCTCAAATCCTCAAGGTATGTATTTTATTCATCAGAAACTTGTGTATTTTAATGGAAATAACAAGTTTAGGGGAGGATTGTTGGGAATAAAATGATCAAAGTCAAAGAGCCTGCCAAGTCGATGAAGAGCCTGCTAGTTGATTTTGTTATGTACGAAGATGTTCTACCAGTACCTTCTGGGTAGAAGGTACTGCTAGCTAATGAAGAGCCTGCCAAGCTTATGTCAAGTCGATTAGATATTTTGTAATAGATATTTAGTTGAATTATTAGTCTTTGTACATTGTTATACGTTATGTAGAAGTAGAATAGTCTTCTGTGGTGACAGAAGAATATATCAGAGTGTACATGGGTAGTTGTATTTAATTGTAGGCGCCAATATAGTCAAAGTATAGTATTATATTCATCTACTTGACAACATGTAATAAGATATCCTTATCTTATAAAAGGATATCTTAGTCACTTCTTCATGCATGCATCTTTACAACTAATAACCACACACCAAACTATCTCTCAAGTAACTTAGTTACTTCAAATCACAAATTCTTTTACAATCTTAGATTCAAGATTACTTTGTAATCCCGGTGATACTTAGATCATCCGTATTATTTCATCAATAATATTGAATCATTTTGTGTTAATCAAAGTTGTGTTATTTGTTCATTACATTCACTCATTTACTTAAACTCACCACCTTGTGTTCTTTTAAAGTGTGTTGTAGTAGATTCCGCATGCTAAACACATTCAATACATAAATATCTCTCAAACACATTACTAAGATTCATATCCCAAGTGTTTGAACTTCGAACAACAAACGTTCCACAACTAACTTTTTTTAAATATCAAATAATCGCCTTTTATAAACTTCGTAACATCGAGAAACGATTACATACACACAAGTTATATGAATATATAACTTTATTTTTGAACTTTAAGCATTTGCCGCACAAGTAACGATGCTACAAATACTTTTCAAACATCGTCTTTTGAACATTAAGGTCATGAACATAAACCGTCGAGATCTAAGATTTTCCATATTATTTAGGTCGCGTGATTTGAGCCGTTAGTTCTCTTTCACACTTGATATTTCTATATCTGGACTGTTGTACCACCGAGGTGAGTCATAGCCCCTCTTTTACCTATTTGAACTCTTTGGGGGAGATACATGCTCATTTTACTTACATATTTTACTCGTTGACCTTAAACATTTTACTCGGGTGATAATACACTTTATTTGTTTATTGAAACATATTACATAATACAAACCTGAACACAAGTATTTTTCTTTATGCTATCTTGATTGTTATTGCCTTAGTACACACTTTTGCCACTAAAAGTCCCTCATATCATGAGCCATTAATCACTTGCGAGTGAACGCGAATATCATGGATAGATCTATTGGCAGTTGACGCCCCATCTGTGTTAACCGGAATGGTAACCAAATGCACCTTATTTGAAGAACAATAGGAAGTTTGCAAACTCCTACACGATGGCACTGTTTCTTACAACATTTTTATGATTTCTGTTATTTATATCATTTTTATGATATCACACATGTTAACGTTTGAGTTCATGAGACTTAGAGCAATAATACTGTACTGCAATGTTACTATTTTACTATAATTGTATTCTTATACAATTATCCAACTTAAAACTTGTGTTCAACTGATTATTATACAAACACTATGGATTCACTCAACCATTGACCCGATTAGGGCAAACAAACGAACTATGGGTATATAACAGCGTAACCCACTATTTATTTTACTATCACTCAAACTTGAAACTATTGAAATCAACCGTTTTACTCATAAACCTATGAACTCACCAACCTTTGTGTTGACACTTTTTAGCATGTATTTTCAGGTTCAAGGCGATAGTCAAATTTTGGAGGCTTTTGGCATGGCATGGCATGGTCATAGATGACTCTGATGTATTTGGGGACCGCTTTATTTCTTTTATGGGCCTATATTTGCGCACTGTTTTTGGAATGTTGTAAACAAAATACTTTTGAATATAAAACTTCTTTTAAATGGTTGAGGAAAAATCGTTCTTTTTACTTTGTGTTGTGATACCAATTGAGTAGCACCCCAGTAACATTATCTTTCGCTGTAATCCATTTTTTGGGGGTGTTACAGTGCAAGAGTAAAGAGATAACATGATGAGTTGGATTGTGTAAGAGTGATGTGATGGGGAGCCAATGTGAGAAATTTAAATTTGAATTGAGAAGAGGTAGAGAGTGAGGGAGGTTGTATGTGAGGGAGTGAGTTGTATGTGTGTAAGAGTGAGTTGGATAATGATGTGATTGTGAAGTGATGGGGAGCCTTTGGCTTGGATTCAAAATTTGAATTTTGAATGTTGGAGATGAGAATGAAGGTGGTTTGTGGTGAAGGTTTATTTGTGTTTTGAAATGGATGGTTGGATGAAGATGGTGATGTGGTGGAGAAATCCTAGTGGTTAGATTGGAATGTTGAGAAGGGAATGTTTGGAAGATATGGTGTTGGTATGTAGGAGACAAGAAGTACATGGAAGTACTAAAGGTGTAAGGGAATATTAAGAGAATGTTGGGGATAAGATTTGGGAGGATTTTGAAATGGTTGGAGGATTAGTTTGGTGTAGAGAATAATCAAAGGATTGATTATGGCTTAATCACAATGTCATTAAGAAAGGAAAGAGTTGATAAAGATGATTATGGGTTGAGAAAATCAAAGGTTACTTATAATCTCAAGTAACTCAATGTCGAGTATTCATAATCTCATAATACGTGAATTTCCATGACTCGACGTAATCAATAATCACCTTGATGCAAACAAGCTAAGTGCTTTGCATCATTGTAAAGCATATCCCATAATGGGAAAGGATGCGTTTACGTAAAGGGACCTTTGGCTTAGTTTGACCAATAAGGGAGTAAACCCGTTACGTGATTAGAGAAGACGTAAACACGGGTTATGGCCATATGAATACTTTCACTTGATGTCACGTGAAATATATAAGCTCCCTAGGTCTAGAAAAGCCTTGGCTAGAGGCATTTATCAAAATACTTGAGTTGGCGTTTTGCCAAAAATGGGAGGTTGTAAATTTGGATCCCTCTAATTCAAAAACTCGTTTCGAGCGTTACCAATGAAGCACATAACATATTCATACCTGTATTGAAAGATCCACATTTTTTGGGTAAGGGGAAAGTCGACTTTCAAAATTTGTTCTGATCAATATAGTGGGCTGGCGCGTCGGAGCGCCGGCAGCGCGCCAGGCCCAGTTCTTGGGTCGGGAAGATTTTTGGCTAACGTTTGTGATTTTATGTGTTTCGAAGGTTTATTTGTAATCATTAAAACATAAGGATATCTAACTAATGTTGTCCCAACAATCTTGCACTTTTTGATGATGACAAATATATTCCGAAAGCAAATAAAATTACAAATCGTAGAGAAGATTAAGAACGCCTTTGGTGTAGCTTTCGTCTTGACCTTGCTTTGTAAATTGGTGAAGCCTTGATCTTTATCTATGAATTGGACTTCACAATTTGCTTTCTTTCTCCCCCTTTTGTCGAATCAAAAAGGCGGGATATCACTTGGACTTGAACTTTAGATATAACTTGAGCTTTTCTTCCCCTTGAACCAAACTCCCCCTAGATCGTTGCTCCCTGTTGTTCCAAGGCGGGGATCCATGGGTCAAGAGTCACATCTTTGCGGTGTCCTAGCTACACAAGAAACAACCAACAACAAACAAAGCAATCCTCACATGTGGAAGTCCAAAATGGGTTAGGTAACCATTTGGATACTTACAACATGGGTTAGTCCATGCAATAATCCACAATATCGTGCATTGTAACGCATATTAAAATCAAAAGATGTCATTTCATTCCAAGCATACATGAACAAAATATGCCAAATTCTTTATTCTACAAGAACTATCATAGTACTTTTCTATAAAAAGCATTATACAAGTACTTGCTAGGGACATCAAATTAGAGATCTAGTTTTCTAAGTGGAATCCTAACTTCTCTTCCTTTTTCACTTTTTTCTCCTTTTTCACCTTTTTCTCCTTTTCTTGCAACTTATCATCTTCCAACTTCCTATTCACTTTGGAAATAGTGGTTAACAACTCCATGATTCCTCTATGAATGGATAGAAGCATCACCCTAGCTTCAATCATTGATTCCTTGAGAGTGTTAACCACGTGTGCGGTATTCTCGCAACAAATGGAGTATTCATCTTCATACAACCTTGGACTTAAAGGTTCCTTAATTAAGTCCCGTACCTCACATTCCGCAAAGCTCCTTAATTCATACTCAAACATTATCCTATCATCACCTTCATTCTTCATCATATCCAAGAATAACCTTTGCAATCTCCTAGAGCTCTTCGGATTTTGATTTCCTTGATTGTTGTTCACCGATCTTTCCGAGAGAGACATGATTCCTATTATGAGAATTGCATTCTTAGAAATAGTGGAGGATGTGTTAAGTTGTGTGTTTGTGGAGAAAAGTATGATACTTCTTATCTTTTGAAAAAGTTTTGACTCAAGTGCATTTCAACAACAAGCAATGCACCAATGAAGATATCA
Source organism: Artemisia tridentata subsp. tridentata (assembly GCA_021014915.2). Lineage (NCBI taxonomy): Eukaryota > Viridiplantae > Streptophyta > Magnoliopsida > Asterales > Asteraceae > Artemisia > Artemisia tridentata. The sequence continues at coordinate 153,433,165 of CP139508.1, forward strand.
TTTATGGATTGTAGACACTAAAATAGAAAGTATTAAGGTTTCGGATTAACTTACTTGATGAAACTCTTCTATTATCCTTTGCTTTGAGAAAAAAATGGTGAAATGTGATTAAAAGGAGTTTGTTGATATAAGAATGTTATAGATTTGTTTAAAAAGTTTGTTTAGTGGATAATAGAGAAGGGTGGGATATTAGATCCAAAGTACATACAAGGTACATAATTATATGTGAGAAAATTTGTTTAGTGGGTTTTTATGAAAAGGTTTGTACTTAAGATTCCTTCACTATTTCTTTCTTACCATTTACATCCTCCTCTTCTTCTAGCAATCTCATTCCTAGTCCTAAACTTAAGTAATTGAATTGATCCTTATCTAGGGGCTTAGCTAAGATTTTAGATATATTGTCTTCGCAAGGTATTTTCTCGATAGTGATATGATTCTTAGCTATATTATCTCTTAAGAAATGGTGCCTAATTTCTCTATGCTTAGTGCGAGGGTAATCAATTGGGCTTGATGTTAGATTGATAGAACACTTATCGTCACATAGGATAGGCACTTCATTTAACATGATGTTATAATCAACAAATGCTTGTTTCATCCATAACGCTTGTTGGCAAGCCCTTCTGGCCGCAACATAATCGGATTCCGTTATGGAATTCGCAAAAGATGTTTGTTTCTTAGAGAACCATGATGTTAAACACGCACCTACAAATGTGCAAATTCCACTAGTGCTTTTTGTATCAACTATGTCGCCCGCATGATCCGAATTGGCATAAACCAACACTTTTACCCCTATATCCTTAGGATACCAAAGACCTAGGTGTTGGGTTCCCTTAACATACCTAAATATTCTCTTTACGGCCTCTAAGTGGGAAATTTTAGGGTTTTGTTGAAACCTAGCGCAAAGGCAAACACTAAACATTATATTCGGCCTATTTACCGTGAGATAAAGCAAACTTCCTATCATTCCTCTATACTTATTTCTATCTACGGACTTATTGTCTTTATCCAAAGTAAGAACCCTTTTTCTAGATATTGGGGTTTTGGTAGCCTTGGAATTTTCCAAGCCAAATTTCTTAAGCATCTCACCAATGTATTTTGATTTATTGAAAAATATCCCATCACTCAATTGCTTAATTTGTAATCCTAAGAAGAAACTAAGTTCACCCATCATGCTCATTTCAAATTCCTTATGCATTAATTTGGCAAACTCATCGCAAAGCGATTGACATGTTGAACCAAAAATAATATCATCTACATAGATTTGAATAATAATACCAAGCTTTAGGAGCTTGTTTAAGTCCATACAAGGCCTTTTTGAGCTTATAAACATGATTGGGTTTTTGAAAATCTATAAAACCGGGAGGTTGTGCAACATATACTTCCTCTTCGATGACTCCATTTAGAAAAGCACTTTTGACATCCATTTGAAAAAGTTTAAACTTATGACTACATGCATAGGCAAGCAAAATTCTTATAGACTCTAGTCATGCAACGGGGGCATAAGTTTCATCATAATCTATACCTTCTTGTTGATTATAACCTTGGGCAACTAACCTAGCTTTATTCCTACATACTATCCCATTTTCATCTAGCTTAGTCTTAAAGACCCATTTGGTTCCTATGATAGTATAACCGCTAGGACATGGAACTAAGATCCATACATCATTTCTAAATAATTCATCTAATTCCTCTTGCATTGCCATGACCCAATTTTCTACTTTTATGGCTTCCTTAATATTCTTAGGCTCTATGGTTGAAACAAATGCAAAGAAGTTGCTTTTGTCTTGGGCATGTGACCTAAGGGTCCTTTTTCCTAAATCTCCTATAACTTGATCTATGGGTGATCCCTAACTTCCTTAATATTTTCTACTCTAGGTACTACTTCCTCTAAATCACTATTTGGGGATTCTATCCTATTTTGACTTACATCTTCTTCTATTACATCATCATCTAACAGAGGCAATGTCTTAGGTTTTGGGGGAGTTTCATCAAAGACTACATTATATGATTCTTCGACCTTTAAGGTTTCCTTATTGAGTACTATGTAAGCCTTTGATGTTTGTGAATATCCTAGAAAGATTCTATTATGAGTAGTGCTATCTAGTGGGTCGGAGATAATGCATTTACAAACGAAAACTCTAAAGTATTCTACGGATGTTCTTTTACCTCTAAGTATCCCATATGGAATTTTATTAATGGTCTTTTTAATCAAAACTCTATTAAGTATGAATGACACGATTTCTACGGCACGACACCAAAATTTTTGTGGTATGGATTGTTCATTTAACATTGTACTACTCATCTCTTGTAAAGTTTGGTTCTTCCTTTCAACTACCCCATTGGATTGAGGAATGCGAGGAGCCGAGAAATTATGAGAGATTCCATGTTTATCACAAAAGGCTCCAAATTAAATTTCATTATCAAATTCTCTACCATGAACACTGGTACAAAAAGTGGTACTGGTTACTCCGAAAATGTGTAACGATATGCATATAGTCACACACGTTTTTTTTTGTGTTTTTTTTTGGTCACCAAAGATCGCGCCACTATAGGTGTCCTACGGTGACATTGTTGAGTTCGTGGCCTTTTTTATTGAAAAAGAGTGACCAAAACCCGAATATGTGTGACAAATTAGGCACAAGTTTTATTGGATTAATCAGTATTAGTGACAGTAAACACTTTATAGTCACATGAATGGTTTTTGAGAGTAACTATTGTTCGTCCTTTGGCCGCATAAATATATAATATATGTGACATTTGAGATGATTTATTCAAGTAAATGTGTATTTTGTGTGACTATTTCCCGTCCTGTGGCCACATGAATATATAATAAATGTGACGTTTGTGATGATTTAGTCACACAATGGGTATTGTTTTTTTTTTTTAGTTAGTCACATACAATTTTATAAAAAAATGGTCAAAAGTGTTAATAAGTGTTATCATATGCTTTTTAAAATCAAGTAAAAGTGTATTTTGTGTGACTATTGTTCATCCAATGGCCACATAAATTTTATGTTTGTGTGACTATTGATCTTAACTGGCCCATGGCCCAACTAGATGGATCACGGCATGGGATATGGATCGGGGTAGGGTGGGAATTTTAAGTAATCTAATTAAGAACTTAAAATTTATAAAACATTAAAATTAAGAATTTTGATCAGTATTTATAAAGATCGACCCACACATATCACTGACCAACCCGATTATAGACCTACCTAAATGGGTCAACCTCTTTAATCGTTGTTTGACCAATGGGTTGGTTATTTTTATTGAGATACTCAAATAAATGGCTCAAATCTAGGTTAAGACTCGATCCACTAAGACAAGCATTAAGATATAATGGATACAAACTATTACCTCTTCATCACACCATGGAGCCAAGATCAATTTCTTTTGGCCTAATACTTCAATGAACTCATCCTAAGTTTTGGTAACTTGAATACATGCATCTCGTTTTTCTTGAGCAACATCAAACATGCTTTGCTGAATATCATCCAACATACCCTTAACTTTCTCACCCAAATCTGCCATAGGAAGATCGACCTTTGATCCATTATCACGACGAACAACACGAACCTGAAAAGCAACAAGCATCAGGCTTTGCATGGAACACATGCAGTTGAAGATGGCCAAATAAGTTTGGTAACAAATTAGAACGAGTTCAAGTTAAATCAGACCATAAAATATAATAAGCTATACATTTAGTAAAAGGATATAACCCATTTTGACGAGTTGGAGATAAATAACCACCCAAATAAACAAAAAAGTGATGCATTTTCAAAACTGGCACCTCTACTTGCATTTTGTAACAATGAACATTACTGTCTAACCTGTTTATTAGCTATATCCTTTGGTCCTATTTCAATCCTCAAGGGAACACCCTTCATTTCCCAATGAGAATACTTCCAACCAGGTGAATAATTCTCTCGAAGGTCTACCTTGGCCCGAATACCTAAATCACATAATGTTTTCACAGTCGCCGAACAGGCATTCATTATTTCTTTGACATCGGCATCTTTAAAAGGCACATGAATCACAATAACTTGTACTGCTGAGATTTTAGGAGGCAACACCAGGCCTTTATCATCGCCATGAACCATAACCATATCACCAATCTGAAAACAAAGTAAGTTAAAAATTAAAACCAGTTATATATTATTAAACACGTTTTTACAAAAGCTAAAAAAATTGCTTGATTACGGTTCTTGTGCTATAAGCCCATGAGTTCTGCCACACCATAGCCTTTTCTCCCTTCTCATCTTTGAAGTTAATCTCAAACATCTTAGCAAAATTCTGGCCCAAGCAATGTGAAGTTGCACCTTGTACACCATGACCAGTATTTGGAATAAAGGCCTGCAAGCATTAAAGTAATTATAAAAAGACATGTCATTTAATATTAGTTATTAACTGATGATAGCATCTTATAGGTGGTACCTCCACACTAGTAGTATATAGCCCACCAGCAAAATTCTCCTCGTAAAGACGTCTATACAGTTCAAGTATTTCAAGAACCTAAAATATAGCATAGTTATAATTATATCATTCCATTTCCATTCATTAAAAACACATGTAACAATGAATGAACTTTCTGATGTTTTAAACATGAGATCAGTGAGATGCACCGACTCCAAATAACTATGAAGTATGAAGTGATCACACAAGTTTTAAACTTTATTTTTTACCTCAGTGTCAGCCTCCTCCTTTGTTGCAAAGGCAGTGTGTCCTTCTTGCCAAAGAAACTCATGACTCCTACAAAGTTGAGAAATTAGTATATATTCAAATTGTTATCATAACGTGTGCCAAATGACTGATAAAGTGATGCTATAAGTAGGCACACAAAACAACAAGGGATATGAAAATATCACCTAATAAAGGGAGTAGGATTACTGAACTCCCAACGAACAACATTGCACCATTGATTTAGTCTTAAGGGCAAGTCACGGTGTCCCTTGATCCACTTAGAAAAGTAGGGATACATGACAGTTTCACTGGTTGGGCGAATGGCAATAGGAACTTCCAAATCGGAGCTACCTGATCTCGTGACCCAAGCAACCTGGAAATTTTAAATCAGGGAAAGGTTCAAAAAGTTTATTACAATCAATCACAAAGACAAAATATTAGAAAATTTTCTAAAGGTGGCAAAGTTAAGAAGTTCATGCCAAGAAACCAATCAGTTAAAAGTGTAAATACAATGTTCATAGACTATACCTCAGGGGCAAAACCCTCTATGTGATCCTTCTCCTTTTGTAGAACCGTATTGGACACAAAAAGTGGGAAGTAACATGTTTTGATATCATCTTCTTAATTTCTAGATCAAAAAAGTTCTGCACAAAGATATTACAAACCAGCTTATACCATCATGTTTTTGCTAGCCTAATATTTTAATAAGTGAAACAAAAAAAGCACAAAAAGTAACAGAGGAAAACAAAAAAGATTATTCTTACTTGCATTGTCTCCCAAATGGCCATTGTCGATGGACGGAGAATGTAACAGGCAGAGATTTCATAGTATTTTATCATCTCCCCATTTGTAACCACCTATAAACAAAAAAAATAGTAAATAATAAAAGGGCGATTTTGGCGATTGTCTGTTTTCACTGTTTGATTCAATTCACAATCGATTTGTGGATTGAATCCCCATCTTATAACCTGAAATCCACCTTGTATTATTCTTAAATCCACACTTATGATATGCCAACAGAAACTAATAAACCCCCAGATCCATTAATTGAGGAATTTCATGTCCTCGCTAAGATGACATCATCTGAAGGTATTCGTGTTGTTCCTGAGAATGAAGCTAAGGGTATTAGTAGGAGAGGTAGACCTCGTAAAATTAAGAAGGGGGTTTAAATCAAGGTCTCTACTCCGGGATTTAAAGCTAAAGAAAGATTTGATTCAATCAATTATTATTTAGGATTAGGGTTTTTAAATCGAATTGATTTTGGGGGTGGGTTTCTAAGCTGCTATTATCAACAAGAGAAATTGTTTTTATTTGTTTGTTTGTGGTTCGATTCGATTTGATGATGAGATAAAACCAAATACACCAGGCACCCTCTCAAATGTTATGTATATGATTATGATGATCTTCTTTCGATTTGATGTGAGATCTGAGAAAAAAGATAATGATGGGTGGAGGGGCAATTTGATTTTGGGTAAAAATTTAGGGCTGGCTTCTGAAAAGTTGAGAGGGAAATTTTATTTTGGGAAAAACTAAGTGCGGGACATGTAAAATATTACATATAAATTTAACACATGAAATATCTTAATCTTTGTTTTTATTAGGGGCGGAAATAAGCCGAGCCGCTTGTGAAAAGCTCAGGATCGTATCAGTAAAAAGCTTGAATGAGCCGAGCTCGAGCCTAAGTAGCAGCTCATCTATCAATCGGGCTCGATCCTGAGTTTCACATACAAAACTTGATTGGGCTCACGAGCCTAAATGACACTATGATATTTTACATATTAAACATATATAAAATGTTATGCATTTGTATTATAGGTGAACTTATTAACAAGCTCGATAACAAGCTTATTAATGAGCTCAAAATAGATATATTACGAGCCAAGCTCGAGCCAAACTTTAATTTTTTTATTTTCGAATCGCATAAACGAGCCAAGCTCGAGCCAATCCCAAGCCTATATAACATACATGTACCATGAGCCGAGCTCGAGCTTAACAAATAAACAAATTAATACAAAAATGAAAGCTTAACGAAAGAAACAAATTAATACAAAAACTTGACAAGGTGATCTCTTTGTACATGTTTATTTGTTAAAAAAAAGTGAGATTATATGTCTTAAGTTATCATGGCACAAATTAACATAGACGAGCTAAAGTAAAATACTGAACATTAAATTATTATTATTATTATGGGGTATTAATTATTATTATTATTATATTATTATATTATTATTATTATTATTATTATTATTATTATTATTATTATTATTATTATTATTATTATTATGGGGTTTTACAAGAGATATGGGTACTAGATTACCGTTTCAGGCAAATTCCTCTTTTCAAATGTGATTGGGTTAATCACAGAGCTGGTGGTGTGAAACGCGATACTACTCTTGGGTATACATTGGTTGACCTGAATAATTTAGGCCACAAGGTTGATCCATTCATATTATCCTCACAAGCACAAAAAGTGTTTTATGTGAAAGACCAGATAGATAAAAAATTGTCTATTGTCTTTAAGACACCTCCCAAGAATTACAAAGATAAGTATGACGAAGTCGATGAGGAATTTAGTACCGTCATTCACCAGCACAATGATAACATATTGCCACGTGTGGATCGACGTGACTTGGGTAATGAATCACGAAATGACTACTATCGAACCGACTGTGGAGGTGTTGTTATACGAAAAATCCAAGTGAACCATGTCATGCTCAAGTTGTCACACTCTACCTTTATCATATTTCACCCGTTCTTTTAAAGCATAAAGACATTCGATTTTTTGTACTTGTTTAAGGATTTATGTTTGTACTGTGCAGAGCCTTTTTAAGCTTTTGTTTTGCTGCAAATACTCTTGTAAAGGATTTCATTTTATCTATTAATTTTTTACTTCCTGTTTGGTTTATAAGTTTGAGCTGTTATTTATGCGTTTGTTAGAAGGACCGGCCTTGTGTCCTCGCATGTCATTCCTTGGAGCGCGATTAAGTGTCAAATGGTTTTGGTCTGCATTTTTATGGCAGTATGCTGTCTCTACGTGTTTGGCTTTGGGTTTGCATGTTTTGCTATTTAAAAATAAGCTGCACCGAAAAAGTTTTAAACCAAATAAGCTACAACTTATTTAGTTTTGCTAAATTCAAAATTTTAAATGTGAAACAAGTTGAAAATAAGCAGAGGGAGAAAAAGCCATGGTTTAATAAGCAGCTTCTATAAGCACTCTTTAAGCTACTAGCCAAAAACAATGAAGCTTAAACTTCTATATTAAAAAGGAAATGCATTACATTAACGAATAGGTTACTCTGGCAAGATGGTAACCCGCTTGACTTCCGTAAGGGAGGTCGCGGGTTCGACTCTCGCTGGGGTGTAACATCCTTTTTTATTTTCTTGTTATTTTTTATTAACATAATTTAGTCACACATTTGTGATATGTTGTGGTTATTGTAAATGCATATAGTCACATGATCGTTCTAGAAGAAAATGTGACTATACACATTATCTTTTGGCAAGCTAACACAAACTAAACTTTAAACTAAGACAAATACTATACAACATTTTTATACGTTTTGTACTTTTTTATTTTTTTACGTTTTCATCCGTTTGTAACGTTTTTCGTCCTTTTTTGACCGTTTTCAATCGATTTCGACCGATTTTGCTTTTTCGACCGATTTTGACAATTTTCGACAGATTTCGACGGATTTAGACCGTTTTAGACCGACTACGACCAATTGCGACCGATTTCGACCTTTTCGACCGATTTCATCCATTTTTGAACGTTTTCGGCAATTTTCGCTCGTTTTCATATGTTTTCAAGCTTTATTGAACGTTTTCCTCCGTATTAAAACGTTGTGAAACGTTTATTACGTTTTCGTACATTTTTGTACGATTTTTTCGTTTTCATATGTCCTTCTCCTTTTTTCTTTGTTTTGCTACGTTGTGTTCGCTTTCGTACATTTTATACGCCTTCATACGTTTTTTTAAGAAAACGTTAGACAATGGACAAAAACAGTCCCAGACGTACAAAAACGTTTGAAATCAAGAAAAAAAAACAAACGAAAATGGTTTAAACCGTTATGTTATTTTACCCTTTAAACCAAATAAGCTACAACTTATTTAGTTTTGCTAAATTCGAAATTTTAAAAGTGAAACAAGTTGAAAATAAGCAGAGGGAGAAAAAGCCACGGTTTAATAAGCAGCTTCTATAAGAACTCTTTAAGCTACTAGCAAAAAACAATGAAGCTTAAACTTCTGTAATAAAAAGGAAATGCATTACATTAACGAATAGGTTACTCTGGCAAGATGGTAACCCGCTTGACTTCCGTAAGGGAGGTCGCTGGTTCGATTCTCGCTGGGGTGTAACATCCTTTTTTATTTTCTTGTTATTTTTATTAACATAATTTAGTCACACATTTGTGATATGTTGTGGTTATTGTAAATGCATATAGTCACATGATCATTCTAGAAGAAAATGTAACTATACACATTAGTTTTTGGCAAGCTAACACAAACTAAACTTTAAAAACACATATTAAGTTACGTGACCAAAAGTGTTAATAAGTGTGATCATATGCTGTTTAAAGTGAAGAAATGTGTATTTTGTGTGACTATTGTTCATCCAATGGCCACATGAATTTTATGTTTGTGTGGCCTTTTGTAATATTTAGTCACACAAAGCATGAAATTTAATGATGACAGATTTCACATTTTGCTCTAAATAATAGCCACATGAATACTTCACGATGTGACTGTTATGAACATATTGGTCACATATAATCACCTTAAATGTGGCCATAAACATAATTTAGTCAACATTTGTGATATGTTGTGGCTATTGTAAAGGTATATAGTCACATGATCGTGCTAGAAGTAAATGTGACTATACAAATTATCTTTTGGCAAGCTAACACAAACTAAACTTTAAACACACATATTAAGTTACGTGACCATATGTACTGGATTTTGGCTACACTTAAATAATGTGTGACAAAACGTTTAGTGTGGCCATATATGGCATTTGGTCACAGTATTAGAAGTAAATGTGACTATACACATTAGCTTTTGGCAAGCTAACGCAAACTAAACTTTAAACACACATATTAAGTTACGTGACCATATTACTGAATTTTGGCTACACTTAAATAATGTGTGACAAAATGTTTAGTGTGGCCATATATGGCATTTGGTCACAGTGTTCAAGTGTGTGACATATATTTGTCACTTTTAAATGCATATCGTGACTAATGCTTCAAACTTACTTTTCAGTTGTCACACATTTCAAATTCATATGTGGCTAAATATTCAGCAAAAAATAGCAGTCACTTTTAAATAATGTGTGACAAACTTGACTATATGATTTAGCCACATACACAATTACTTCATGTGACCATATATGGATTTTGATCACATTGTTCAATTGTGTGACATATATTTGCCACATATGTATATGTGGAAAACTAGAAGGGGGGTTGAATAGTTTTACCGTTTAAAATTAATTTAAACCATTTTGTAACTTATGTGAATTCAATGAAACTATGCACACAAAAATAATCAAACAATATATCCAAGAAGAAAAGAGAGAAATGATCAAACCACATAACACGGATTTTTATAGTGGTTCGGCTACAAGGACTCTTTTCCTTGCCCTACTCCACTTCCCCGAGCCATTAACTCGAGAGTTATCCTTCACTAAGAAACAAACTCCCTTCTAGGTGGAGAAAACCTTTACACGTTGCTTACTTCCTTTTCCGGTACTAAGCTAAACACCGGGTTCTATTTCAAGGTAGAACCAACCTAACGTCACCTATACAATTACCGACACTAAGCTAGATGTCGAGTTCTTTACAAGGGTACAACCACTCCCGTTTGGTTCTTTCACAAGGGTACAACCACTCCCTACACTCTTTGTGTTTTGAGGACTAAAACACTAACCACACTCACTGAGATAAATGATACAAATAATGATGTGTGAACTACAACTATATCACACAGTAACTATGCCAAAGGTTTTACACGTCTGTGTTGAACCTTGATGCTTAATCTCCTTTGTACAAAAGGAAAGATCAATGAAATGAATGAATGATAAATGTTAGATGATATGTAAATGAATGAGTATGAATGTAGGCTATATGAGTGATGGTGTGTCCAAATGATCAGCTTGCTATTTATAGGCAAGCTGGTGAACAGCCGGCGGATCCCATAAAAGGGATCCGTCTTTGATATCGTTTGGTTCCGCCAAACATGACAGCTAAGAGTTTATGGATATCTTTCCAAATCCAGCTGTATCCTTCACATCCTTGTTATGTCACATCAAAATCTCCCAAAGTCAACTATCTTGCTTGAAGATCTAGCCAAGATATTACATAATCTATGTATGATGCATGCCATGATGTCATTGTATCATTTTAAAAATAAAGTTTCCTTTTAAGGAAATAAACTAGTAGATGTGTAAAATGTAATTCTAAGTAAACTTGTGAAATGTAAAATGTCTTTTAAAGACACTTTAACTAGTATTTATGATTTGCTAAAAGATATACTTTGTAATTGTCATTAACAAAACTAAGTAAAGATCGTAAAATATAAATAACGTTTTTAGGACGATATTTATATTAACAATCTCCCCCTTTTTGTTGATGACAAAACATAAAGTATATTTTTGAGCAAAAGAGTAAATATAGCATGAGTTCTTTAAAATATAGATTAAGTTTGTTTTATTTAAGTTTAAAAACTATTTTTATGCAAAAGTGTATGTACTGTGATGATTCACAGTTATGCAAACTTAATCCTTTCTCCCCCTTTTTGTCGAAACAAAAAGAAGAGTTGCGTAGCGGAATGCGATTTTGAGAACTTTAAGAGCTCCCCCTTGTTTGATACTTCCCTTAAATGGAGTAACAAGGTAATGATGCATGATCCTACAAAACAAATGGTTAGAAAAATGAAATGCTCCCCCTTGATGTATACTCCCCATTACAAGAGTCCCAACGTATACATTAGAAGGGTATGAGATGCTGCAAAAGAAATGTTAGTTGTGAATAGCTTCAATGGAGAAGCATAATGCATCTGAAATGGTCATCCAAATAAGAATGTTAATCTAGTGAACTTTAAAAGGTCAAAATGTAGTGTCTGATCAAAATTTTGTACCTAAAGTACAAGTGATCAAACTATAATGTAGATTCCAAATAGCTATATAATGATGTTAGTTACCTAACTAATGATAATATGCTTTATGTTGATCACTCATAAGCATAAAAACATCACATTCATTCATTGAAAATTATGTGACAAAAGTCACAAACATAATATGATATTACATGAAAATGAAAAATACATCCTAAAAAAATAAAAAGTCCCACAACAACATCTAAAAGGTCCTATATAATGAGACTAAAATTCTCCTATTGAGGAGGATGAGAGATGGCGTTTAGACGCTCAAGAATGTGGTTCAAAATGAACCTCATTTCATTTTGGAGCTCGTGCACCAAAATGTTTGTCCTTTGTGCTATGTGAGCGGTTCTTTCACACATGTTGCAATCATGGCGAGGAAAACCGGGCGGAAGAGTAGACACATTTTGTTGTGGTGGTGGTGGTGGTGATTGGTTGCTGGGTGGTGGTGGTGGTGCTTGTTCATTGGTTGGTGGTGGTGTTTGGAGGGAGTTCATGAGGATGTTTTGGAGGTCCATGGCTTCATTGAGGCGGTGATCTACCATACCCGAGAGAGTGTAGAGTCGATTGAGCTCTTCACTAATCTCCTCTTGGGTTTGAGGCAAATTGATCCACATTGCCTCGTCTATGGCAATTAGTGTTTATGTGGGTGAGAGAGGTGGTATTTGAGGTTGAGATGATGGTGCATCATGGTATAAAGGACCATGGATATCCAGGAAAATCGGATGAAAAAGCATAGGCTCTTGACCTTCAAAGGTCATGGGTGGAGGATTGGTTGATCTTGGTGGGAGATCCTCCAAGTCATCAAGGTATGGATGAGGTGATGTAGGTGGAGTCCTAAATAGCTCCATAGGTTGAAGTTTGGGTGAGTTTAGTTGTGATTGAGATTTGACAGTCTGTGATGGAGCGGGTGGTGGTGTGGTTGCTATTGGAGTTATGGTTGGAGGTGGAGTTTGTATGACAACATTTGATGGTGTAGGTGTGCATAAAGTAAGGAAATTTTCACTCGCTATAGGAGATGAGATATTAAGAGGAGATGATTCCTCTGATGATGAGTTAGCAAGATTTATGAAGCAACAGGGATTAACACTAATGCGGGCAGTGCGTTTTGGAGGTCTAGAGGTGGAGGAGTTGGTTGATTTCGTCATGGTGAGCTAAGAGAACTAAGATGTACAGGTTATATGTTGTGAAGAAGGTGAATGAGTGAGTTTTGCTCTAAGTTATGATCTTAATATATAGGCAGATGGTTTATAGAAACTAGTGTTTGGATTTGATGTGAATCCAATAGAGAATGTTGGTTCCTAATGATTTGGAACAAAAATTTGTGCAAATCACATCACATAAGTCAATCCATAGAACTTATGTTGAGTAGTATGAGGAAGATATGCAGTAAATGCAAAGGGATAGTGGAAAATCCTGTGATGTGATGTACCCACGGATTTGAAGGATCCCTAAAAAGGGTTCCTTGTTTGTATTAGAAAGGTAACTCACTCCTTAAATTTAAAAATTCAAATTTTGATGGGAAATGTTGTTCTTAAGTTTCTAAGAGTTTCTAAATCATTCTAAGATGTATAATGATCAGTGAACCTATTCTAAAGAATACTAGAAACTAAAATCTAAGAATCGGGATGAGTCGAAAAAGTTTTAAGAAGTTTACTGTTATACCTGCGGATCCAATCGACAAGGCGTGCGGATCCAAATTTTTGGATCCGCCTGATCCGCAGGTTGAAGAATGGCGGAGCCAATGCTAACACATGGCGGATCCAAAATGAGGGATCCGCCAGATCCGTTGTTAAGCTTGTAGGAAAAATGTTAGTGTCTGATAGAGAAAATTGTTTAAAAAATGAGAGGCCAAATCTATCATGTATTAAAGTAAGATAGTACTACAAATATTTGATCACCTACAAATATTGAAATGTAACTTTTATTCATTGAAAATTTGTTTGTGACAAACATCTCAAACTTGAAGTTACATTTAGAAGTCCCTAAAAGTTGAAGAAATCCTAGAATAATTCTACAAAGTACACTAGAATAATTCTAACAGCTTCTATGAAGAGGAATTTGTTGGTGTTGATGGAGATATGATGGAAGCTAGCCACATAGTTTCTAAATCCTTAGTGTCACAAAGGTTAGTGTTATGTTCTTCATTTTCTTGAGTGTTTGTTTGATTTACCCACATTGAATCATCAATGTGTTGGAGTGTGGTAAGTAGATCATGTGGTTGAAGGTTGGATGAATTTAGTGGTGATGATGATTATCTTTCTTCAGATGGTAAAGGTGATGGTGAGGAAGCTATGGTGTAGTTACAGGTGGTGGTGTGCTATATGTGGGTGATGATGTTGTACCTAGTGGAATTATGATTGGTGATGGTGATTTTGTAGATGAAGACATGTTGACTATAGGAGTTATGATAGAAGTTGTAGTGGCAGTAGTGGATATGATTGGTGAGCTTACGTTTGAAACTGGATTAACGAGCCTGATGAACTCAAATAAGTACATATTATTACTATCATTTATCCTATTAATTTGACTTGTTTTATTATATTATGTATGAGGATTGATACTTAATCATTTACTTTTGTAATTCTCAGTTGAAAACAAGCATTTGGTGAAACTTGGCGATTTTGGACTAATTATGGGGCAAAACATGCAAGAAGTTAAGAGTCTAACGAAATGTACAAGATCAAGACTATTCTGCTCCAGATGCGCCGCATCTCACTTATGACATGCGCCGCATCACTATCAATATTTAACCAGATACGATCCAAGATACAAGAGGACATGCGCCGCATCCTATTATGGAGTTACGCCGCATCTTCTGGCGGTGTACGAATATTCCTGAATATTATATCTTGGACCCCACGCGAAGTTAAGTAAATGCGCCGCATCTACTTACTAGATGCGCCGCATCTTACCCTCAGACAGAAACTATAAATACCCCAAGACCAGACGAATTTCGTGTGACATATATTATATACGAAGACCGAAGACCAGAAACCTAGGACGAATTCAGTCAAGGCAGCAGCATAAGACACACCCAAATCAAAGATACAAGAGCTGTAAGAAGGTGCTGCATGTGTTTAATTCATTAAGTAGTTTTGTTTTATTGTGTTAGTAAACTTTAATTCATCAAGATTGGTGGCTTGTGTAATGTGACAACGGAAAGATTGCACTCCCTTAAAACTGCTTTCTCATTAATTAAAGTTTATATGTTGATGTCATTGGTGACTTTTATTAGTGCATTGATAACCTCTGTGTCTAGCTGAGCGTTGATCGGGTCGCCATGCCTCTGCCCTCGCCTGTTTATTAGATCGCCTATGTATTCTATGGTCTGTAGAAAAGTAGGAGAAAGATAAACGGGATAGTCATAAGTAATCATTAAGGGTTTACTCGCCGATAAGATTAGAACCAACGAGAAAGGACTTAATCTCGGTGCGTTGCATCGAACTATACACTTCATATAACACTAGCAATAAAACAAGTGACAAACTACTTATCATAAGGACAGCCCTCTTATTGTCTCGAGTATTTATCTGTGTACGTGTGTGCTACTTGCTAATTCGTGCCTATTGGTCTAGTTTATTATTTAATTGCAACCAAATTGTGCCAGTCTCTCAGGCTGAACCCCCTTGCGTTAGATTAGATTGTATAGCTAACTTAATATATTAAAATACTGATTAGAATAACTAGATAATACGTTCCACTCTTAGTGATCGACACTCTACTTACCATTATATTCATACTGACCGGGTACACTGCTCGTTAAGTGTGTGTGTTATTGATAAGTCGGCTAAATATAAATTTAAAACTTGAGTAGGCATTAAAACTGCTAAACCGCAACGACACACGACACGCATCAAGTTTTTGGCGCCGTTGCCGGGGAGTGAATTGTTATTATCTGTTAATTTGATTAGTATTTTAATTAGTTTTTAATTTTTTTATCTAACCGCTAACTTTGTTGTGTATTAGATTAATTTGCATTCATTGTATTATTTTGCATATTTTCGGTTTTTGTGTGTTATTTGTTTGCTTTTATTTTGTGTTTATTTTCGTGTGTTTTTATTTGTTTTAATTTTTCGTATTTTTTTGTGTTCTGCTATCGTTGTACTGAGCTAAATCAAACGATACGGCGCATCTGATTTCTCAGATACGGCGTATTGCGTTTAATTTTTATAAAATACAACGCGTTTAAATAATTCGATACGACGCATCTTTTCCCCAAGATACGGCGTATCTGTTTTTGATAAAAAAAATTTCTAAACGTTAACGCCATACGACGCATCTGCTTTAGCAGATACGGCGTATCTATTATTTTAATTAAAAACAGTTTTCGAATTATTAAACAGATACGGCGCATCGATCTCTGTCGATACGGCGTATCTTCTGAATCAAAAATCTTATATTTTGAAACGTAACGAAAATACGGCGCATTAACTTTTGTTAATACGACGCATTTAATTTTTATAAATATCGATTTTTGATTATTGATACGGCGCATTCAAATTTCTAAGCGGCGTATCTATTTTCTGAATAAAGTCTGATTTAATTTTAACGATTATTAGATACGGCGTATCCAACTTTTTGGATACGGCGCATCGTCTGCAGATATCAGCTATTTGTATTCTTATATCCGTTTCTATATTCATTAATTTCTCTTCTAGCGAACAAATCCTACTGATGATTTTACCTTTGATGACAGGTTTTGCTATGGAAGACATGTCAGTTAACGGATATCTTGCTAAGGAATGCTTGCTTTCAGATTCATTCAATGTGCTCATGATCGATGCAGATTTATTCTCTTGGGAGACCCCTCTTGAAGCTGCTTTTAAGGAATTCATGCGTTTATGCAACATCGACAAAGGGGTTTTCTCTTATGATGTATTTGTGAGGTACACTGGAGATGAATTGTCGCTCTTATGGCCTATCATTGAATCCAAAGGATTGAACTGGACTACTATCGAAGAAGATGATGGGAAATTCTATCTTGCATACATGGACTCAAGCAACAACAGCTGTGGTGGAGGCAATACCCAAATCTCTTACATGCCTTATTCCGAACAGTACTGGGGATTAAATGAGAACTATCTGGACGATGACAGAATTTATGCTGTGGCGGAGTTACTATTTCATGGCAAGTTGGTAAGATTGATGGACCTCTCCCTCAATGATTGGCTTGAACTTAAATATGGTAGTCCGAAATTTGCCCCTGCAAATGAAGTCAAGCAGATTATGACTTCATGGTTGACACGGAGTTTTAGGAAGCAATTTAACGAGCTCATGGAGATAAAGAGAAAAATGATTGAAAAGAATTGCTTTGACGTTAACCACGATCCTAACGATGTTGATTTTTCAGAGTGGTTGGCTAGTAAGTTTAATAACCATAAGAGCATGGATCGAGCTACTAAGGATGCATTATGGGTATATTGGATAAGAGGTGAAGACGAAGAAGTAGAAAGCGATTATGGGTCATCACTTCATGATTCAACAATCAATGGGGGGATTGAAGAATTATTCAGAATTGACATTGATGTGTTCGATTATGAGACACCCTTGTGCAAGCAGTTCAAGGAATTTAACTACCTCCTTCGAGTCGACAATGATGTGCTTACTGGAGATTTACCAAGATTCAAGACTTATGATGATTTCAAAAACACCTAGTACTACGAATGGAATGACCAAGTACCATGGGTTTGGGATAAACCATGGGAATTTGAGCACATTAATCACACCTGTACACCCTTCGTTTTCAAGGATGGGAGTAGTGTTTGGCCGACCTGTGATTATAAGAGTGACGGAACCTGTAATAGGGGAAGTATTATTGGGATGAAACGGGTTGAAAAAGATGTAACCTTTGAAGATTATGAGTGGTACGATAATGTTGAAGACTGCCCACGAAAAACTGAAGCTTTGCAAGAAAAGGGTAGAATTGAATACTTGAAAGGACTAAAGGGAACATCAAATACTACTTTCTGGGAATGGGTGCATGAACAATTTGATGATTACACGAAGCTTAGTCGACGGCTACAATGGGAATTGGAAAGAGAATGGGAGGCAATTCAAGATGATAGCAATGAGTCATTAATCAATGAACTTGATGACTATTTGATTAAGGATCCTTACTTTAAGTTTGTTGATAAAGACGAGGAAGAGTTCACCAAAAGAAAGTGTCAACTACTTGGAATCCCTTATAATAAGCCACCCATGATTATTTCTGAAAAGTTTAAAATCATCAAATATTCTTTGGGACCAGAGGAAGAGTATGTTGCGACGACGACCAAGAGTTATACTAGATTAAGTCGAACGGAGGAAAATGTCGCAGAGCTATACGGGAACATCTTTCGGATGAAGGAAGAAGGATGGACCGTGACAAGAACTAAGTGAAGAGCTGAACGTGAGTCTAACTTGAAGACTCTGGAATAAAGACAAGTGCTTACCGGGAACAACCCAGATTTATCTTTTAATTTTCTGTTTATATGTCGAGTCAGTCAGGCCGCAGAGGATACGGCGCATCTCAATCCTGAGATGCGGCGCATCTCCTGCAATGGTCATATCTTATTTTATTTTTCTGCATTTTTTATTTTTGAATTTAAAACTTTTTATCAGTTTATTTTAATGCGGCGCATCCCTGGTTAAGGATGCGGCGCATCTTTTATTCTGATCCGTATTTATTCCAGGCTCGATACGGCGTATCTTCTTCCATAAGATACGGCGCATCGACTGACCTGATGATTTTCATTTTTAATTTTTATGATTTATTTTTCCTAACTACTAATGTGTTATGCAAGTTTAAACCTTTCTTATCTTAGGTGTGTTTTAAAGTGTTGGTGGTATTATAGATTCCTGCATTTCCTGTGGATACATTGTTTATGAAGCTTAAACGTTCTAATCCACAAGAAAGATGATTTTTGCTCTAATACTAATGGAGGATCATACCGAGCAAATCTCAGGGGAGTTTTTCTGTTCTAATTCTTTTATTTTCCAGTTTTTAACCTTTAATACAAACAACGAGGACGTTGTTTAACTTAAGTGGGGAGATTGGAGAATTAGAACACTTAACACTTACTTGTCCTAAACTTTTCAAAATATGCTTAAAATGTGCTTAATATATCAAAATTTAAAATTTTTTAGCATGTTTTTGTTTAAAGTCTAAGTTGCATAGCTGCACACACGACGTTATTTTTAAAAAATTTGATTTTTCAAAACTCACAAATCTATGAGTGTGCCGGTGACTTGTAAACTTTAGAACTTGGCTTGTATACTATTCGAGACCACCATAATAAGTATTATTTTATATAATTGGAATGACTTGTCTAAATTGGTAAATTTCTAGGATTACACCCAAATAGCCTTTATATGTTATGTGTTATTAGCTAACTACACTGGTTAGTTAACCCCCGTATAACCCTTTTGTTACTCTCACTTTTAGAGTAAGATACCCCTAGAAAAACACTCAGAGCCATTCCTTTCGTTTCTTACACCTTTGTTAAAATGTTTCGTTACACCTTACACCTTAGCCTACCCTGTAGATTAGAATCCGTGGTTGGTTAATTGCTATAGGCAAAGTTGTTTCCTTACATTACCTGTGTTCGCGTGCGTAATTCATTATCTATGGTTAGGTCGGGAAATTGCACAATGCAATTGGAGTGAAAGTAAATATTGTATATCTTTGAATTTATTTTTCGTGTGTTTACTACTTTCACTATTACCGTTATTTCTGAAGTCATGAAAAGTATGGAAAAATTATCCAGAATTATTGTTTTAGTGATGTGGTGAAATTTTACACATCTATGTTTATGTTTCTAAAAAAAAAAAAAAAAAAAAAAAAAAAAAAAAAAAAAAAAAAAAAATGAGAAAAGAAAAAGAAAAAAAGAAGAAAGTTGGAAGATTGATAAACCAACGATGTAAAGTTATGTAAGTGGTCGATATCACCACTATTTGTTGTATATTATATCTATGGATTGAATGGGAGTTGGCAGTTATGGGAACGTCAACTAAGGTTTATTCTTTGATTAAGATCTTGTTGAGTATAATTCGTGTCTACCTAAAGCGTGTGTTTCAAGTGTTAAAGCGTGAGTTATTCAATGATATGAGTCTTATTCATGGGATGGTTGGGATAGTGATTAACCACACTTAGGATTTTAATTTATTTGTTTTGTTTATTTTTTCGTTTTACACCAATTTATATCCCAAATATTATCCATACCCTGTATTATTCTTTATCCAACCAAACCTTTGATTTATTGAGATTAGAGATTTGAGCAATCTTAAGTATCGTAGTCGTGGATTCGGCTATGTATTTATGATTTTGTCGCCCTTTTTGATATATTATTATTGGTGAAGTTTGGACCTATCTTTAGCCTATTCGAGTTAAGGATTTGAGCAATTGCAAGTATCGTGTTCGTGGATTCGATCATGTATTTGTGATTTTGTCGCCTTTTCTGGAATTTGAGATCGATAGTGATTAAGAATAATTAACCCTTAAGCCTAAAAACCCTTTTTACCGCTTTAGACTTGTTATTCCTTGGCTTTAGTGGAGGAGATGTGTATACTTGCTAAGCTTATGATAGAATATTCGTCACGACTGGACAGTTAAACGATTAGATTTGCTTTTATCGAAATATTTTTATTCTACTTCTAATTCGTTAAGTGTTTAGTTGTGTGATTATAACAAAAACGAATACATGCTTAAATATAAAAATAAATCCTAATATCTTTTAGGATACATTTTCATAAGATTTAATTCTAAGGTTTACTTGGGGACAAGTAAAGTTCAAGTGGGGGGATATTTGATGAACTCAAATAAGTACATATTATTACTATAATTTATCCTATTAATTTGACTTGTTTTATTATATTATGTATGAGGATTGATACTTAATCGTTTACTTTTGTAATTCTCAGTTGAAAACAAGCATTTGGTGAAACTTGGCGATTTTGGACTAATTATGGGGCAAAACATGCAAGAAGTTAAGAGTCTAACGAAATTTACAAGATCAAGACTATTCTGCTCCAGATGCGCCGCATCTCACTTATGACATGCGCCGCATCACTATCAATATTTCACCAGATACGATCCAAGATACAAGAGGACATGCGCCGCATCCTATTATGGAGTTACGCTGCATCTTCTGGCGGTGTACGAATATTCTTGAATATTATAATCTTGGACCCCACGCGAAGTTAAGTAAATGCGCCGCATCTACTTACTAGATGCGCCGCATCTTACCCTCAGACAGAAACTATAAATACCCCAAGACCAGACGAATTTCGTGTGACATATATTATATACGAAGACCGAAGACCAGAAACCTAGGACAAATTCAGTCAAGGCAGCAGCACAAGACACACCAAAATCAAAGATACAAGAGCTGTAAGAAGGTGCTGCATGTGTTTAATTCATTAAGTAGTTTTGTTTTATTGTGTTAGTAAACTTTAATTCATCAAGATTGGTGGCTTGTGTAATGTGACAACGGAAAGATTGCACTCCCTTAAAACTGCTTTCTCATTAATTAAAGTTTATATGTTGATGTCATTGGTGACTTTTATTAGTGCATTGATAACCTCTGTGTCTAGCTGAGCGTTGATCGGGTCGCCATGCCTCTGCCCTCGCCTGTTTATTAGATCGCTTATGTATTCTATGGTCTGTAGAAAAGTAGGAGAAAGATAAACGGGATAGTCATAAGTAATCATTAAGGGTTTACTCGCCGATAAGATTAGAACCAACGAGAAAGGACTTAATCTCGGTGCGTTGCATCGAACTATACACTTCATATAACACTAGCAATAAAACAAGTGACAAACTACTTATCATAAGGACAGCCCTCTTATTGTCTCGAGTATTTATCTGTGTACGTGTGTGCTACTTGCTGATTCGTGCCTATTGGTCTAGTTTATTATTTAATTGCAACCAAATCGTGCCAGTCTCTCAGGCTAAACCCCCTTGCGTTAGATTAGATTGTATAGCTAACTTAATATATTAAAATACTGATTAGAATAACTAGATAATACGTTCCACTCTTAGTGATCGACACTCTACTTACCATTATATTCATACTGACCGGGTACACTGCTCGTTAAGTGTGTGTGTTATTGATAAGTCGGCTAAATATAAATTTAAAACTTGAGTAGGCATTAAAACTGCTAAACCGCAACGACACACGACACGCATCAGAGCCAGTAAGGTCTAACACTAATTCTAGCGGTTTGTCTGTATGGTCCAGACATATGAGATTCGTTTGATTTGTGCATTGTGAGAGGTTTACAGGTAAAGAAGATGAAGATTTAGTGTGTTATGATCATCTTAAGGTTCTAATTTATACTTCCCATTTTTATAGAAGTTGGTGTTTGGATTAATGATGTGTAAATATCAAAGACTTGGAACAAGATAAAGTAGTTTGTCCTATTGACAAAGTCAATCCATATAAATGAAGTTGACATGAAGATATGCAGAAAGATGACTCAAAAGGGAGAAATGTGATTGATTCACGGTTTTCGAGAAGGTAATGAAAGAGTCTGTGAGTTATTAGCAGGACAAAATATTCAAATTTTGGTGGGAGGTGGATTTTCCTAATTTTCTAAGATGTCTAAATATAATCTAAGAAAGCTAAACTGCAATCTAAGTATTGGAAGGAATTTTGTGAAAAAGATTACTGTGTATTCCTGTGGATCCAATAGACAAAGCATGCGGATCCAAAACTTTTGGATCCGTCTGATCCGCAGGTTTAAGATGGGCGGAGCCAATGTTAACACTAGGCGGATCCAAACTGAGGGATCCGCCAGATCCGCCGAACAAAATTCCTAAAACAAACAGAGGGCAATGCAAATTTTGAGTTTTTCGTTGAAAACCCGTAAATTCTCCTGGAACATATCTATTGTCTATTATGTAAAGCGAAGCTACCAAATATGTAGATTCTAACATACGTTATAAATAAAATTGATCGTCAAACTTCATCACAAAAGAAGTTAAGCCAAACAGTGGCTTAAATTTAGAAAATTGATAACAATACATGTTATCATTAGTTCAAGTTGAGCTAAATCACAAAAGAGTCAAGTACTATCATAAGGTCTTAGTAAGCACATAAATTTAACAATACATAGTCTAATAATGTATTATTCCAAACACTCTTTAAATCTCACTTATCTTTCAATAATTTAAGTATTTTCTTCTGATCCTTGCGGAGTTTCATCATCCATCGTCCAACATTCTTTAAAATTCCCTTTGCTTGTCGATGTTCCGCAGATTCATCATCAAGGGAAGGAAGTTGACTCAAGTAGTCAATTGGAGGAAGCTTAGAGTTAGGTAAACCATCTTCATCACTAGCCGATGATGATGATGAAGATGAGGTGTGAGCCCGTTTCCCTTTTCCTACTGCCACTCTATAGTCACTAAGCGGAACGAAGGTGTGTTTGATTTCGATGTAGTCTGGAACAAAGCCGAATGAGTCTAGAGGAATAGGAATGGAAGCTCTAAACAAACGTGTAAGAAGCATTCCATATGGCATTGAGGTTTTTCCTAAGACACGTATATCGACCATTCTTTTGGCGATATAGTAGGCTAGATTGAACTTTTGATGGGTAGACACACAATAGAGCATGTAGCATAAGCTTGCATTCACATGATCTTTGTTTCCAATAGTGCTAATGACATTAGCTCTAAGAATCTCTTCAAGTTTCTTAAATTCGGGTTTAAGTTCATTTAGTTCCATAGCGAATGGATCACGACTAACATCCTTTCCTCGGAGTTTCTTAGTTTGGTTGCTTCTAGGCTTGAAAAGATGATCACGGATTATTTCTTTAGGAGTTAGAGGAGTATCATATGGGTATTCACGACATAGGTTTGAATCAAGAATGGTTAAAGGCCGTTTGTCTGAGTAGAAACAAGTTCTTTCTCTAGGAATGCCTAATACTTCCCCGAAATGATCTAATGGGAAATTGTAGGGATTTTGGTTTATTTTGAAATGGATGCTAAAAGATCCAAGGTCATCAATGATGAGTTTCACGGAAGCATAAAACTCGAGAATGAACCTAGGGATGATTGGCTCATCTATGTCTAGGAGTGCATCAAATTGAATGACAGTCATTTGTTCACGGATGTTTGTTTCTTCTAAGAATGATGAATCTATAGTTCTGCCTTCATGAACGTACCGAATTTCTAAAGCTTTAAAAATCTTGACTTGAGATTCTGAGAGTCCCTTTGTTTGATGATGTTTGGGTAGGTAGTTGGTGGTCTTTTTGTGATCATAGTTAGTAGCGGGAGGCATGGTTTTCCTAGACATATAATTAAATTTAGAATCACATAATATATACATATGTGTCTGAATGAGAATAATGTGGAGTATGATTATCTCGACTCTTTGAAGCAAATATTTTTGTAGTAAAATATGAGATAATCCAAACACTCCTGATCCGAAAATACATATGGATTATAATGTTTTTGATTTTGTATGAACAATGATTGAAAGGAGTTTTTCCTAGTTTTGAAAAAGTAATCTTAATGGAGTATTTGATGATTATTGTAGTGTCTAATTGAAAACATGATTTTTGAAGTGCCTCATTATTTTTGATAATCCCTAATTTAATTTAGTGCAACCTATATGAATTCTAGACACAAATAAGAGATTGAGATGGATTAGGATACTTACAATGATCGATTAGGAATGAGTTAATTGTGGCGAATGAAATATTTGAGTTTTGGGATGATAAGGGTCGTCGGATCCGGCGGATCCCAAACAAGGGTTCCGCCCTTGTTATCGATTGGATCCGCAGGATCAGAATATATGTTTGTTTATTTCCGTTTTTGTTTGGACTAGGATTTGAACAATTGTTTTCAATAAACCATAGATAGAAGTAGGATTCTTTCTTGAGGTATTTGTGAGAGGATTATCAATGTTATCTTTTGAGAAACTTTCTCAAATCGAGATGTTTTATCATCTAAACATTGTTTAATACGGAAATGATGATGGAAAGCTAAACTTTTGCTGGGATGAACAGTTGCAATGATGTTGCAACAGAGAAAAAGGTTATGGAGGTCAATAATATAGACCACGAGAATTTTCTCCACACTTTGCCTTAAAGTAGCAAGGACTGTTTGTTTCTTAGTAAATCATCATGTGATACAATGTCTCACATTAGTACACACATTATTTGAACTATTCCTATATCTCTAATTACCAGGAAGATCATATACTATGGTTTCTACACCTGTTCCTTTGGGATGTCTCTTAAGTTCCTAAATGGTTTCAAGTTGGAATCATTTTGAAAGTGTAGATGAAGATAATATTTGGAGTACTAGCTATGGGATAGAGTATTCTATCTAATGCATCTCTATGTTTAGGGTCATCTTATGAATTTACTATCTTTATCCTTAGTGAGTCTGGTTTAGGAGAACGTGAGTGTTTTTCAAATGGTTTCCAGTCTAAATTTTGTTATGCATATCTGTGATATATTCAAATAGGTTGAAAATATCCTTTTTCCTAATTGTTAACTTAGATGAAGTTTATCAACTTATTTCAAGACTTGTTATGCATGATTTTGAGAAGTCATGACATATCTTGATAAGTTGATTTGGAGACGATGTCATCCTAATAGTACATGATCCTTCTTAGTAATGAGTGTTCTCTACTAAGTTAGTTGTGTACTTGATCATCCCAAACTTTTGATGCTTGCTTAAGTTTGTGATCACGGCAATGCCAAGAGAATATGCTATATACTTATCCTATTTTATCTAAGTATTGATGCTATATTGTTGAGATATAATCCAAGTTAAAACAATACTTGTCTTTAGGAGTTTTAATCTAATTTTATGTCATAAAGATTTAAGAACCTTTTCCTACTCATCATGCTAATTTTCAAATACTATATTAATGATGTGGTACTAATAACTTATGTTAAGTGAGTATGAAATTTGAATTTTCTATGAGAGCAATTATCATGAGGAGTTATGAGGAACCGTACCTTTTTCCAATGATTGTTTCTAAGAATGCTATTGAACAAAATACAATCTCTGTTGGACACATTGTGGATCTAATCCTTTCTTTCAATCATACCTAATGAAAGCTCAAGTATTTGGTCCCCAATATCTCATGGGTCCATTTGGGTTAATAAAAAATATTACCAAGGTTCACTAATATCTTGGAGGTAGTCAAATGGGATTTCTTTATATAATGAAGTGTCTACTGTCGTTTTAACTTCATTCTTATCTTTTCTTCTAATTGAATTAATGTTAGGCTCTCTAGATATCTTAACATGTTCAATACTATTTAAGTTTTGACTTTTATGTACTGTACCTACGGATCCTTTGGTTATACCGTGCGGATCCAAAGTTTTGGATCCGTGGGATCCGTGGGTCACTGACTCAGTTGATGTAGTCTTATTTTCTTTTTCATTTGAATCTGAAAATCATTTAAGTGTCCATTTTTCATGAAATCTGGCTTGAAACTACCATAAGGTATTTTTAGTAACCTCATTGTATCATTTGTACAGTTTATGTTCTTATCGAATCTTTTAAAAACGGAGTTTTGTTTTATAAGATTCTCTTGGGTAAGCTTTAGTATTTCTAATTCATGTTTTAGTTCTTGACATAAGACACATGTTTTAGTACTTTTACCTTTTTCTAATCCTATGACTTTTTCTTTTAACTGATGAATTTTATTTTCTAAAAATTCCTTTTTGGTTTTTAAGAACTTATTTTTACTTATGATTTTTAGAATAATTTTACATAATTTGTTATATTCTATATCTAACGTGTTATCATTTATAAAAGAGTATGACGAGTCAGAAAGTACCTCTTTTGTGTCATTAGCCATGAGAGAAACTTCGTTGATCTTTGGTTTGTTGTCATTATCTTTACAATCTCTTATTTGAGATTTGTTCTTTGGAGGCTTTGGACAATCTCTTATCAAGTGACTAAAATTCCTGCATCTAAAACACTTCCTATGGTTCTTTGACTTCACATAAGTCTCAAAGTGATTTTTCCAGTCTATAAAATTGTTTGGTTCAAAAAGTGATGGTCTTTGCATAGATTGCCCTTCTTTAAAGTTTTCAAAATCCATTTGATCGTTTCAAGTTTTAAAATACAATATATTTTAAATTTCTTGAGTAACACCGCTCTGATACCAATTGTGGAAAACTAGAAGGGGGGTTGAATAGTTTTACCGTTTAAAATTAATTTAAACCGTTTTGTAACTTATGTGAATTCAATGAAACTATGAACACAAAAATAATCAAACAATATATCCAAGA
Organism: Artemisia tridentata subsp. tridentata; assembly: GCA_021014915.2. NCBI lineage: Eukaryota > Viridiplantae > Streptophyta > Magnoliopsida > Asterales > Asteraceae > Artemisia > Artemisia tridentata. Next base: position 153,460,237 of record CP139508.1, read on the forward strand.
AGTAAAGAGAGAAATGATCAAACCAAATAACACGGATGTTTATAGTGGTTCGGCTACAAGGACTCTTTTCCTTGCCCTACTCCACTTCCCCGAGCCTTTAACTCGAGAGTTATCCTTCACTAAGAAACAAACTCCCTTCTAGGTGGAGAAAACCTTTACACGTTGCTTACTTCCTTTTCCGGTACTAAGCTAAACACCGGGTTCTATTTCAAGGTAGAACCAACCTAACGTCGCCTATACAATTACCGACACTAAGCTAGATGTCGAGTTCTTTACAAGGGTACAACCACTCCCTACACTCTTTGTGTTTTGAGGACTAAAACACTAACCACACTCACTGAGATAAATGATACAAATAATGATGTGTGAACTACAACTATATCACACAGTAACTATGCTAAAGGTTTTACACGTCTGTGTTGAACCTTGATGCTTAATCTCCTTTGCTACAAAAGGAAAGATCAATGAAATGAATGAATGATAAATGTTAGATGATATGTAAATGAATGAGTATGAATGTTAGGCTATATGAGTGATGGTGTGTCCAAATGATCAGCTTGCTATTTATAGGCAAGCTGGTGAACAGCCGGCGGATCCCATAAAAGGGATCCGTCTTTGATATCGTTTGGTTTCGCCAAACATGACAGCTAAGAGTTTATGGATATCTTTCCAAATCCAGCTGTATCCTTCACATCCTTGTTATGTAACATCAAAATCTTCCAAAGTCAACTATCTTGCTTGAAGATCTAGCCAAGATATTACATAATCTATGTATGATGCATGCCATGATGTCATTGTATCATTTTAAAAATAAAGTTTCCTTTTAAGGAAATAAACTAGTAGATGTGTAAAATGTAATTCTAAGTAAACTTGTGAAATGTAAAATGTGTTTTAAAGAGACTTTAACTAGTATTTACGATTTGCTAAAAGATATACTTTGTAATTGTCATTAACAAAACTTAGTAAAGATCATAAAATATAAATAACGTTTTTAGGACGATATTTGTCACACATATTATGTATATATATAGTGTGACTAATGTTTCAAACTTATTTGTATCTGTCACACGTCCCAAATTATAAGTGACTAAATAATCAACAAAAAATTACCAGTTACCTCTAGTCACATAAATATTCAAATGTGTGACAATGTAATTCTAAAATGGTCACACAAAATAAGTTCAAGTGTGGCTGTTTATTTTATTCTGGTACATTTAGTCACATAAATATCTAACTGTGTGGCTGTTCAAAAAACAGCATGTGTGATGAAATCCCAGATTTGTACTATTGGATCCGTTCGAATTGAGACAATTGAACATCCAAGTAGGTTTTGCAAATTTTTTCCTAACATCTTTTAAATTTATTAAATGCTTCATTTTTAGCTTTTAAAAATAATGTCCAAGTATATCTTGAATAGTCATCCACTATCACTAAAGTGTAGAAGTTTCCTCCGTAACTTTGAATAGAGCATGGATCAAACAAGTCCATATGTAAAAGTTCTAAGACTCTAGACGTCGAAATCATATTTATAAGCTTGTGGCTTGCATGGACTTGCTTTCCTACTTTACATGCATCACAAAAATGATTATCAAATTTTTCTTTAGGTAATTTCCTAACTAGTTCCTTGGATGCAATGTTTTGAAAGAAACATTACCGGGTTTTGTGTTCTTTCCCTTTGAGGTGATTTCTAGAATGGCATGCCTACTATCGTTTTCTTTACTTGAATTGCATTAGTTAAGCTTAGTGATGTCTCTAGATTGAAAGCTCGTATGTAGATTATCCTTGAGACACTCCTATAATTGAAAATACAACTCAAACTTTTGGTACCCATTGTTTCTTGGGTCCGTTGTGGTTAGCAAACAAAATGCCCAAGTTAAATACTCTTGGGTCTTGAAGTAATATATATAGTTGTTCAATGCCATATCTAGAAAGAGTAGACCCAGGGTTGTTTTGAAAATGAGTTTGGTTTTGAAAGTTTGATCTAACAAATCTTTGGTTTAATGAGTATGAAGGTCTCATGTTTGGTGTGGGTAAGAGAGGTCTTTGGTCTACTTGAGCATGTTTATATCTAAAATTATTTTGTGAAATCGGGTTTTAGGATTGTTTTGTGGTTTCATTTCTTGAACTAGGTGCTTGGTAACCTTGAGTATTTACAAAAGGAGTTTGAGGAATTGTAGATTTAACAAAACGTTTTGACGAAACTCCACTCTTCCTCAGAGACCTGGCGCATCACCCAGCGCGTCAGGCTCAGAATTTTTCTGAGTTTCGTTTTGGCTTGCTTTTACAAACACTATTGGTTTGGTTAGACTCTCGGAAGTGGTTTTCCCATGTTTTGAAAATCCAAGACCTTCCTTATCTTGTGACATTTTTTGACGACTCAACATACCATCTAAATCATTGCTACTCTTTTTAAATTTTGAAAAACTCAACGACTTTTGTTGAAGTTCGGACACTTCTTCACTCAAAGAGGTAACCTTAAGTGTGAGATTTTCACAACTTTTACATGGTTCAACTCCCTTTTAAGGAGTGACAAGTCTCTTTATTTCAACTTCGAGTTCGTTGTTTTTATAAAGTAGTTTAGAAAGCTCTTTTTCATGAGAACATTTTTCTTTAATGGTTGATTTTAATTTTCTAAACACATCCTCATAATTTTTTAGTAGCTCCTCATTCTCCTTTTGTAATTCATTAATATCTAGATTATTTTCACAAATAGAAGAGTTACGTTGTACCTCATGAGATTCGATTGCCATAAGACATGTAGCTTCCTTGTCCGGTTGATCACCATCTTCACTATCGCTCCATGCTACACCAACGAAGGCTTTGTATTCTCTAGGCTTAGGACAATCACCTATGAAGTGATCTTTGTCACCACAATTAAAGCACCCATCTTCGCGTCTTGAGCTTTCACCAACTTTGTTTTCGTAACCGCCACCTCTTCCATTCTTATTTCTACAATTACGGTTACCAAACCAATTACCACCCCTAAACTTCCCACCTTTTCTAAGAAACTTCCTAAAGTTTCTTGCCATAAGGTTGAATTCTTCATCATGTTCTTCCTCATCTACACCACTTTCTTCTTGGCTTTCACTACAATCACTAGTTTGATTCCTAGTGACTTAAGCTTTAAGAGCTAATGATTTAATCTTTTCCTTTTTGTCCTTGGAGACCACCTTGTCGTTTTCCAAGATCAACTCGTACACCTTTAGGTTCCCGATTAGCTCGTCAAGAGGAAGTTCCGCCAAATTTTTGGCTTCTTCAATCGCCGTTACCATTAGCCTCCATTTCACCGAAAGAGCTCGAAGAAACTTTCTTACATAGTTCTTGTTGCTATAGCTTGGATCAAGGGCCATCAAGCTTGTAATAATAGCATTGAACCGTGTATAACCATTATCAATGGTTTCTTCATCTGAGATCGTAAACTTCTCATATTGTTGAATGAGTAAGTCGATCTTGCAATCCTTGACTTGTGAGTTTCCTTGATGAGTAATAATAAGTGTGTGCCAAATCTCCTTTGCGGTTTTGCACGTATAGACCCTCTCGAACTCTCTTCGAGGTAAGGCATTATAGATTGTCATTTTGACTTCATCGTTCTTTCCAAGCTTTTTCTTCTCATCATCATTTAAATCCAAGTATGGCTTTTCAACCATCAACTTTGTTTCGGGATCTTGCATCATGAAAACAAAGTTGCCATTTTGGATGATCTCCCACAAGTCAATATGTTTAGACCTAACATAGGTCTCAAACTGGGTTTTCCAAAAGCAAAACCCATCGGATTCAAGCAAAGGTGGTCTTTGCATAGAACACCCCTCAACATAGTTCTCTTGAGCCATGGATCTATACTCAACTTTTCCAAAAATTTCGTTAGGTATTTTAAATTTTTGAAAAAGAAGTTTTTGACTTAAAACGACTTCTCGGGAAGGTTTTAACGCTCAAAAACTTGAGTATACCGCTCTGATACCAATTGTAGAACCGTAGAGGGGGTGAATACGGTCTCTTTGGCTTTTTAGATGTTTAAAAACTTTAAGCCTCAAAGAGTACCAAGTGGTTTATATTACAACAACCACAATCACAATCACAACACAAGTATATAAAGTGAGTAAAGAGACACCACGATATATACTGGTTCGGGATGGGGGGTTTATACCATCCGTACGTCCAGTTACGAATCCACGACACGTATACTATTCACTAAGTATAATCCTTTCGGTGGACTATAAACCGTTACTGCTTCACTCCACCGATATGCACAAAGATCGGCACCCACTAAGAAGAGCTACTCCCAACGGTATTCCGCCCCTCGGAAACCACCCTCAAGGACTCGTGATTTGACTTAACCACAAAGACCACAAAGATTTCCCACCGGAAGTATCAAACCCCAACTAGATCCCCAATGATCTAGGCTTGGTCACCTTGACACAAGACTTCCCTTACAACCAAATCAAATGATAGAATGTTTGAGTGTTTTAATAAAGCCCTAACCAAATCTAGAGACTCGATTCTAATAGAAATGGTATAGAGAAGAAGACCTTCGACACAATCACAAGAGTGGATTAGGTTCTTGTGATTCTTCCATTGCAAGGATATGTGTTCTTTCAAATGATGTTAATGTGAAAGATCAAGAACACAAGATAGAATTAGAGGATTGAGAGAAGAGAAATAAGAGAGAAAGAATAATGGCAAGGGGTGAGGAATACAAGAGGCAAGGGCGGGTATTTATAGCCCAAGACCCAAAATGTGAAAACATCATCAGAGTCTGGCGCGCTGCTGGCGTGTCGGAGCGCCAGCGACGCGCCAGGAGGTCTGGTGTTTTCTCTTTGGGTTTTGGTCTTTTAAATACCCAACCTTGCTAAACCCCCAATTGTACTTCACACATTTAGACCTTTACATTATTCATCCTCAAGGTCTACCAACTCAAATAGCCAATTTGTAAAAATATTTTGTGAAGTGTTTAAGTTAAACCAATTATCAAAGAGAGAAGAGTAGAAGGGATAATTGGATAGGGGTAGTTTGGGTATTCCTTACTTGGCATAGAGAGAAGAAAAGAATATGCCAAGTAAATATTCCTTTTCTTGGAAAGGAAGTGTGGATGTTAGAGAGGGAAGATTTGAATTGGAAATTCAAATGTGTGAGAGGGAAGAGAGAGTGAGGTTGGGTTAAGGTGAACCATGGTTGAGTAAGATGAGAAGGCATGGTTAGGTTAAGAGGATATCCAAGGGAATATTCCAAACTTGGAGAGGATGGTGAGATGGAGGGTTGAGATGAGTTTGGATAAGTTGGAGTTGATGTGATGGAAAAGAGCCTAAGTTTGAAATTCAAATTTGAAATATAGTTGTTGGAGTGTGAGAGAGTGAAGAGATAAGATGATGAGTTGTATTGTGTAAGAGTGATGTGATGGGGAGCCTGTGTGAGGAATTCAAATTTGAATTGAGAAGAGGTAGAGAGTGAGGGAGGTTATATGTGAGGGAGTGAGTTGTATGTGTGTAAGAGTGAGTTGGATAATGATGTGATTGTGAAGTGATGGGGAGCCTTTAGCTTGGATTCAAAATTTAAATTTTGAATGTTGGAGATGAGAATGAAGGTGGTTTGTGGTGAAGGTTTATTTGTGTTTTGAAATGGATGGTTGGATGAAGAGGGTGATGTGGTGGAGAAATCCTAGTGGTTAGATGTAACACCCCCAAATCTGATCGCAGCGAAAATAATATCTGGGGTGTTACTTATTTGGATCATAACATAAGTAATAGAGAACGAATTTATCAAATCCGTTTTAAAAGCTTCATTAATTGAAACATAAGTTTTACATAATTGGAATGCGGAAAACAAGGCCCATAATAGTTTTAAGTTGTCCCATAGTACAAAAACCCTGGTCATGAGTGTTATGTGTACACTCCGAAAGTGTGCCTATGCCCTTGCCACGCACTGCCTTGCATCATCATATGCCAATCAACTAAATACCTGAGAAAAACATGCTAAAAGTGTCAACACAAAGGTTGGTGAGTTCATAGGTTTATATAAAGCAGTAAAGTTGTATCATAAATGCAGCATGTGACCATCACAACAAATATGATGACACATCCGTATAAATGTTTATTACGCTAGCACTAAGTTCATGCAATCGAAGCTTGACAATGTGCATGCTCTAGAAGCACGTTAAATAAAGGCCCATGTAAGTGTCTATCCCGAGACACTCGTGTTTTGACATGTTATACGCTCGCATTTGGCCAACCTAGCCAAACCGAACGGGGGTGTCATCCCCAATAGATCTATTTATAGCATTCGCGCTTCCCGGGTAGAATTGACGGTTCATGAGTTTGGGCATGAGGGGGGATACAATGCTTAGGCTAATCGTTGCGTAATAGTTTGATAAAACATGAGTATAATGTCGTTCCTTAAAAAGTGTTTTGCATGTTTCTCACCCCAATATAAAGCAAGTAATAATAGTAAAAGTGGGGCTATGACTCACCCTGAATGTAACTGGCAAAGGTGAATATGTGAAATCAAGTAAGTTATGGGAACGGATCCAACACACGACCTGTATAATAGCAAAGTCTGAGATTTTGACAATTTTGGCTCAATACGAATAATGAGTGTGAAACTGAGTAACGGATAACGATTTGGTTTGTGATGTTTGAGTTTGATATGCTTAAAATGCTTAAAGTTCAAAAATAATATTATATATAATATTATCTTGTTTTTATGTCTTTAAATCCAATAATATCGTTTCCTCGAAAGTGGTGTAACGAAACGTTAAGTTAAATCGTTAAAAGTTCGTTATAATTATATAAACGAAATGTGATTGAATATTGTTCGAATTGTAACAATGCACGTGATTTGAACGAGAGAGTGAAATTTATGAAATGAAAATAAAACAATGTTACTATTTAGTCCTTGATCTTTATAGAATTTACACTTTTAACCCTAACGGTGAATTATTTGCACCATTAGTCCCTGGTTAGTAAATATTTACATTTTAAGTCAAAAAGGTTCCAATTTGTCATTTTATGGTTTCTAGTTGTTGTTTTGTCCATTTCTATCCTTAAGTTACTGATTTGACAGTTTATACCCTATTTTTCCAAAAGTTACAATTTTAACCCTAATAGTAAATTTGCTTTGCAAATTTAGTCCAAAAATCACAAAAAAGTAGGAAAATTTATCCGAGAGTTTTACTAACTTTATATAGATTATTTAAGTCTATATAAATTGCTTATTTGTCAAATTGCTTATTTTTAAGCTAAATGGACTTAACGAGTATAATTAAAGGCCCGTTAAGGTTTAATGATCCAAAGGGTTTTAAGACAAAGTGGGCTTATGTTTGGGCTTATTTTATGGTTAGAAAAACATAACAAAAGAGCTTATATCAACAGCTTATGCGAATTGCTTATAAACTACTTATTGGGCCTTAGGCCCACTCGTATAAATAAAAGAGTTTCGAATCAGTTTCATGTAGCAAATACTTGAGGCTTCAAAAAGGGTTTATACAAGCTTATCAAAGAAAACTTATAACTTCAACTTATTAGGTTAGCTTACTAAGAATTGGTTCGAACAATAAAATTGATATGTCGTGTGTACGTATTTGATTTAACGAGGCCATTTCTTATCGATATAATGAGTTGGTTTAAAAAATAAACATGAATTATATATGAGTTATAATATCATACGAGTAACATGAATTAAAATGGATGCTCGATACGTGAATAAATGAAGATGTAAATGTACGAATGATTATGTAACATGATTTCTAGCCTTCCATCATAGGAGGTAAATCATGTAATACGAAAAATGAATACAAAAGCTTGTAAAATGCAAAAGAAAGTAAAATACGTTCGAGATAATATATTTACAATGCATGGAATGATTTAAACCATAAGAAATGAATATGAAAGGAGTTGTAAAGTGTGTGTATGTATCTCGTACAAATGCATATGTAAATGGATAGTATAATGTTTTAAAATGACACAAGTTGCTAATATTCGCTGGTGGCAAAATTGAGATAAGGTTTTGGGAATATATAGTAGACTAGGTACTCAAGTGATGTAGATATTTAGAAGAGATGAGGTTGTGTGCTCGGTTATGGCTCAAGTCGCATGTTACATATATACCATTCGATATATTATAACACCCCCGTTTTCGATAATCGCAGCGGAATATAAGTTGGGGAGTTACTTCAAGCATCACAGTTATGAAGATAGAAAACGACTCGAAAAGAGTGTTTTAAATTAAATTGTTATCATTCATTTATTTAAATCAGAGTTACGTTATACAGGTCCCAACGGGAAGTTCCAAAATATATTGATAAAGATACGTTATTAGTTGAATGATAACAAAATGGACACTCTTTTTATAAGAAAAAGTCCACAGCCACTCCGTGCCAAAGCATGCTTCTAAATACCTGAGATAAAACATGCTAAAAAGTCAACACAAAGGTTGAGTGAATCCATAGCGTTTAAAGTTATAATCAGTTTGAACACAAGCTAATTGAAAAGTAAATCAGTAATATCGCAGTTCGTTATATATTGCCCTAAGTATCATGACACGCAAAACATTAACCGGGGATCATCAATAGTTATGAGCTATTAATGTATATTACTCCATAATTAAATGAAGTAATTTTGCCTCCGAGTAGGAGATTGCCGGTCTCTTTATTCATCTCAAATAAAGTACTTTTGGTCACGTCACTGTAACACAAAAGGGGTCGTCACACCCAATAGATCTATTTACCGTATTCGCGCTCACCCGAAAGTGATTAGAGGTTCATGATAGGAGGTCTTTTAGGCAACAGGTAACTTAGGCAATATTAATCAGGAAAGCATACAGGAAAATACTTGTGTTCAGTTTTGTTTTGTAGCATGTATCTCCCCACAAATTTGGAAAACGTATAAAAAGTGGGACTATGAACTCACCTTAGCAGTCTGGATGGAAAACAAAGTTAAATAGAGTTGATAAACGTCTCCGGCACGCAACCTGGGTTGTTACGTCAAGTTTCAGTAATTCGTATTCCAATATATATAAGTTTTAATGTTCGTTTCGTAACGTTCTGGTTGATAGCTAAATGTTTAATTGAGACAACATGAAGTCTCTTCAAAAGTTATATAAGCTTTTATCTGATTTTATATTTTATGTTTTTTTTCGTTTTGTTTGTTAAATATATCGCGTTTGTTATATATATATATATATATATATATATATATATATATATATATATATATATATATATATATATATATATATATATATATATATGTGTGTGTGTGTGTTATATATCTTGTAATAGTTATAAAAAGTTAAGCTTTTTACCCCTATAGTTTCATATATTGACAGTTTATACCCCTGAACTTTCATAAAATGACAATTTTTACCTTTCAACTTTTATAAAATTACAATTTTTACCCCTTAACTATGGTGAAATGATAGTTTCTACCCTATAGTTTCAAATCTGACACTTTTAACCCCTAAACTGCAGATCGACATTAATTAAAGTCCAAGTCATTAAATTAGTTAGAGTTTTGGCAGAAAATACCCTCAAAGCATTTTTGGCGTCTCACTCGACATCCTTATTTTGTTAAAACGCGTTTTACACTTAAGGAAAAGGCACAACTTTTTACGAAATCTTTATACACTTTATTATCAACTTATTAACAACTTATTTACAGCTTATGGACTTGTGGTTCGAGCTTATGAGCTCGAATCAAATTAAAAAGGGGCGTTCGAAACAGTGGACAAAGAGCAGAAAAGAAACTCGAATAACTTTGTGATAAATCAATCTTTTTACGACGTTCTTTTTCCTATAATTAACCAGCTGAGTGATCTTTATTGTGGCAAAAATTCAAAATTTTTAGTGGTCATTTGGTGGTCGAAACAAGGGTGCAAAATTGGGTGGTCTGGGCGGCTTGCGACAGAAAAAGGAAAAAGAAAAATGATTGGGTTTTTTATTTTTAAAGGTTATAACTTGTTTTTAACGCATATTAACATGGTCATAATCATATTTAATCCATCTCTAATGTGTTTTAAGTGTTCTTGATTTGTTTTTCTAAAAATTTATTAAGGGGCGTTTGGTTTTTGTTCGACAAAGAGAAAAAGAAAAGAAAAGGAAATATGAACTATTGGCCTAGCTTGCTATTAAACTATATTTAGTGGCATGTTTTTAATGTTTTTAAGTTTATAAAAGGTAAGGAAATGGGCTAGAAACACTTACTTGTATGTTTGCTCGATTTATATAGTTTTTGACGAAATAGCTAGAAATTGTAACACCAAGTGTTCTTCCCTTTTCAAGCCTTCCTAATATTTTTCCTTAGCTTCTATGAGGTCTATTTGATCAGTAAAGAATGGAGTGTGGCTGTTTTTGGTGAGTTCGATTAATGGTTGAGAAAAAAAATGAAGGTCGATCTATATATATAGAAGAGAAGTCCTAGAGTTTCTAGTCATCTTGTTTAGAAATAAGGAAACATGGTGAGGTGTTTATAAGGGTTTGGGAAGTGATATGTGGTGAGAATAAGAGTGGAGTGAGGCGTTAGTTGATGGTGGTGATGTGGTTTCTTCTAAGACCAAAGATTTTACCTACTTATACTATCTAGGGAAATATCAAGGAGACATGTTTATGTGTAGTAATTTGGACCTAGGAAAGAGTTTATGGTGTATGAGTTGTTTAGGGTTAAGTGAGGAATGATCTTGTTTTACTTTGAACTAGAATCGAACTAAAGGGTTTGAGGTAGAATCGAATGGCTTTGTAAGGTGGTATCTAATGTATGAAATATTGTACACTAGGGTTTAAGGAAGTATCTTGTTAGTTTAGGGTTTAGTTTAAAGAATTGTTGGTTAGAAAAATAATTAAGGTTTATATATATTATGTCTATGTCGAATTATATAGAAAAGAAAAGGAAATCATGGTGTGCTTAAAGGAGTTGTACCATGGCTTAATGAGGTTGTACTAGGGTTTAAATAATATGGGTAATATCTTTTTAATGTTAGGTTAAGTTATATTAATTATATGTAAATTTTATTAAGTTTTTAAATATATAAATGAGATTTTAGGGTTTTATGCATTGAAGGGTTGTACATTGGGTTTAAGGGCTTGTACTTATATTTTGTAAGTTTAAGAAATTTATTTTTTTAAAGTTAATGCATGAAATATTTGGACAATGTTCTTTAAAATAGGTACACTGAGGTTTATAACAGAATTTATATTAGTATTATGCTTTTATGCTTTAATGACTTGTACATTATCTTGAAATACTTGTACACTTATATTTTGTAAAAATTATATATATATTAATTAAGGTTTGTGATTTTACTACATAAAATCATAGTTTAATGAAATTAGGGTTTGTGTCGGGAGTTATAGTGAATTTAGGGTTTTTGTGCTTTAGTAACTTGTACATTAGCTTGGATGAGTTGTACTTTAGTGTTTTAGGGTTTAGTTATCCGTAATTGTTGCGATAATAATTTAGGGTTTTGCTAGAAACTTTAATAGATAAGAAATGTTTAGTTTGTACGTTTGTTATTAGTACGTTAACGAATTATCGTGAAGTGGAAATTGAAATATCGTAATGTTTTTATATGGAAATGTTTATATAAACTAAACATTAAGTAAGTTGATGTTGGTTCGCGGGAGAGCACGTTTATCGAGGATGTGAGTTACGTCACATTAGATAGTAGTTACGATAAGATAATAAAAAAAATTTATACATGGAAAAAGGATAAATACTCTGTAAGATAATTTATTACAAGGTGAAATTTTTACAGTGGTTACAGTATCTCCCCGTTGAGGGAATCTCGTCCCGAAATTTAGTCTGTGTTGGTTGAGGTGTGAGGAAAAGTGAAGGATAAAAAGAAAGAGTTGGGCTTAAATCCTAACTTATTCGAATAGTGAGTGTGAGAATGGGAAATCGTACAACGATTTGGTTGGTGATGTGAGTTTGATATGCTTAAAATGCCAAAAGTTTAAAAATAATATTATATATAATATTATCTTATTTTTATGTCACTTAAATCCAATAATATCGTCTTACTGCTAATCCTTGGTTATATTTTTAGCCTAAAAAGGGTTGTCTAAGAATTTCCATTCAGTACTTAAGGGAACGTAGTTTTGTTAGTTTTACTCCTGCTATATGAAATAAATTTGAATGTCTTGCCACCTAATAAATCCAAAGGCTGTGAACAGTGTTTCCTAACGGTTATGAATAGTAATCCTAACATCTATGAATAGTAAAATGTAACAGTCAGGAATAGTGTTTTGCAATGGTCGTGAACAGTAACTAACGGCTAGTTTTTCTACTATAAATACCCCATTTTTAATCCTCATTCTTTCACCACTAAATTCTCTCATAAAAACTTCAAAATGCCGCACCTTATTACATTCCTAGCAATCGTTTATGTGGTAATTGCGGTTACTTATTTGGCGTATGTTCCTAATGAAGATTATGCATTCTTGATTTACGTTCTAGTGGTCCTTATGCCAATCGTGATCCTCGCTATTGGTGTAGACAAGATATGGGGGTAATAGCCTCGAGTTAGGGTTCCTTGTTGTGTTTCTATGTAATCCTTAGTAAAATAAAATTTGTTTGTCTTAGTGTCTAATATCTAGTCTCGGTATCGTGTTTAATGGTTCGTTTGTATTTATCGCATAGGATAATCAAAGTGATTCATCCCGTGATGGCTCTAGCTATCGTTGGATTGGTGGTGGTCTTCGTTGCTATGGCGGGTCAACCTATTAGCGATTCTATGCCTTTTATTGTAATCATTGTAACATTAGCACTTCCGATGCTAATTATATCTCTATGTATTAATTTTCGTGGGTTCTAATAAAATTTGTACTAAGTTGTGTTTGCTATAAATCTTTGTGAACTCTTAGTGGTTTCCCTATATATTTTGTAAAAACCTTCAAATTTTTAGACTTCCTTATTCACCTATATGGAAACCAACTTCGGTAAACATTTATTACGTAGGCTTTTAGATAGTCCAATAAGCCATCTAAATCAAGCCATCCAATAAGCCCTTTAGAACTATTCTTAGAACCCCCTAACGAGCCCAAGTCAAAGCCTAAATTCATTTCTAACCCAACGGATCATTTATTCTTAACGGGCCAGGTTAAATTGTTTTAAAAGCCTATTTACGCAAAAATAAGCCAAACGTGTTATAAGCAGTTGATAAGCACTTCTTTAAAATTCAATAAACTTGTCTAAGTCTCGGAAACATTTTCCCATTTATTTTACACTAAGAGGACCATTTTTGCAAATAATTTCAAACTCAGGGACTAAAATTGTCCATATCAAAAAAATAGGGCATAAAGTGTAATTTTAGTCACTTTGGGATATTTAATAACTTTAAAGTCTAAAATGACATTTTGAGAACTTTTGGACTAGATATATATTTTGAGGACTAACGGTGCAAAAGTAATAGATGTAGACATCTATCGTATTTATTCAAAAAGTGATGTTTTATTTACAATTTATTTTGTTTCAATATTTGCTTTTGAATGAAAATTGTTATTAGTAATCCTGAAAAGATAACTGTTCCATTTATGACATGATTCTTCCTAAATTATACATAGTTGATCAGGCTATGTATAATTGAGGATCAAATGATGTGATATTTGGCTCAGTTACTGTGGTATTTATGCTTTTCAAAAAGTTTTAGATGGTGTTCAACGTTTTGTTTTTGTAAAATAACTTCATAATTATTTTTCAAAAAGATAAGAAAATTTTGGTTTACACCACAGTGATGAGTTTGGAATTTCCTAGGGTACTAATGGGATATCTTTGAAATAAATCTTAGGGTTCGTGTGAGGATCCTACAAGGTGATAATAGTCTATTGTTCGGTCAAAACTAATATTAACCAAATTTCTAGTGAGATGGCAGTATATTGCTACATGATGATTATGAACAGGGCAAATGGAATAGAAACCGAGATTGTGATTATTAGGGAAATATTACAAAGTAGGGGTTCCATACGGTCGAAAAGTAGTTATTACACTTAGGTTACATCCATCGTATCTAAGGTAGAGTACATAAGGAAATATAACTTAGAGAGTTCTAAACCACAATTTATTTATCTATTACAGGATTTATCTTCTGCTTAAACTTAGATGTCATTCTTAGATGTTATTGGGATCTTGATGAGTTCTTATTCTTTTGTACTAGTCTTGGCCTTCCAATTGGTATTGTAGTTTGGGCACTGACTCTTGTAGTGTCCTTCTCCACCACATCCGTGGCACACTACAGCCGATGGCTTTTCCTTTTTGCCTATGGTTTTGCAGTCTCTTGTCTGGTGACCTATTCCCTGGCATCTCCCACACTTAACAAAACAAACTCCAGTGTGATGCAACTTGCATCATTGACATAGAGGTCGTTTTCCAAGATAACCAGCTTTGTTAACAGGCGTGGCAATGCAGTTTCTACCAACTTCCTGCCTACAAACTTGTTGGCGATGGTAGTTGATGCGATCTTGAAGATGCTTGCGGTGACAGTCGTGGTTATTGGTGAATTTGCAGTAGGTGGGGATAGTGGTTTTCCTATCATCAAGTTTTCGCTTTTGGTTATTTTGCTTAATTCCTAAGGCACGGGTAATGGTAGGTTTAATTATTCTTTCTGGGCCTTTATGGTGAACTGGTCTACAACCCGTGAAACTTTCAAGAGTATGCTTGCAAGACACAGCCGTCTTATTTTCTCCTGTTGCCATATTGCTATTACTCAGGTGAGCTACTGCAGTCACTTTGAGTACCGTTGCAATGATGTTGATTATCAACTTTTGGATAGCTTCAGGAGTCATTGGGGTGGTTAGTGTTGGTAAGGTATTTGTATTTTTCATGCTGGCTTTCTTTTGTTAATATCACAAGAAATATGAATTTTAGAATTCCCGTAATGACCATATTAGAATAATTTGAGTAATAAGATAATTACATATTATTCCCAACAAGTGGTCATAATGCGAAGTTATATCCAATTGAGAATCAATTATTTACGATGTGTCTGGTTAATATCGTAGATAAATGATTAACTCTTGGTATAAAATTGCTAAGGAATGAACTAATTCATTTGAAATTCAGCAACTTTCTCTTTATTCATCAAGTTTTCTTCCGAAATTTATCTTAGGGGATTCTATGGTTATAGCCTAGTATAAGGAATTTATAATAATCTTAAGTGATGCCATGGTATGATATTAATAACTTGATCGATTGTTTGTGCAAAACAATTAATACAAGGTCTTTTATTAATGTTTCATGTGGTAGGTTAAAGATTTTTTTGTCTCTAGTATATGTGCTGGGTCTTTTGTTGACAATAGTGATCCTAGTTTGTGCTACAAGTTAGTCGGTTTCCTAGGTTTGGAGAAAAGGGGAATTGACATTTATTGCGTTCTAAGTATAGTTGGGTTTATGTGGAGTCATTTGTCTATTAAGGATAGTAACAAATGGTGGGATTTTGTATGAGGTCATGAGAAGTCATTACATGCATGCGTAGTTATTGTAAGACATAATGGAAAGAATTTGTTCTCAACATAAATATATAACAAAAGGAGATTGTTATAGACTTATTGATTGATTACAAACTCTGAAAGCTTCAGACTTATTGGAAAATACAGAAAATACCAACCAAATACTATTCGGCTTAGTAGACACAACATTGATACATGTGAATTTAAGATCAGTTACGTCCTTGACGTAAATGCTTAACTTCAGTCTCAAGTTTTAGTTGTGCAATTTCCATTTCTAAGAAACGTTCCTGAAATTCCTGGTACATCCTTATTTGATTGTCCAACATGGCTTCTAAGGCGAAAATCTTCTGACCCTGGTTTATTGCCGTCTCCCTGGCCATCCATAGGGTTCTTTCGATGTCTTCCACTCTACCACGTGTTTGAACATTTTCTCTTCTCGAACAGCGGACCCTGGAATCTAAGTTTCTAAATTTATGGATGTACGTATTCTTCATTTTGTCAACCTTTACTCCTAAGTCAAACACTGCTCGTCTCTCAGCATCAGCTCTTCTAAACAGGGTTTCAACGTTACGGTCTTACCATTCGATATGTAATGGTTGTAACCCTTCCAGCTGTTCAGTGTGAGTGTCTAGAGTGCTGGCGTGTTGATAAAGAAGAGTCAATATGGAATCATGAGGGTTTAAATTGTAGTCAGGGGATTTAGATGAAGACACGTTGTCTGGGATGTCTGGTATTGGGGAATCTGGAGTGTCAGGTTGTGGAGAGTTTAACTTAACATCTTTCCGAATTGTTTCTTGGTGTGAATTATGTCCAACCTCAAACGTTGTCGGACAACCAATCAACTTTTCATCTGATGTAGTCTTCCTAAGTTTCTGGTGTGAAGGTGAGTGGGTAGGTGATGTACAAGCAGTACGGAGGGTAGTTTCGTTAATATTAGGGGTTTCGGGGGACATGATACTGTAGTAATCCACAAATAATAATTATAAATAATTATTATAAGTAATTAATAACATTAAGGAAGGAAAAATAAAAGTGAAATAATTAAGTGCGTAAGAGTGAATATCAAGTATGTAATGTTTAGTGCAAAATAATCCTAATAAGTAATATACTAAGCACAGTAATATGCAGGCACGGAGGGCGCAGGATGGTATGGTGTAAAATCATTTATTTTTGAAAGTGTAGTTATAGTCCAATGTTTGAAAACATTTGGTTCTCTATAACCATGAGCTCTAATACCACTCTGTAACACCCCCGTTTTCGATAATCGCAGCGGAATATAAGTTGGGGAGTTACTTCAAGCATCACAGTCATGAAGATAGAAAACGACTCGAAAAGAGACGTTTTAAATTAAATTGTTATCATTCATTTATTTAAATCAGAGTTACGTTATACAGGTCCCAACGGGAAGTTCCAAAATATATTGATAAAGATACGTTATTAGTTGAATGATAACAAAATGGACACTCTTTTTATAAGAAAAAGTCCACAGCCACTCCGTGCCAAAGCATGCTTCTAAATACCTGAGATAAAACATGCTAAAAAGTCAACACAAAGGTTGAGTGAATCCATAGCGTTTAAAGTTATAATCAGTTTGAACACAAGCTAATTGGAAAGTAAATCAGTAATATCGCAGTTCGTTATATATTGCCCTAACTCTCATGACACGCAAAACATTAACTAGGGATCATCAATAGTTATGAGCTATTAATGTATATTACTCCATAATTAAATGAAGTAATTTTGCCTCCGAGTAGGAGATTGTCGGTCTCTTTATTCATCTCAAATAAAGTACTTTAGGTCACGTCACTGTAACACAAAAGGGGTCGTCACACCCAATAGATCTATTTACCGTATTCGCGCTCACCCGAAAGTGATTAGAGGTTCATGATAGGAGGTCTTTTAGGCAACAGGTAACTTAGGCAATATTAATCAGGAAAGCATACAGGAAAATACTTGTGTTCAGTTTTGTTTTGTAGCATGTATCTCCCCACAAATTTGGAAAACGTATAAAAAGTGGGACTATGAACTCACCTTAGCAGTCTGGATGGAAAACAAAGTTAAATAGAGTTGATAAACGTCTCCGGCACGCAACCTGGGTTGTTACGTCAAGTTTCAGTAATTCGTATTCCAATATATATAAGTTTTAATGTTCGTTTCGTAATGTTCTGGTTGATAGCTAAATGTTTAATTGAGACAACATGAAGTCTCTTCAAAATTATATAGCTTTTATTTGATTTTATATTTTATGTTTTTGTTTCGTTTTGTTTGTTAAATATATCTCGTTTGTTAAGTTTTATTAATCGTATCGATATATATATATATATATATATATATATATATAACAGGATGCGTATGACGTCATCAAATGCAGGATTGATGAGTAAGCAGGTGGATTGATGACTAATCATGCTCTTAATCCACCTAAGCGTGCCCCCTAAGCAATATTTGACCAAATAATTCGAAGGTTGACTTTTAATTCCGAAATTTTAAAAAAGACACTAAAGATTCGAACTTGGGTTGTTTATATAGCTTAAGTATATGTCAATGTTACCATTAGACCAAATTATTTTTTGTGATATAACTTCCACAAAAAAAAACTATAATCTTCTTCTTGAATGACCAGGCGGAATTTTTTAAACGATATATATATTTTCTAAACATGTATCCCGGTTTTTTTTCAAAATATGTTTAATTTGTAGAAGATATGATTTGAAAGATAAGTTTAGAATGTATTTTGTATAAATATTTTATTCCTATATTTAAGATCATATACCTACTTTGACACTATATGTGGATCAAAATATAACTTTCTTATCAAGCCAAAAACACCCTGCAAGTCTTGCAAGAGGATCTCATAAGAATAATATGGGAACACCTTCAGAAGGTATGTTTTTTACATATAATTTAACCAATGTGTTGTTGTAATTTTATTGTTGTTGTTGTATAATTAATCTAATGTTTACATGGACAATCATATATATAGCAAACATCTATTTGTAAGGTTGTTATATTCTTATTGATGTTGTTGTTGAAGCAATACAATGCAATAGGGTCTCATAAGAATAATACGGGTACTCCTTCAGAAGGTAACCACTGTGTTGTTGTATTTTTATTGTTGTTGTTGTATAATTAATCTAATGTTTACATGCTCAATCATTTTTTAGTAAACATCTATCTGTAAGGTTGTATAATTAACCACTGTGTTGAAGCAATCCAATGCAAGAGGGTCTCATAAGAATCATATATACGGGTACTCCTCCACAAGGTATGTTTTTTACATATAATTTAACCAATGTGTTGTTGTAATTTTATTGTTGTTGTTGTATAATTAATCTAATGCTTACATGGACAATCATATATATAGCAAACATCTATTTGTAAGGTTGTTATATTCTTATTGATGTTGTTGTTGAAGCAATCCAATGCAAGAGGGTCTCATAAGAATAATACGGGTACTCCTTCAGAAGGTAACCAATGTGTTGTAATGGGTCTGAACCATGGTACTATTTCTTATAGGGGCGTTATGGTTTTGTTTTACAAAAGACTATTAAAGTTTGATACATAAAAGTTTAACACTTTCATATAGGAGTTTTAAAGGTGTTGGTGAAGGATATTCCAAATCATCTGCAAGTCTAGAGCGCTGAATGTTCACACTTGATTTTTGGGAGCTTTGGTGCTACCGTGATTCCGTGAATACCAGGTTTCCAGGATCTTTTGGATCTAGGCAGCTAAGCAAAGTAGAGGATGAACCTGCTGAAGCAGATATTCCATATGCATAACTACCTCTATTTATAGTTGCCTTAGATTTGAGTATAGTGGAACACTAAATTGCATCTTAATTGAATATTTGAAATTGCAGTGGTCAATCAGAGCAATCCCAGTCTCGAGCTTACACCCACACCACTAGACGGCTCAGCGGAGTATTGTGAGCGTATAGCCGTCAATGGTTTATCCTGACTAAATGTTGGGAGTTTTACTAAAGTATTTTGTTGTTATATAGGTTTTAATACATCATACATTAATTTGTTTTATTTTACCACGTAAATTTATGATTTTGTATCAGGTAATCCTCGGCAACACGATTCTGATACAGTACGCAAAAGATTATAAACAAGTGTTATTTTCCTTAATGTTTTACTTGCGTACAATGTACATGGTGTCTGTAATATTTGACCAAATATTGCGAAATGTTTTTTCAATTGATTATAGTTGCTGAAACACACAGAAGCATTATCATTCAGAAGAAACAACTGATTATAGTAACAATTTAATAGTCTTTGTTGTGCAACACATATATCACATCGATACATAATGTTTTGCTTTCAGAAGGTGTGTTTTGTTACATATAATTTAACCATTGGGTTGTTGTAATTTTTATGTAGTCGTTGTATAATTAATCTAATGTTTACATAGACCATCGTTTATTAACAAACAATCTATTCGTATGGTTGTTGTATTCTTAATGATGCTGTTGTTGAAGCCATCTAATGTTTTATTGTATAAACACGCAGAAGCAGTATCAAGTATATCGAGCAGTACTAATAGATTATGGCAGTGCCAACAACATGTAAAATAAACACACAAAAGCAGTATCAAGTATATCGAGCAGTACTAATAGAGTATGGCAGTGCTAACCACATGTAGGACACTATATTACCATGTAAATTTATCATTTTGTATCAGGTAATCCTATACAACATGATTCTGATATTTTTTGGCTTGAGAAGAAAAGTTTACACCGTCTAAATCAGTATCGAATTGTTGTATATGTTTACATGCATTGTGCATGATGCGTAATTTTGCAACCTTACAACAGGTTTTACCTCTCGAGGGATCTCAAGAGGCTTACAACCCCACCAGGCAGTGTACCTGACCGATGTAGTATAGTGTAGTGGTAAGTACGGGGGATTGATCGTTCTCCACAGGGAATAGTGTTCGTTAGGTATGAAAAATTACTATAATAGGTCTAAGGGTGAGAGAAGATTCTTTTTGTGTTTTTATATTTTTATGAAAGCAAGTAAAATCTCGGGTTTGAAAGAGTGGGCGGAATTAGTTGCTAGTCAACTAACCAAAATTACTACGAATGCAAATAAAATAAAATAACAAAAAAATGAAAATGTTGGTGAAAACTTATGTGGAGGGAAATGTGTTTACTTAGATTTCCTTACTCCCTAACTATCTTTTACCGGTTGATTAGTGTGTATTAGTTGCGTGGATGACGGGTGTATTCCTTAATACCATTCGTGGGGTGGCGTACGTACTTCCCCAACTCTACAAGCTCCTACTTCACTCCTATGTCGAGCCGGCTAGGAAGCTCCTAACATGGGATCACTAGAATTCGCTTGTGCATTAAATACAACCATAAAAACCTTTAGTACGCATTGGTTCATGTTTCTTTAAGACGTTCAAGAAAGTTACCGATTAGGAAGTTAGCTAGTTTTCTTAAGCCTAACATAGATAAACAATCATCCAATACAACTAATAACACACTAATAACCAACAATCAATAGCTAGGTTTCATTAGATCTAAGCAAACACAAGATAAATCTAGCCTAGCATGTTAAACAAAAGACAAGAACAAGATAGAATCAAACAACACATAGACATATTGAATGATTAATTGATAACTTATCTTCAATGTAACATGGAAGATCTCAAGGCAAAAAGCCTTGAAAGAGCTGCCAAATTCGTCCTAGGGTTTTCACACACAAAGTTCCCCAATAAGTTCCACACTAATGACAAAGAATTGCAAAACTATATATAGATTTTTAGATCTGACGGCGTCACGTTATGGAGTGTGACGCCGTCACCTCGCCGCTTTTAGGGTTCCCGGATGACCTTCTTGACGCCGTCCCTCTTTAGCTCTCCAAAATCCGTTCTGGCTTATCAAGGCTTGACGCCGTCAGACTATGAACGTGACGCCGTCCCTCTTTGAATTATAACGTGACGACCTTGATCAAATTAAAGGGTGACGCCGTCAGAATTCCCATGCAATTTTCACTGGCTTATCATGAGTAAATTTCACATCCACCACTTTGCCAACCATGACGCGTCCAGCATAATCCTGACGCCGTCAAAGTAATCCAGCGTTTTGACTTGTCTTCTTCATTATGCTCAAAACTCAAAAGCCTCCTTTTCCAGATTTCTCCTCAAAAGTACCTAAAATGACAAAAGGAACGATTTAGGGCAATATTTGATCAAATAAATACGATTTAGGGCTTAAATGACCCCTTAAAAGCGGTACACTTTTCGCTTCATCAAATACCCTTACACTTGAGATTTGCTTGTCCTCAAGCAAATGCGCTTTTATTCTAATCAAAATACAAGTTAGGGGTCATTTAATGCTAACATAAAAGTAATTACAACAAATAATCGTTCCACTTTAATCATAATAAGCACGGAGATTACAAACTAGCACCTCACAAGTAGTGTTTAGATACTCACATCTCTCAAGTGTCATTAAAATAAATCTCATAAATGAAAACGGATAATATCTCTCACTACCTGTCATAGCAAATAGATTACCATAGGCTTGGGAAAGGATCTAAAACCTCCTCCACTAGGCGTAAGCACCTAAGATAAACTATCAAAGAGGGCTTTTAAATGGGTTATAATGTTAGGTGTAGGGAAAAGGAAAACACGGTTTTGTTGGATAAAGGATATTTTACTGGTGGCGAGTTAAAGATCTTGATCAATTACATGTACTATACAATGTTGCTAAGCCAAGACTCGACTCAATCTTAAGTTAAAAACAAAATAACAAAAACATAAAATAAACATAAAATGAAACGGGATGGTAGTCCGTATGTTTTTTCTACTTTTCTTTTTCTCTTTTTTTTTTTTTTTTTTTTATTTTTTTTTTTTTTTTTTTTTTTTTTTTTTTTTTTGCATACACTTTTGCCCTACCATCCAAAATAATACATCATAGGGGCGTTGCATCCCCTTACACTTGAACTTTTACATAACTTTATAAAAAACTATTCTAATGACTCGAATTAAGATAATCAAAACACTTGAAGTACTTTTAAAATATTTAGCACATATGGGGGTAATAAATGATGTTCTTCCCCATTACTTCATTACACTAGTACTTTACCCATGAGTCCCAATCGTCCCAAAACAATATGTACAAGGATATGACTCGACTTAGCAACCATGTAATCAACTAGATAATTAACTTGGGTTTAAACAAATGTTGTCACAATAATGCACTAAAAATGAGTGCATACAAGGTAGGCTAAGGCGATTTGGGTGTACATTTAAGTGGGGTGTAAACAAATTCTTCCTTTAAGTAAAATGCTTAAAGGTCGAAACCGAAAAGATAGGCTCTGAGGGGTGTACTAGGGGTATCGTGTACTAAAAATGAGTACAACGCAAAGGGTGTGGGAGAATTACTTGACCAATGTAGCCAATGTAATTATAACAAAAACACAGGTGTAAAACAATGGGTTAATCCTAATGCCTCTTATCATGTAGTAAATCTAACTACACGAATGTAGTCTCACTTGTGGCCTCGGAATGGTCCTAACGCAAGTTCTAGAATCTAAGTGCTACCGGTACACACATCATAGCAAAATGCTTTTCCTACCAATTCTAGAGGCGAACCTCACATATTTGGGGGTGGAAAATTTTTTAGTGGTACGGTTTTTGTGCTAGTCATATAACTCCTATCCGTGAGACGCTCATTAAGATCAAAGTTTCACTCCTATATGTTGTAAAAAATTTTAAATTTGGCAATAAAATTGCCCTAACAGGTATTTATCTCAGTTTTATTACACATCTACCATTAAACAAACAAAAATCAAGCGTAAGAGCATTCTCTAATCGTACTTTTACCCCCCTTACACTTAAGATGAACATTGTCCCCAATGTTCAAATAACAAATGTAAAAGCATAAAGTAAAAGAATGAAATCAAATACTCCCCTGATTCGCTCGGTGGATAATGAAGTAACACGGGTAGATCTTCTTCCAAAGAGAATGTTGAAGCTCCATGACTAATGCATCGCCATAAGCTTGATCCAAAAACATTTCCTTGTCCAAAATAACCTGTTAAACCTGAGAAAACAAACACGAAAACCTGCATAACATCGGCGGGATAAACTCTATATATAAGGAAATAATGCTTGTGGAATGATAATTTTGCAGATTCCTGGAGATTATAAGTTAGAGATTTAATAAAAACTTTTTATGAAAACAAAACTTTCAAAAAATTCCAGAAAATTAAACCTGACGCCGTCAGGTTGTAAAGCCTGACGCCGTCAGATATGATCTGACAGAATTCTCATGTTACGTTTCCGGAAAAATTTTGGAAAAACCTAGACCTTACTTCCTGGAAATCCTGCAAAACATCATTATGACTCGATACAAGCATTTGACTCAAACAAATACTAATATGTATGTTAATTTATTATTATTACGATTCATGTTCATTTGTGTTCTAATAAACCGATTTAGATTTCCCTTACACTTAACTTTTGCAAAATACCTTTATATGTAGTTAAGACGAAGTTAAAAACAAAATAAAGCATTTTCACGAATTATTTTTGAACATGAATCAATAATAATAAAATTTAAACATACATACGGAAATAAATAAAAACAAACAAACAAACAAATAAACACACAAAGCAAATAAAGCTTGGGTTGCCTCCCAAGAAGCGCTTTTCTTTATTAACGAGTCTTGTAGCTAGACTCAAAGTCATGCTACCCTACGTGATTCCATCATTCATAATGACGTATCCCTGATAGATATAATCCTTGTTATCAGGGTGGTGGTGTCTTAATCACTCGACATTCACAGTCACATCACCTCCTCCCTTGCTGGTCAAGCTTACTACCCCATCTTGGTGTAGACTTTTAATTGTGAATGGTCCGTACCACCAGGGACTTGGTTCATCGGTAGGTGCTTTTGTTTCTGAATGCCTTAGAAGCACTGAGTCTCCTTTCGTAAATTCAGCGGGGTTATTAGGCTGCTCACCAGCCTCAATATAATCGTTATTTCCACCCTTACATTCTCTAATCTCATTTTCATTGTAATTCTTAATCCTTGCCTCCCATTCAAGGATTTTCTCTCGAACATTACCAGGATTACATTGGGGTTAGCCTCCATCTTCTTTTGTAGAGCAACATCTCGTATATGACGTGGAATCGTTGGGAAGTTTATCGTCTTCTTCCCCTTCTTCATTTGGATGGTACTTTTTTCGTAATTGATTTGTGCCCTAGTGGTCGCGAGAAAGGGTGCCCCAAGGATTATTGGCATATTCATGTCATTTCTTTCAATAATCATAAATGTCGACCGGATATAGGAATCCGGCAACGTTGACCAACACATCTTCCGCAATTCCTAACGGGTACTCGTAAGAATGTTTTGCAAAGGAGAGTTTAGTACGGGTGATGGATGGCAGTTCGTCGGTTAACTGGACATAAACGGATAAAGGCATCAAATTTACGTCGGAACCTTGGTCAGCCACCGCATCCAGATACTTGAGTTTTCCAATGCTGCATGGTATTTCGAAGACCCTGTAGAATTCCTGCTTTTCCACTAACTTTTGTCTTATGAGGCACTCATACAATTTCCCTCCGGGTAATGTGTCGGATTCATCATCCGGTTCCATCCTCTTGGACTCCTTGTTGGGTAGATGAGTACGTCAATAGTTTCCCACCCAATCGTTTATGGTTTCCTTGTTTATTTCGTGCTTCAAGTAATGCCTCACTTGTTGTGACTTTGGTGGTTCTTCCAATTGGCGCTCCTCAGAGGCGCCTCCTTTCCCTTGTCGGAATCACATGTGTAGGCATTGGTGTTTCCGTCTTTAAGTGGGACGAGGTCAATTTTGTTAACTTCCATAGTTATCAACTTTCCTCTTCCATCATTTTCGCCCTCTTGGACGACGGAGACGGTATTAACACAATTAGTGTTGGGAACTTCAACATCTTTTCGCACTAGCACATTTCTAGTGAGCTTTTGTATTTGTGTATTCTTTCAAAAGGTTCATCATCTCCGCCATCTTCTCTTCCATTTCCTCCTTCTGTTTGTAGATGGCTTCCTCAAATTTCGCCAACCGTTCGGAGTGTTTTGACATGTATTCTCTCATTCGAGCTTCGAATGTTGGACTAAGTTCCTGAGGTGGGGAGTTGGGTTGAGCGTGCTTATGGAAGGGTTTAGTATTTTCCCTACGGGGTGATTCGGATAATGGTATTTGCTTAACGCTTGAGACCGAGTTAATTGTTGCTTTTTGTGGACTTAAGGGTCTCTTTTGCTTTTCCATAAGATATGCAACCCTTTTCTCAAGTTCACTTACGCTTTCCTCAGTAATTTGATTGGCTGTATCGGGTGACGAATATGTCTTGACCGCCGAGCGTACATCGTGGGAAACTTGCCACAATTCATCATCGTCGGATGCAAGCTCATCAATGATCTCCCATGATTCCTCGGCGCTTTTGTCGCGCAATCTGCCCCCGGCGGCTCGATCGATGGCACGCTTGGTGTGGTAATCAACATGGTCATAGAAGATTTGGATTTGAAGCCATAGATTTATAGCCATGATGAGGGACTTTTTGGAGTAAGTCCTTGAATCGAATCCATGCCCCGTAGAGGGTTTCGCCTCGATGTTGTTCAAACGTCAAGATATCCTTCCTTAGCTTGGTAGTTCTTCCCGGTGGGAAAAACTGAGCAAGGAAACGAGTGGTGAGATCATCCCAAGAGGTGATGGATCCTGCGGGTTGACGTTCTAGCCACTGACTAGCTTGGTCCCGCAGAGAAAATTGGAAGAGACGCAATCGGTTCGTCTCTCGAGTGGCAACATCAAGGTCTATAGAATCAACGATTTTGAGAAAGTCCTTGAGATGTTGATTAGGATCTTCAGAACGAAGTCCATGGAATGCGCATCCGCTTTGCACCAACCGGATGGTGTCGGATCGCAAGGGAGTGACATTGGCTCCTTGAGTGAGCTCAATGGTGTTTCGATAGCCATGGTGGCTAGGACGGGAGTACTCTCCTAAAGTACGGGCTCTAGGAGGTGGTGGTTGTTGTTGTGGTGGTGGGATGTTGGGATCAAGGATATTACCATCTTCCATGATGTCGAATGGTAATGGTTACGAACAAAGAAACGAAGAAAATAGATAGACTAAAGAAAACCTAGAAAAAGAAAATAAAAATCTCACTAGAAAGGAATCTAGTGAGTAGACCTATAAAATAAAAATTCAACCTAAACAATAACTATTCCCCGGCAGCGGCGCCAAAAACTTGATGCGTGGTTTTGCAACCTTACAACAGGTTTTACCTCTCGAGGGATCTCAAGAGGCTTACAACCCCACCAGGCAGTGTACCTGACCGATGTAGTATAGTGTAGTGGTAAGTACGGGGGATTGATCGTTCTCCACAGGGAATAGTGTTCGTTAGGTATGAAAAATTACTATAATAGGTCTAAGGGTGAGAGAAGATTCTTTTTGTGTTTTTATATTTTTATGAAAGCAAGTAAAATCTCGGGTTTGAAAGAGTGGGCGGAATTAGTTGCTAGTCAACTAACCCAAGTTACTACGAATGCAAATAAAATAAAATAACAAAAAAATGAAAATGTTGGTGAAAACTTATGTGGAGGGAAATGTGTTTACTTAGATTTCCTTACTCCCTAACTATCTTTTACCGGTTGATTAGTGTGTATTAGTTGCGTGGATGACGGGTGTATTCCTTAATACCATTCGTGGGGTGGCGTACGTACTTCCCCAACTCTACAAGCTCCTACTTCACTCCTATGTCGAGCCGGCTAGGAAGCTCCTAACATGGGATCACTAGAATTCACTTGTGCCTTAAATACAACCATAAAAACCTTTAGTACGCATTGGTTCATGTTTCTTAAGACGTTCAAGCAAGTTACCGATTAGGAAGTTAGCCAGTTTTCTTAAGCCTAACATAGATAAACAATCATCCAATACAACTAATAACACACTAATAACCAACAATCAATAGCTAGGTTTCATTAGATCTAAGCAAACACAAGATAAATCTAGCCTAGCATGTTAAACAAAAGACAAGAACAAGATAGAATCAAACAACACATAGACATATTGAATGATTAATTGATAACTTATCTTCAATGTAACATGGAGGATCTCAAGGCAAAAAGCCTTGAAAGAGCTGCCAAATTCGTCCTAGGGTTTTCACACACAAAGTTCCCCAATAAGTTCCACACTAATGACAAAGAATTGCAAAACTATATATAGATTTTTAGATCTGACGGCGTCACGTTAGGAGTGTGACGCCGTCACCTCGCCGCTTTTAGGGTTCCCGGATGACCTTCTTGATGTCGTCCCTCTTTAGCTCTCCAAAATCCGTTCTGGCCTATCAAGGCTTGACGCCCTCAGACTATGAACGTGACGCCGTCCCTCTTTAAATTATAACGTGACGACCTTGATCAAATTAAAGGGTGACGCCGTCAGAATTCCCATGCAATTTTCACTGGCTTATCATGAGTAAATTTCACATCCACCACTTTTGCCAAGCCATGACGCCGTCCAGGCATAATCCTGACGCCGTCAAAGGTAACTTCCAGCCGATTTTTGAGACTTTGTCGTTTCCTTCACTTTTATCCTCCAAAAACGTCCAAAATGCCTCCTTTTCCAGATTTCTCCTCACAAGTACCTAAAATGACAAAAGGAACGATTTAGGGCAATATTTGATCAAATAAATACGATTTAGGGCTTAAATGACCCCTTAAAGGCGGTACACTTTTCGCTTCATCAAATACCCTTACACTTGAGATTTGCTTGTCCTCAAGCAAATGCGCTTTTATTCTAATCAAAACACAAGTTAGGGGTCATTTAATGCTAACATAAAAGTAATTACAACAAATATTCGTTCCACTTTAATCATAATAAGCACGGAGATTATAAACTAGCACCTCACAAGTAGTGTTTAGATACTCACATCTCTCAAGTGTCATTAAAATAAATCTCATAAATGAAAACGGATAATATCTCTCACTACCTGTCATAGCAAATAGATTACCATAGGCTTGGGAAAGGATCGAAAACCTCCTCCACTAGGCGTAAGCACCTAAGATAAACTATCAAAGAGGGCTTTTAAATGGGTTATAACGTTAGGTGTAGGGAAAAGGAAAACACGGTTTTGTTGGATAAAGGATATTTTACTGGTGGCGAGTTAAAGATCTTGATCAATTACATGTACTATACAATGTTGCTAAGCCAAGACTCGACTCAATCTTAAGCTAAAAACAAAATAACAAAAACATAAAATAAACATAAAATGAAACGGGATGGTAGTCCGTATGTTTTTTCTACTTTTCTTTTTCTCATTTTTTTTTTTTTTTTTTTTTTTTTTTGCATACACTTTTGCCCTACCATCCAAAATAATACATCATAGGGGCGTTGCATCCCCTTACACTTGAACTTTTACATAACTTTACAAAAAACTATTCTAATGACTCGAATTAAGATAATCAAAACACTTGGAGTACTTTTAAAATATTTAGCACATATGGGGGTAATAAATGATGTTCTTCCCCATTACTTCATTACACTAGTACTTTACCCATGAGTCCCAATCGTCCCAAAACAATATGTACAAGGATATGACTCGACTTAGCAACCATGTAATCAACTAGATAATTAACTTGGGTTTAAACAAATGTTGTCACAATAATGCACTAAAAATGAGTGCATACAAGGTAGGCTAAGGCGATTTGGGTGTACATTTAAGTGGGGTGTAAACAAATTCTTCCTTTAAGTAAAATGCTTAAAGGTCGAAACGAAAAGATAGGCTCTGAGGGGTGTACTAGGGGTATCGTGTACTAAAAATGAGTACAACGCAAAGGGTGTGGGAGAATTACTTGACCAATGTAGCCAATGTAATTATAACAAAAACACGGTGTAAAACAATGGGTTAATCCTAATGCCTCTTATCATGTAGTAAATCTAACTACATGAATGTAGTCTCACTTGTGGCCTCGGAATGGTCCTAACGCAAGTTCTAGAATCTAAGTGCTACCGGTACACACATCATAGCAAAATGCTTTTCCTACCAATTCTAGGGGCGAACCTCACATATTTGGGGGTGAAAAATTTTTTAGTGGTACGGTTTTTGTGCTAGTCATATAACTCCTATCCGTGAGACGCTCATTAAGATCAAAGTTTCACTCCTATATGTTGTAAAAAATTTTAAATTTGGCACTAAAATTGCCCTAACAGGTATTTATCTCAGTTTTATTACACATCTACCATTAAACAAACAAAAATCAAGCGTAAGAGCATTCTCTAATCGTACTTTTACCCCCCTTACACTTAAGATGAACATTGTCCCCAATGTTCAAATAACAAATGTAAAAGCATAAAGTAAAAGAATGAAATCAAATACTCCCCTGATTCGCTCGGTGGATAATGAAGTAACACGGGTAGATCTTCTTCCAAAGAGAATGTTGAAGCTCCATGACTAATGCATCGCCATAAGCTTGATCCAAAAACATTTCCTTGTCCAAAATAACCTGTTAAACCTGAGAAAACAAACACGAAAACCTGCATAACATCGGCGGGATAAACTCTATATATAAGGATATAATGCTTGTGGAATGATAATTTTGTAGATTCCTGGAGATTATAAGTTAGAGATTTAATAAAAACTTTTTATGAAAACAAAACTTTCAAAAAATTCCAGAAAATTAAACCTGGCGCCGTCAGGTTGTAAAGCCTGACGCCGTCAGATATGATCTGACAGAATTCTCATGTTACGTTTCCAAAAAAATTTGGAAAAACCTATACCTTACTTCCTGGAAATCCTGCAAAACATCATTATGACTCGATACAAGCATTTGACTCAAACAAATACTAATATGTATGTTAATTTATTATTATTACGATTCATGTTCATTTTGT
Source organism: Artemisia tridentata subsp. tridentata (assembly GCA_021014915.2). Taxonomy (NCBI): domain Eukaryota; kingdom Viridiplantae; phylum Streptophyta; class Magnoliopsida; order Asterales; family Asteraceae; genus Artemisia; species Artemisia tridentata. The sequence continues at coordinate 153,490,545 of CP139508.1, forward strand.
TCTAATAAACCGATTTAGATTTTCCTTACACTTAACTTTTGCAAAATACCTTTATATGTAGTTAAGACGAAGTTAAAAACAAAATAAAGCATTTTCACGAATTACTTTTGAACATGAATCAATAATAATAAAATTTAAACATACATACGGAAAATAAATAAAAACAAACAAACAAACAAATAAACACATAAAGCAAATAAAGCTTGGGTTGCCTCCTAAGAAGCGCTTTTCTTTATTAACGAGTCTTGTAGCTAGACTCAAAGTCATGCTACCCTACGTGATTCCATCATTCATAATGACGTATCCCTGATATATATAATCCTTGTTATCAGGGTGGTGGTGTCTTAATCGCTCGACATTCACAGTCACATCACCTCCTCCCTTGCTGGTCAAGCTTACTACCCCATCTTGGTGTAGACTTTTAATTGTGAATGGTCCGTACCACCAAGGACTTGGTTCATCGGTAGGTGCTTTTGTTTCTGAATGCCTTAGAAGCACTGAGTCTCCTTTCGTAAATTCAGCGGGGTTATTAGGCTGCTCACCAGCCTCAATATAATCGTTATTTCCACCCTTACATTCTCTAATCTCATTTTCATTGTAATTCTTAATCCTTGCCTCCCATGCAAGGATTTTCTCTCGAACATTACCACGGATTACATTGGGGTTAGCCTCCATCTTCTTTTGTAGAGCAACATCTCGTATATGACGTGGAATCGTTGGGAAGTTTATCGTCTTCTTCCCCTTCTTCATTTGGATGGTACTTTTTTCGTAATTGATTTATGCCCTAGTGGTCGCGAGAAAGGGTGCCCCAAGGATTATTGGCATATTCATGTCATTTCTTTCAATAATCATGAAGTCGACCGGATATAGGAATCCGGCAACGTTGACCAACACATCTTTCGCAATTCCTAACGGGTACTCGTAAGAATGTTTTGCAAAGGAGAGTTTAGTACGGGTGATGGATGGCAGTTCGTCGGTTAACTGGACATAAACGGATAAAGGCATCAAATTTACGTCGGAACCTTGGTCAGCCACCGCATCCAGATACTTGAGTTTTCCAATGCTGCATGGTATTTCGAAGACCCCGTAGAATTCCTGCTTTTCCACTAACTTTTGTCTTATGAGGCACTCATACAATTGCCCTCCGGGTAATGTGTCGGATTCATCATCCGGTTCCATCCTCTTGGACTCCTTGTTGGGTAGATGAGTACGTCGATAGTTTCCCACCCAATCGTTTATGGTTTCCTTGTTTATTTCGTGCTTCAAGTAATGCCTCACTTGTTGTGACTTTGGTGGTTCTTCCAATTGGCGCTCCTCAGTGGGCGCCTCCTTTCCCTTGTCGGAATCACATGTGTAGGCATTGGTGTTTCCGTCTTTAAGTGGGACGAGGTCAATTTTGTTAACTTCCATAGTTATCAACTTTCCTCTTCCATCATTTTCGCCCTCTTGGACGACGGAGACGGTATTAACACAATTAGTGTTGGGAACTTCAACATCTTTTCGCACTAGCACATTTCTAGGAGCTTTTGTATTTGTGTATTCTTTCAAAAGGTTCATCATCTCCGCCATCTTCTCTTCCATTTCCTCCTTCTGTTTGTAGATGGCTTCCTCAAATTTCGCCAACCGTTCGGAGTGTTTTGACATGTATTCTCTCATTCGAGCTTCGAATGTTGGACTAAGTTCCTGAGGTGGGGAGTTGGGTTGAGCGTGCTTATGGAAGGGTTTAGTATTTTCCCTACGGGGTGATTCAGATAATGGTATTTGCTTAACGCTTGAGACCGAGTTAATTGTTGCTTTTTGTGGACTTAAGGGTCTCTTTTGCTTTTCCATAAGATATGCAACCCTTTTCTCAAGTTCACTTACGCTTTCCTCAGTAATTTGATTGGCTGTATCGGGTGACGAATATGTCTTGACCGCCGAGCGTACATCGTGGGAAACTTGCCACAATTCATCATCGTCGGATGCAAGCTCATCAATGATCTCCCATGATTCCTCGGCGCTTTTGTCGCGCAATCTGCCCCCGGCGGCTCGATCGATGGCACGCTTGGTGTGGTAATCAACATGGTCATAGAAGATTTGGATTTGAAGCCATAGATTTATACCATGATGAGGGACTTTTTGGAGTAAGTCCTTGAATCGAATCCATGCCCCGTAGAGGGTTTCGCCTCGATGTTGTTCAAACGTCAAGATATCCTTCCTTAGCTTGGTAGTTCTTCCCGGTGGGAAAAACTGAGCAAGGAAACGAGTGGTGAGATCATCCCAAGAGGTGATGGATCCTGCGGGTTGACGTTCTAGCCACTGACTAGCTTGGTCCCGCAGAGAAAATTGGAAGAGACGCAATCGGGTCGTCTCTCGAGTGGCAACATCAAGGTCTATAGAATCAATGATTTTGAGAAAGTCCTTGAGATGTTGATTAGGATCTTCAGAACGAAGTCCATGGAATGCGCATCCGCTTTGCACCAACCGGATGGTGTCGGATCGCAAGGGAGTGACATTGGCTCCTTGAGTGAGCTCAATGGTGTTTCGATAGCCATGGTGGCTAGGACGGGAGTACTCTCCTAAAGTACGGGCTCTAGGAGGTGGTGGTTGTTGTTGTGGTGGTGGGATGTTGGGATCAAGGATATTACCATCTTCCATGATGTCGAATGGTAATGGTTACGAACAAAGAAACGAAGAAAATAGATAGACTAAAGAAAACCTAGAAAAAGAAAATAAAAATCTCACTAGAAAGGAATCTAGTGAGTAGACCTATAAAATAAAAATTCAACCTAAACAATAACTATTCCCCGGCAGCGGCGCCAAAAACTTGATGCGTGGTTTTGCAACCTTACAACAGGTTTTACCTCTCGAGGGATCTCAAGAGGCTTACAACCCCACCAGGCAGTGTACCTGACCGATGTAGTATAGTGTAGTGGTAAGTACGGGGGATTGATCGTTCTCCACAGGGAATAGTGTTCGTTAGGTATGAAAAATTACTATAATAGGTCTAAGGGTGAGAGAAGATTCTTTTTGTGTTTTTATATTTTTATGAAAGCAAGTAAAATCTCGGGTTTGAAAGAGTTGGCGGAATTAGTTGCTATTCAACTAACCCAAGTTACTACGAATGCAAATAAAATAAAATAACAAAAAAATGAAAATGTTGGTGAAAACTTATGTGGAGGGAAATGTGTTTACTTAGATTTCCTTACTCCCTAACTATCTTTTACTGGTTGATTAGTGTGTATTAGTTGCGTGGATGACGGGTGTATTCCTTAATACCATTCGTGGGGTGGCGTACGTACTTCCCCAACTCTACAAGCTCCTACTTCACTCCTATGTCGAGCCGGCTAGGAAGCTCCTAACATGGGATCACTAGAATTCGCTTGTGCATTAAATACAACCATAAAAACCTTTAGTACGCATTGGTTCATGTTTCTTAAGACGTTCAAGCAAGTTACCGATTAGGAAGTTAGCCAGTTTTCTTAAGCCTAACATAGATAAACAATCATCCAATACAACTAATAACACACTAATAACCAACAATCAATAGCTAGGTTTCATTAGATCTAAGCAAACACAAGATAAATCTAGCCTAGCATGTTAAACAAAAGACAAGAACAAGATAGAATCAAACAACACATAGACATATTGAATGATTAATTGATAACTTATCTTCAATGTAACATGGAAGATCTCAAGGCAAAAAGCCTTGAAAGAGCTGCCAAATTCGTCCTAGGGTTTTCACACACAAAGTTCCCCAATAAGTTCCACACTAATGACAAAGAATTGCAAAACTATATATAGATTTTTAGATCTGACGTCGTCACGTTATGGAGTGTGACGCCGTCACCTCGCCGCTTTTAGGGTTCCCGGATGACCTTCTTGACGCCGTCCCTCTTTAGCTCTCCAAAATCCGTTCTGGCCTATCAAGGCTTGACGCCCTCAGACTATGAACGTGACGCCGTCCCTCTTTAAATTATAACGTGACGACCTTGATCAAATTAAAGGGTGACGCAGTCAGAATTCCCATGCAATTTTCACTGGCTTATCATGAGTAAATTTCACATCCACCACTTTTGCCAAGCCATGACACCGTCCAGGCATAATCCTGACGCCGTCAAAGGTAACTTCCAGCCGATTTTTGAGACTTTGTCGTTTTCTTCACTTTTATGCTCCAAAAACGTCCAAAATGCCTCCTTTTCCAGATTTCTCCTCACAAGTACCTAAAATGACAAAAGGAACGATTTAGGGCAATATTTGATCAAATAAATACGATTTGGGGCTTAAATGACCCCTTAAAAGCGGTACACTTTTCGCTTCATCAGTGCATATATCTTAATATTTTTACTGTCTATGCTTATGCTTCTATAACATGTAAACGTCCACATACGGTAAATGTTTTTTCATGCATTGTGCATTAATCTTAATATTTTTACTATCCATGTTTATGCTTCTATAATAGGTAAACGTCCACAGACGGTAAACATGGTTGAAAGTTCATGAGGTATTTTGTTGTTATATAGGTTTTAATACGTCATACATTAATTTGTTTTATTTTACCAAGTAAATTTATGATTTTGTATCAGGTAATCCTCGGCAACACGATTCTGATACAGTACGCAGAAGATTATAAACAGGTGTTATTTTCCTTAATGTTTTACTTGTGTACAGTGTACATGGTGTCTGTAATGTGTTA